>OY982572.1:20061484-20454365 GCA_963859945.1 Euplagia quadripunctaria | reverse complement strand
GGAACTGCGGCGTATCGCCCGCAACAACTGCCCGAAGTGTCGCCGCAAGAGGTCCAGACGCGGTGACCGAGATCACAAAGAAAAATCGACCAAAACCAGAACGTCGAAGTACTCCCGTCGAGATAGCTACGTGTACTGCAACGGGAGGTATCACAGTGAGAAGGAACACTGCCAATTGTGTTGCAAAATATGCAATAAGTCCACTGAAACTCTCGATTCTCTCGACGACGATCAATATTCTCTGGTTTCTAAAAGCTACAGTCGACCCAATGTTACGACTCGTTCCAAGTCGACTCCGCGAAATTCCCGCGAACGGAAGAACTCGATTCAATCGAACAAATCGGTATCGTTCCTCGAGTCGAGTAACGAGGAGTCGCCCAAGGACGAACCGAATTACACGGCCAAGAGTTTCACGAATGATCTGAAGAAGTTTCTTCTGAAACCTTCGACGCCGCGACTCAGTTTGCGTGATAAGTTTATCACTAGTTTCAAGCAGGAATTTGAGGCCACCAAAAAGTCTCCCAAACTGAAAGCTATCAAAGGTCTCTGGAAATCTTACTAAATTGTCTTAATTTCACGTATTAGTGCGCCATTTAATCGGATATTATATAAATGTGCCAACTTTTTGAATGATCTTTACATGTTTCTGATGAACAGTTACGACTTATGACAGTTTTGTCGTTGAAGGCGCTTTTATTTCGAGTGTTCATGTATTTTTTGTACAAAGTTATTTATTTTTTTCTCTTGGTGCTCTTTTGTTTTCATGCCAGTTTTCAGAACAGTGACTTGGAAAATTCCTCTTATTCTCCAACAAAATGTTATTGTTTTATTTAAATTTTATGCACTTACAGTACAAAGCCGGACTTAATGCCTGAGGCATTCTCTGCTCAGTGAAACAATTGTTATGATTTATTTGTACACACGGCTAACTTAGGTACGATGTGGACATTTGATACTATGTTACGATTTCACCAAACCGTAGGAACCCTCACGGATCATCACCTGACCGGGGCTAGTGCTGAAGTGGTATGTAGAAATCGAACCGACGAAAACCACACGCAGTTCCGACACAAATGGGCCTATTGCAAGGGGCGGGGTTCTCAGGGACTGCCTTCGTAGGATATGCCCGAGTCCCATACAAAGTATAAATGACTACCAATAATTCCAAATTTATATATTTTTTATTTTACGTCACTTGTCTGAAAACGAGGCTTTGTATAGCATTCTTTAATCATTTGCTTTTCTTATAAAAACGTAAGTGTTCATAATTGGTCTAAAGGAAACTGAAATCCAAGGTTTCGGTGCTAGTGCTGAAAGCGTTTTACAACTTTACAAATATTATACTTCACATATACTCCGATTAATATATACATAGGCAAATATACGTATGTGTGCAATAAATATATATTAATTATAGATTGAGTCACATCACATCGGATCAGGTAGCTTTTTCTGAGGCCAATAGGAATGACAGCTGCTATTTGAAAAGAAAGGTTCGTTACTTCAATATTACCTGGTATTAATAAAATCAGGAAGTCATTAATCTTAAAAGAAATACTGTCGGTTATTGTTGCAATTATAATAATATTTGCAATACGTTAATCACTGTTTAAAAAAAAAGTAATATCTAGTACGAATATTTATATATTGAAAGGCAGTTTGCCGCTTGCCGCTTAAGGCTGTCCCATACCAGTAGTGATTTTGTATTATACTTAATTACATTTTTAGTCTCCCCGACATGTTACCAATACACCTAAGATACTTGTCGCAGAATACTTATAAAATACATTCGTCAATCTGCCAAATTATTTCTTTATACAGTACATAATAAAAAGCCGACTGATGTGACGTGAATCGGTCTAAAGTTATAACATTTTCTCTTATACTAGTAAATATAAGAAATATAAATATCATCACTATTATAAGTACTGTGGAGTTATTGCATATTATAATATATAACACTTGGCCTATATACTGCGCACCAATGTTACAATAATTGAGAAAAACAAAGGCCAATTTCATAAATCTATCAAGATTGTACATCGCAGGGAACGGTGAACTTTCAAATGACTTAAAATATATAATATGTATTGTAAAAGTAGGAATATTTTGAACTAGTAGCTACTGTTGGAATTTAGAGCCCGAATTGGTCCATATATATATAGATATCGTTAGAATTTTGTAGTAAAATCTTGATAGATGAAGTATTACTTAGTGGGCCATTAGTGGGTGCATGCGTCTTAGTATGACGTCAATTTTGTGTCATATTGTTTAAACATCTCAAACAATAGAAAAATCAGCAAAAGGAAAAATATGACGTTGAATAAATCAGAAATCAATCAAGAATTTAATTGTCAATAATGCTTATAGGTTTTATGCGCGTGTTATATTCAGACACAGAAATGGCAGGCATGAAAGAGAGATAAAATCAAGGTTTTTATGCTAAAATCTGGCAATATGCGTTATATGCCTGTTGGCCTAGTGGTTAGTGACCTTGACTGATACGCCATATGTCGTGGGTTCGATTCCCAGCTGAGTCTGGGTGTTCTTTGTGTCCGTTGTTTGTATGTTTGTAAAGTCCCCCGCCATAAAGGAGTCATTTCTAATGCGGGAGTTGTCTTTAAAAAAAAAAAATTAACGTGAATAAAGAATATTGAAATCCGCGGCGAACGATGTTGTTTAAACCAACATTTTGGTAAATTAATTTTTGTTTAGATTTCTAAATATAAATTTAGGAGATTCATAAATTCGCACAAAGCCGACGACGATTCATACAAACGCCACGATAAGATAACTAGTGTAAATGGTGAAAAAAAAAACAGGAGGCATTCCATGACTTCTAAATTGGAACAAAGCAATTACTCGGACCATATGTAATAATCAGAAGTCGGACACTTCAATATTTATACAAATATCCTGAAGCTTTAAATGTTACAATTTAAATTATATCGATAATGACCATATGGCATACACACATTACGATTCAATACCTGACATTACATTTGACACTATAACTAATACACGGACGTTGTAAACAATATGACAAAGAATTGGCTTCATCATCAGTGTTATCATTGAAACAAAGTAGTTTTACTTTAGGGATCACTTAGTGATGATGACATAGTTATATTTTGTTGTTTCTAAATGTTTATATACATTAGATTAGCTAAATATATAGACTTTATTAGTCACCCTATATGCGTGAATTAGCACCTGTATTGGTATGAAATAAGAATACTTCTAAAATACGGAGCTGCCATTTGTTAAACACGAATATTTTATGTTTGGTTTTTTACAACTGGCAACACTTGGTTTTGCACTATGGCAAATAATATATTTGAATTAAGAATAATTTGGTAATAGGACTGTTTATATTTTCTTATAAATACTTGTATATTATTGATGCAATGTTAAGGGTGCATTTGTATTAAGATGCTGATTTGACTTCAAAAGGACTTAGTTTTAATGTTGAAAGAGATTATTAATATTTAATGGTTTATTATTAGCTGTGTAGAAAAATCTTTAAATTAATTAATTTAATATTCTATTTCTAAGAAATAATGCTATACAGCAATGATTTAAGTGGTAAATGGTTTGTTAGAAAATCGACTAGAACACAAAAAGGATTTGGAACATTTTTGAGACCGCAGAACTAAGCTAAATATTATTGAAAAAGTGGATCATGAATTTTTCTAAAAATTAAGTCCACATATTGGTAAATATTTACTTTAATGTGAAATCAGCAAAGTTTTTGAATGCATCTTTAATCAATTTTACGAGTTATACAATGAATACTTTCTAGGTTTTCACATAGAAATGATTAAGGAAAACTTTAAAATTTTTGGTATGTTTTTATATTATTTCTGGCGTGTCATCGCCAGTCAAGTAAGTTTTACTCTATCTCGTGAAATGAATAAAAAACGTTAACTTTAAAATGGAATAAATACGACCTTCTAAGACTGTAGAGCTACAATGTATAGTAGTTTGTATTACGACGCCGTCTCTTAAAGGTTTTCTTTTTTATTAACTTCGCCTTTGATTTGAAAATACTGTTCTCCGAAATTCTGTCAAATAAATGACATGAAAAAAATTCGAAAACGGGCATGTTTCTTAGCAGACCGAAAGCTCTAAAATCAGTAAAAATGCAAGCTAAATGGTTGGTCAAATTTTGCGGCTTACAATCATGTCAGGGAACTCTAGTACAGTCCACTGTTGGTCATTGAATTTACCAAGGATAACGAAAGGAGGGTAATGAAACTGCTAGACAATTCTACGTCAATCATTGTTGAATGTGTGACTTCTAACAATTGATCAAGCATTGGTCGAGTATCAAGGATAAAAGATCATCATTATTCAATTCGAAAGATCACGTCATATTTTTAAACAATTGTAAACAGAATAGAAAATGGTTGATCATTCTGAGCACACCTTACGATATTGTTGAATTGAATTATTGCAAACGGTTTAACAAAAATACAAGCGTTTCAAGGCAAGTTGAATGACACATTACCTTAATTTCTAGCTCTTGTGACGACATTTTAAAATAAATAAATTTGCTATGTACGACTGCACAATGAAGTATAAGTTAAACGAAACTTTCACACGGTATATTTGTTTCGAGTTATATTTCTTCTTTTTCATTAACTTGTTGAACTTCAGTGTTCGTTGCGCGCAATGTTAAGCGATCTCATTGTTTTTTTTTACGTGTGATGAGGCTTAGGGACAGTTCATACTAGGCAGAGAACCGCCCTAGGGATAAAATTTATTTCAATGGTGGAACACTTCTCCGTCTAATATGAACTGTTCCTTACAGACACTATTTTTCTTTTAATAATTTTCAGCACATTTTAATAGACTTAAGTTTTTGTACAAACATTATTTGATATTATTGTTTCAGTACTATAAGATGAATGTACAATGAGTGATAATTGTTAAAATAACCAGTTTTTTTTTCAAATATCGTTATTTTTTCAAATATCGTTATCTTTTCAAATATCGTTCTTTTTTCAAATATCGTTTTTTTTTCAAATACGACTGTCAGTTACAGATATTATGTTCGACCAAAAAACGAATTCTTCAGCTTTATTAAATTAGTATCTATAGATTGTTAATGAATTTCCATAACCGCGACTCTTGTTATATATCTATGATATTGTCATTTATGACCGGTTTCTGAAAGGCTGATCAACGTAAAAATTTACTAATTGTATGTCAAATTTCTTGTCCAGTATATATCGAGGTGGCGAAAGCAAGATTAAGTATTTTGATTTGATCATCGAATCAGTTAACAGACCTGTTAAATTATACTGCAAAAACTTCTGCAAAAAATTGTTAATAAATTTTTCTTCGATCGACGTTTCAGAAACTCTGAACTGATTTGACACCGTTTTTAACTTGACAGTTCTGTTATTTCAAAAATATTTAGATCAGCCTTTCACAAACTGGGTTTCAATATATCATTTTGATATGGAGTTGCCTTCAAATGCTCTAATTGTCATTCATTTTACATTCTTGTTGAGCTTTCGCAGTTTTTTGTCAGCTTGAAGCTTATCGCAATAATAATTTTTTAAAATATAACACTGAATAATACAGTTGTCGATTTTTGTTATGCTTAGTATATTTTTTAATTATGTTTGAATTCCACCTACGGTTCAACGTTCAGGAGTTTCTGTAAAATTCGGTCATGACCACTTTAAAAATTTGGTTTTAGGAATGCATATCACTGTATTTGTAGTAAATGTAATTATATTGTATAAGAAGAAATCATTACAGATGGTATCGATTGCATTGTCAGCTTTATCTCTTGATGATTTTTGACAAAATTGTTTTAAGTATTTTTTCCGTGAAAATATAAGCTTGGTAGAAATTCTGAACAAGTGTAATGTAACCATGGACAAACTTCTTGGTCCGATCTTTTCTGAGCAAAATCGGACTTGACGGATTTAGAGAAATAGTTACCATATTATAATTTGTTTACAAAACACATTGCACAAAAGTATCAGTTCAACTTATTAAGTTTTTTTATAGTTAACTTTAATTTTGATCTGATTTAGTTAATTATTAGTTGGTTGCTATATTGCTAACATATTATTTTTAAAACTACATATTATACAATATTTGTAAATTTAAATATATAGTAGACATGTTAATTGATGTATTTAATAAAATTGACAATAAAATGAAAGCAGTATTTAAATTATTGAACTTTGAATGTAAATTTTAGTGGAGTGAGGGTTTCTCAATATTTGTGTTATTTGGTATTTATGTAATTACATTATTTTTATAACACAATAATTGCGAATATCTCAAAGTATTTCGATTTTCTTTGTTTTGGAGATATATTTATATTATCTGTTGATGTTTGACTATTCTGTATTTGCATTGGTATTATTTTTTTGTTTTACTTTAAGCCCATGTATATTTCTACGGCCAAGTAGGTGACTAAGAGATAATTCAACGAATTGTTTACAATATAAAACAAAGCAATAAATAAATGAAATTAGCGACTGGTGTTTTATTGAAATAGCGACATCATTCAACAAACGCTTTCTAATTGAATAGTCGTTCTCCGCCGCTTACTGTTTATGAGTTAAGCTGTAAAAGGCGGTAATTACTAGAGCTAAAACGTTTAGTACACACTTGTGATAGCAATGTCCGCAGCTCGCGCTGTAATCAATAGATAAGGACTTCAAAAAGCTTCCTCGTTCTCAATTCGACTGAATGTTTCTTTTTTTTTTTGTATGTTCACGATATATTTGCCTTTTGTAAACCGATTGCAATGGTTCTCGGTTTAATTGAATTCAACCAATTCAATTAAAAAGAGAAACATTGAAATCGGACCTACTAAAGTTGGTCCCATTTAAATTTGAAGAAAATATTCCACCTGTAAATCTAAGGGCTAAAGAATACAGCTTACTACAATTTATCGTGATCTAGGCGCATTCAAGTCAGTGATACTTTTTTTTTTTAAAGTTAATTATCATATTCAGAATGGATCATTTTAACATCAATTCCAAATGTCTTTATTTTTTGTAACTACATATCAAAAGAAAAAATATTGGAAAATTGACAATTTAACCACATCCTACGGCACTACCTGTGTAGTACTAACTAAATAGAATCACACTAAAATGAGACTTCTTAGGAACAGAATTATGAAGAAAAAAAAGTCTAGTCGTAGGACTGCACGTCAGAAGTGAAAACATAACTTCACAATGTATTTGCATATACACACACACACACATCTGTATATATATATAATTAGGTTAAAAATAAAAAGTAGGTAATAACATATCTAAATGTATACTTAAGGTACACTGGAAGTACTGCGTTCCTGGCCGCTCAAAAATGTTTGAATTTCGAATGTTATATTTTCTTAAACATAAGAAACTCGGCTCCGTCTTACGAATTTTCGATCAGGTCGTGACCTGATCGAAAATTCCTGTCCTTACGCGAGTATAACATTTTTTACCCATCCCAAAAAGTGCACAACGCCACTAAAGAAGTTTTCACTTCAAAAATCTTGTATAATCATTAGACCGCACGAAAATTATGACGAGTATTCATTTCCTCGTATTTACATTCCTGTTTTTACTGGGTATATAGGTAAGTATATATTTTTGTACTAATAGTTATCTACAATGTGGTGATAGTATGGAAATTGATAAAGAAAACACCAAGAAAAACAAAATCAGAAAGACTGTTAATTACAGTAGTTAATACCGTCACACGACAAATATTTTAAATTAACAGTAGCTCACTTTGTTTATTTATTTTTTGCGTACCTATGCAATTTCATCACAACCAGGACCTTCTCTTTCAGTAGGTACATCTAGGAAAGAGGAATGAGTATCTTTCTTTATTTTATACCATGTGGCAAACAAGTGCACTGCCTACTGCCAGCCTCATAAACGCTATCACCTGAGGCCATGGACGTTTGCATCAATCATTCGAAGAGTTAATGATTGCTACCCCAATCAGAATGGTGCTACGTTTGTCTAAGTAGAATATAATCACTTGGTACATCAATCTGTCGAACAGGAAAATAGTCGGTACCTAGCTAAAATAGTCACGCGACTTCCATATAGACTTAACACCTTTCTACAGTTAGAAATAAAAAATGCAGCTGCAATATTAGCTAAACAGCTTCTACCCAAACATAGCAACTGGTCTGCGAGACAAAGGAGTTTCAAAGACATCTTTTTTAAATTAAGTATAGGTACATAAGCATACTTGGGTGAACTGGATCTTTCGAGGGGGCGATTACCCTCTAGGCCAAACGTTGACGGCTATACCTTCAACGAGCTAGGTAAGTAAACTAAATTGGTATTTACACTTATATTGTAAATACATCCGAAGTTACGGTTTTAAATGTCATCTCAATCACGTACCATTCAGAAAGTAAAGCTCCTTTCGCTTTTCTACACGCTACGCGTTCTAATGAGTTTATAATTACAATGTTGCGATTGAACGAGAGATGTGTTCAAAGCAAGTATTAATGTCTCCTAACTCATACTTATTAGAAGTTAGTTCTGTAGGTAATGTAGACAGAAGAAAGTGGCTTTGTGAAATATTTTTAAGATTCAGATATTTCGGTCAATGAAGTATGTAGGTATCTACATACATATTTACATAAGCTCACGTCTTTCTTTCTTTGGGATAGGCAGAGACAACAGCCACGCCACTTACTTTTTTTTTTGGAATATGGGAGGCAAACGAGCTAAGACGACTAACGAGTAATGCCGGGTCTAATAAACAAGAAACGATTCGTTTTGCTTACGGACTGTAAAATTTTCATTGAAAATTCAACGAAATTTTACCGTTCGTAAGCAAACCGAATCGTTTTTTGTTTATTGGAACGCGACATAAGAGATTACCTACCGCCGCCCATGGGCACCTGCAACTTAAGCGTCACAAGTGTGTTGCTGGCCTTTAAGGTGGCAGTAGGGAAAAAGAGGGCAGAGGGGGACAGGAGGGGAGGAAAGGGGAGAAGGAAGGGTTAGGGCATCCAGTAACCTCACTCACTCAGCGAAACAATACAAGCATTGCTTTACGGTTTTCTGTAAGGCCGTGGTATCACTCCGGTCGAGCCGGTCCGTAAGTGCCGAAGCATGGCTCTCCCGCTACAACTACTACCACTATTTTATCCATACATACCACACGAGCTTCGTCTATTGTCATTAAACCTTTTATACAAGCCTGTTTCTGGTACACCTGACATGCCCTGTTTCTTCAGAACTTTGCCAATTTGATCAACGCAATTAAAAGATACGGCCATTTAAGCCTTAGGTTTCACCAAATTTTAACATTTCGCAGGTAATTGAAAACCTATTCAAACCCATTGACCTAGGATCATGAAATGCGGTAAGAAGCAAGGTCTTACAGCACAAGTAAAGGAAAGAGTCCGAAAGTCATTAATTTGTTGTTATATCTGTCTGTCTGTCAAGCGAACCTTTTCCTCAGGAACACGTGGAGGCATCAAGTTGAAATTAACATCAAATACTTAAGTTAGCGGTCCCTTGAAGCTGTAAAAAAATCAAGTTTCTGAGTCAACACAATTAAAAGATACAGCGATTAAGCCTTAGATTTGAACAAATTAGAACATTTCGCAGGTAAATCAAAACCTAAAAGATCCTTCCCATTGTTCTAGAATCAATTTGGTAACGAGACTACGAGACAGTATTACGAGGGCTGCCATCCGTCCGGGTTTCCCCGGATTTGTCCTAGTTTGGAGGGCGTCTGGGGAGCGTCCGGGCGGGGTTTTCAAAAAGTGTCCTGGTAAAACCCGGACACTACAGAGTGTCCGGGTTTACACCGGTTTACCGGGGTAACAATTATAATTGTCTCCTGGTACAGACCAGGAGACAATTATAATTGTTAGATGAATCGTTAACAAGCTAAAAATTTAAATGGAATCGGCCTTTTCTTTTTTTAAGGTATCCGGGAAATAATCTCGATTTCATCTATGTGTCCGGCTTTTTTTAAGTTTTTGTCCGGCGTCGGCAATTTAAGTGATGGCAGGCCTAAGTATTACATATATGTATACTGGCGACCCGCCCCAGCTTCGCACGGGTGTAATGCAGATAATAATGTGGTGAACAATTATCGTCTTAGGATTATACAAATTAACACAAAAGAATATTAAACTATACACGTATAAACCTTCCTCTTGAATCTATCTATTGGTGTAAATCGAATTAAAATCCGTTGCGTAGTTTAAAAGATCTAAGCGTACAAACGGCGGAAGCGACTTTGTTTTATACTATGTAAAGATCTGACTGCACGGATGGCGCAATGGTTTAAGTGGTCCCCTCACCACGTCGCCGCGCGGATTGTTGTGGGTTCAAATCCCACACGGACAAAAATTTGTGTGATAGACAAATAGTTGTCCCGAGTCTGGATCTTTGTATCCGTGTCCTTGGTGTCCCCACGACACAGGAATATTCCTAATGCGGGAGTCGTGTCTCAAAAAAGAATGAGAAAGAAAGTATTAGTGCAAAAGAAAGATTAGTCGTAACATTAAGATTTCTTGCAACGGGAAACTCATCAAGATTTAAAATGCAGTTCTTTAATATTCGGGAATCCAGAATATTCTTTTGTATTATATAATATTATTTTTTAATATTCTTCACTTTTTTACACACCCACGCAGCGACAGAAATCAGTAACTAAATGCGATTACACCTTCCTAAATTTAGGCTTCCAAATAATTTAGTCAGTCAGAAACCATCCTAGCTTCTGAATTTAGGATGCTAACTTGCTAAATGCGATTGTACTTGATTAAATTCAGTAACCTAAATTTAGTCAAGTGTAATAAGCACTTAAGCCTTTAGCCTCTTAAATTAAAAAAAAAAACATAGTAGCCATTTTGTATCGAACCATAGGCGGCAAGTTTGTTTTATTTTTCCTATTGCGTGCAAGTACTGACCGCAGGCCGCGCTTTCTCTAATTACTTTGGCAACGCGCACACACAGGATGTTGGTGTTTACATTTGTGGAGCAGAACTATTAGATAGATCCGTCATCATGTTTAAATACGTACGTCCATAATCTGAGCATTTGCATTAATGTGGCACTTAGTCAGTCGAGGGAGAAGGCTGTATGGTTATTAAGATTAGACCTAGATTACGGTATCTATCACTTTTGATATAAACGTGTTTGCTGAATATGTAGAGGCTTAGTAACAGCTCTTAATTTGAACATAAATGTCAGTTTATATTATTTTATTATATTTTATTTTTCTGTTACAATCGTAACTTTTCGTCATAACAATCGTAAATTTTTAAATAACTGTTCGATTGAACAGTTTTTTAAAAAAAAAACAAAAATTTCTAAAAAAATCATTTCTTTTGCATAATTTAAAAGACTCATAACTTGAACATAAAACTACATTTATGTTTAAATTTTCTATTTTATCTGCCGTATTAGAGATAACACTATTGCGGACCATAACTATGTAAGGATAGGCATGTTTGTATACTCTTTGCCTACGTATTTATAGTAGACGTTTACACGGCGCGAAACGCAAATAGTTTTTTTCCCTACAGACCCACTGTACCACCGACCATACCTCTGGTGGTACAGTGGCTAATTTAAAATTAAACGGTACCACTGACTAATAGTGATGTAATGACGGCCGATGTTTTTATATCATATAGTATTTATTTAGTATCATTTACAAAAAAATTAACCATACATGAATTTTCGCTAATTCTGAGAACAAAATGTGACGAATTTACACTCCTTCCCCTAAATGATTACAACAAATTTGTTATTTGCAAAATAATGATAACTATCCCACCTTTATATGAACTATAGTTTGCACCATAAAGTGTTTGCGTTTAGCGTTAGGTCATTTTTTCTTTTCTTTTCTTTTTTTTTTAATTTTTTTTAATTTTTTTTTTATTTTCTTTTTTCTTTTTTTATAAAGTATACTAGCAACGTGGGTCACACATTACTAGTATTCTTGTTGACCCCTCCAGCTAAGCTAAATGCTTGTGTTAGGAGTGGTTCATTTCGGTAGTGCACTGGCCACCCAGTGCAACCGTAACCACTTGATCGCAAGTCCAAGGCCTTAGCCATTACGCTATCTGTATTTTCCAAGCTGTTTATTCGATTTCTACTATGGCCAATGAGGTAATTAAAATGAATGTCTGTTTAAACTGCTAATCTTCTAACGTAATATGTTGTGTAAAAACTCAGGAACTCTAAAACTTAAAAGTCTTAAATAACCGTTAAAAGCATTGAGAATGTATTCATTTACTTAAATCATCACCGCACTTTTTATGGTTACTTTTCCTTTTTTTTATATTTTTTATTTGTTAATTCATGAATTAAATTGTCTCATCGAGAAGTGCCTTGAACATCTACTGGAATAATCATAAATCCATAGAACTTACCGGGGCTTGACGCTCCCGACAGTGATGTTGCTGATGATGTGACGCATTGTCAATCTTAATCGCCATGATATGATACATAGATATACTGACGTCTTAATCCTGTCCAGGGTAGGTAGTGACTAGGGATGTTGCGAATATTCGCATCCGCAATTGCGGAGCATCCGCATCGATTTGAACATCTGCATCGGCATCCGCATGAATGATATTCATGCGGATGCAGATGTACCACAAGTCGCAACAAGAAAGAAAATAGGCGGAGCCGGCGATGTCCGCGAGCCCTATGCACGTGTGTATTGACCAATAGTAACGAATATTTCGTTCAGTGACAAGATTCGACGCGTTTGTTATTGTGTATGTATTATTTGTTTCTCGTAAATCAGTCATAACGTGTTTAGCTAGTTGCGCTTTTCATATTTGTTGTCGTTTCGAGTGTTTTGTGAAATTGTGAATATACACTGATCATTTGAAAGTGAATCGAAAAACATTGTAATGTCACCACCAACTAGGGTTGCCACCTTTTTTTTTTGTCCAAATAAAGTACATTGGTTATTAAAGGTAAAAAAAAGTACATTGTGTCAAAATAAAGTACTATTTATTTTACTTTATTATTATACTTAAGTGTATTTTCGTCACTTTTAGCAACTTTAACAAAGAATTATTTCTACTAAAATCTGGACACTATCTTTACATATTTAAGTTAAAATAAATGAGTAATTAAGTTTTTATCAGGTTCAGAGACGCTTTATTTCATTCATTTCTCTCTCTCTTAAATGCGAAATGCGAAAGCTGAAGTGGTGGGAATAGATATTAAAAATTAAATATTGTTTTTACAAATTTGAAAAGTCATCATCGGTCTTATTAAATATTTGCTGCATTTTTCATACATTTTTAATCCGCAAAACCTTCAAAAGTATATATTTAATTATTTAGTCAGTTTAATATAGAAGTTTCTTCATAAAGATCATCCACAATTGTATTAAGTTTTTGTAGATTTAAATACAAAATGATCAAATTCGACCTTGTATTTAAAATTTATATTGCCGAGTGCAAATAACCAATTTCTGTCATTAAAAATGGAGACAACAGTTAATTTTTTGTAGCTGTTTTAAAGCCTGTCATTGTTAGTCTTGTGGAGCATCTTTAAATTTTAAAAACCATTGGACAGTTATCTGAGCTTACAAAATAACTAACTACCTAACCATGCAGGGTAAAAAAGAGAGCCATCTTGTTTCCACATGTCGTTTTGCTTCATGAAAGTCTCCATTCAAGACACAATGTGTGCATGACAATTGATTTCCTTTAATCAAATCTTGTACCAAATGTTTCATATTCGTAAATAAAGAATGGAATCATATTCGTAAATAAAGAACTCCCAAATTGGCAAATTATGGGAGCTCACGGGAGCTTTATAAATTCCTATACTAATAGAGTAGGTTGGGGTTTTTTTTTGTAAAATGGAAAAGCTATCGGAGCAAAGACAGCTATTTAAATTGCAAAGTTTAGTGAATCACCAGTCAAAAATATTTTTCGAAGGGTTAACGTTTCGTTAACGTATTTTCTTAAAAGACTTAGAAAGTCTTTAGACTGGCATTGCAAAACCTTCTTTTTAATCCTTAGCGTTATTCTCTCATACGTGCATAATACGACCGTTATTTGCTTTATATTATAAGCTCTTATGTGCGCTTTGTGAGTCGGTCTATAAATGCTTGCAAACTCAATAATAAATTTATTCGAAAAGTAGCTGTATGCTGTAGGTAGACCATTTTTCATATACCTGATTGATTACACTACACTACACCTACACTTGATTTTATAAATTTATATTTTGTATGAAATAAAATAATAAAATATGAGAAATGTACCCGAATTAATAGATAATTATCTATCAATTCGGGTTCATTTGTTTGTTCAATATAATAATTAAAAATCTCTTTTAATTATCATTTTGAAGCATACTTTTGCTTTAAAATATACCTATAATTCAAACTCAATAGGTAGGTGGGTATATGACAGAATCATTATTGATATGCATATAGGTAGCGGTACACTGAAAATTTTGCGTAACTCATTAATAAAACAATTTATATGTAAAGTGATATATATTTAGCTTATGCTTTTCGAAGTATTCTTCATTATATACCAAAAAAACGCCTATTTTTTGCCTACGTTTCTCGTCTGCTTCAATTTTGTTGTTTGCTGTCACCTTCGAACACCCATACAGAAGACTGTTGCTTTCTTTCCGGCGTGTAACAATATATCCATGTTTCATCTCCTGTCACAATGTCAAACACAACATTTGAACGTCCGTGATCGTACTTTAACAACATTTTTTACACTAATCAACATGAGTCCGTTTTTGTTTTGGGGTGAGTTCATGAGGGAACCAACAAAGATTTCTAACTTTTAAATGTTGATGTAAGATTTTCTGAATTTGGCTCATACCAATCCCCAAATGTCCTCGAATCTCCTCATAGGTAATACCTCGGTTTTCTTCAATTAGTTGCCAGACAGTAGCCACATTTTCCTCAGTGATCGCAGGTGAGGCCGGCCTTCATGAATTTCATTATGGAGAGAAACACGGCCACCATCAAATTCTGCGTACCAACGCTTTACGGTGCTCAAACGAGGTGCTTCCCATTTGAAAAACAATTTGAAGACGAGCAGTGCAGTCTTGCGGAGTCGGTGAACTTTTAAAATCATAAAAAATCATCGCCCTAAAATCTTTTCGGGTTAATTCCATTTTTGCTACGGACGATGAACTTCAACTTGTGATAAAAAACAATTCACACGATTTCGCGCAAATTTTTTTAAATTGAATGTCTTGTCCTAAGTTGAAAAAAATATAACGCTCCTGGCCGCTCATAAATGTTTGAATTTCGAAAATTCAAACATTACACACTCATAAAGATCGGCCAGGAGCGCAGAATTTTGCAGTATGTACAAGACTTGAACCGTGTCGTCGTAGAGATTGACACTTTTTTTTTTTTATGGTATAGGGGGCAAAGGAGCAGACGGGTCACCTGATGGTAAATGACTATCGCCGCCCATGGGTACCTGTAACGCAAGAGTGCCAAAATAAAAGTAGCCTTAGTTACTACTTATAACACCAGATATCTGCCAGTGAAAGTCCCGTGGTAATCGATCCACCCGTCTCGGATATTAACCGGAACAAACAGACAGATAGATAGATAAAAATTTGAAAAACTGATTTTAGGCATAGGTATTGCTGTGACCGGGTGACGTAGCTGAGGGCAAGGGACTTCAGGGACACTTGTGAAAGGAGAATAATTGAAACACTCACTAGCTCGTAAGGCTGTAATCAATCATCTGGCTTAACCTATTCAACATTAGTAACACAATTATATAATTAATATCTTGATCACATTATTCTTTGGCTAACCGTTCTGACATCGACGGTCGCTCCCATCAGACTTCCACCTATTCTATATTTTATATAATTCAAAATAATTCTATATACTTCAGTACAGCTTGTCACCTGTCAGAAATAAGGTAATACCACAAAGGCGCGACAGTATCGTGCAAATAACTGTATGAGCTTAAATTAAAACGATTATTTTATTAATAACAGTCATGGGACTGCCGACAGAAGTGAAAACTTAAACGAAACGACGAAATTAAAACGTCACATTGGTGTCAATTCTCTTGTATTTCTCTCTTAACTATAATTGACTACATTTTCTTCATACAAGATGTAAACCTTGTATCCTTCGAAACAAGGTCTTATTTCAAATATAAACAAGTAGGTAACATACGTCGCTATCGAAATAAGCAATTTATTTGTCGACTAAAGTCTGACACGCTTAAATAAACTTTAATACCACGTAACGAGAGCTGCTATCCGTTGAATGCCATCTCTTTTGCTCTGTGTTTTTAGTAAGCGTCTTCGTAGGTGTCGATTAAAATAACGTCATCTTAGTTCGTTTTGAACAAGTTTTTATACGGCAATTATACGGCATTTGAATAAATGGGGACTCTCGCTGCGTGGAAATAAAGTTGAGTATACGTTGACAGGTTTTAGTGAAATTTATTGGCGCTGAGAAATAGAAGCCAGTAACAAATAGACCTTGTTGCGAAGAAGACAAAGTTCATTTCATATGAAGAAATTAAGTTAGGTTTTAGTTTAGTGAGTCTGACAATAGAATCGACACCATTGGCAGGTTGATGACATTAATTAGTAAGGGGCTGACAGAACTCAATGTATAGACTAGCGCCCTCTATCTATATATGTATTATTAGCGTGACGGTCACGAGTTCAGTGCTTTTGTCCCACAGCAAAAGTGCACAAACGTGCCTAAAGAAGTTTTCATTTAAAAAAAAAACTCAATAGACCTAACTATAAATTTGTTTTAATAATAATAATATTCTTGGACATATCACACATCGCCACCTAGGCATAAACTAAGCAGAGCTTTGTACTATGGGTTCTGTAACACTGAATACATTCATATTATACATAGAAACAGCCACACTAATGAAAATAGACATGCATACAGATATTTGCACTGAGCTGGAATCGAACCCGTGACCCCCGGCGTAGCAGTCGAATGCACTACCGCCGCGCCACAGAGGTCGTGTTTTGGGGAATTGTTATCTTGACTGCTTAATACGGGGATCACACTGAAAGTTTTAAGAAAATAAAAAACGGATGATATAGAAGCCTGTTAATATTTTTATTGCTTTTCGAAGTAGTCTCCGTTCCTTTCTAAGCACTGTCGCATGCGATGGAACCATTGACTGAAGCAGTGAGCCCATTCTTCTTTAGAGATCTTTTCCACGCCTTTTCCAAACGCAGCCACACCATCTTTAGGGTAAAACTAATTCCTCTAAGTTTATCTTTTATTTTTGGAAATAAATAAAAGTGACAAGGTGCCAGGTCGGGAATGTAAGGAGGATGACTGAGCTCCACACCTCCGATAGACAGATATTCAATAGTCCGTCTGGCGGAGTGAGGTGGAGCGCTGTCGTAGTGGAGGAGGATCCTTCTTCTTGGGCGCTGCTGTGTCACATTTTCCAAGACAACTAGTAGACAATAACTACAATCTGCAGTAACAATCCTTTTATCTTCTAGAATGATTGTTGCGAAATGACCCGTCCGTCCAAAGAATGTGGCAATCATTTTTTTTTCTTGACTTCTACCCTTCTTTACTTTTATCCATTTTGATGCACGACAGACACTTTTTAAATTGCCGCCAGTTTGTAAAAACAAATGACATATGAAATCATTAAACATCTTTTTTTTACAGATTCCCAAAGAGTTCCTAAATAGAAATTTAAATAATTTATTTTTCATCGGCTGCTTTTCTTACGGCCTATTCTAGTTGCTTTCACCCGTTTTTGTAAGACTAGAGTCACAGATTACTAAGTAGTTGCTAGAGCTATAAATAAGATTGAATGATTGATTATTTAAAATAGATCCATAATTTTTTTCTTTTGTCTGTTATGTTATTAATAACATAGTTGTCAGACATGTTGCTTAAAGTTGCTTATAAATTTTTCCGTTAGTAATGAGCTGGTAATTTGGACGGTTTTTTATATAAGATATACCTACATCATAAGTACCGAACGGATGTTTGTGAATGTGAATGTACGATCTAAAAAACATGAAAAAGTATAGCTAGTTCCATTACCTTAACCTTTCTCAACGTTAAAAAGAAAAAAGAAACTGTTTTCTATTTATAACTATCACTGCTCCGGCTTTTCATTTCTGGGGGCCAGTTTTTAGAAGGTGCGCGTATCCAATCGGCAGTGTGACCGTCGCGTCGACACAGCGCATGCGCCCCGCGCTTCATAATGACTCCATGCAATTTTGCGCGCGAAACGACAAAATTTTATCACGGCAGATGTTTACATATAAAATTATTATAACGCTAGATTGTTTTTTAGTAATATAAATAAAAATTGAGTGTTTACAATTATGAAACGGTTAAAATGTGCTCGCAGACGGATTGTTACAAAGTGTTATTTTTGGTGATATTGGGTTTGGTGGTTAAGAGTGCGAATTGTAGGAGTGCGAAAACTAACTTTATTAGGAACACTGTGCACAATACGTGGAACCAGTGGCCTGGTTATGAGAAAAACACGACAGTTAAGCAAGAGGGCAGAGGACTAGTAGGTACGTAGCATTACAGAGTCTTTAAGCTTAAGATAATAAATATCTACACAGCTGAATTGGACGGTTTTTATGTGAATATAAAAATAATAAGGTAGGCAGTGAAAAACAAGATATATTATACTTGGTAAATAATTTACTAGGTAACTATTATAATTATTCTGTTCCAAGAATGTTTTATTTTTATCCTTAATAAGTTTTTTGTTCTGTAAAGTTAGTAGCCGCTGTACATTTTATTGATTTCATTAAAATAGTTAAAAAAAAAACAAAAAAATCATCCCATCACTTGGATAATTGGCAGTCCACCACTGTGCGGTTCTCAGTCTGTAGAATAAATAGTCACCTGCGGTATTTCCGGAGCTATACGATCTTCAAACCTTCAAGAAAAGAGCGTACTCCCATCTCAAAGGCCGGCAACGCACTTGTGACTCTTGAGTAGCAGGTGTCCATGGGCGACGGTAGGCATAAAAAAAATTCAGGAATTTTAAGCCTAAGCCTTCACTAATTTATGCCAGGATTGACATTAATGGTGAAAAACAAAACAAAACGCATGTGCCTAGATCTGGGCTGTTAGGATAGTAATATGAAACCTGAAGTTATTGAAAATTTGATTGTTCTTCTGGCCTTTGCATTGCATTGCTTTGCTGTAAAATAATGCCCTGAACTTATTGTGCGACCCTCATTGAATTCTTTCATAAAATACTTCGCTATACCTGGTACTTGTTCTACAATGTCCTATCAGAATTATTGCTGGGTCAATAAGAAAAGAAGATTTTTTTATTCATACATCGCTTACAAACATTTTTTGTGTGTCATGTGAATTTCTGCAAATCCATGATTCGATAGTCGAGTTATTGGATACTTCTTGCAAAATAAATTTTCGTCCTTTAAAGAAACAGTCTTAATAAACAAAAAAAAAGCTCTTTAAAACGAGACCAACCGTTATTAATGTGTCAATAATTTTCTTCGCTTAAGGTTTATCTGATGAGCTTATATTTATGAGCAATCTAACAAATTCTGCGCATGTTTTCCTCGGACCTCATTACACTATATTATGAAGCGGAAAATGCTGCTAGAAAATGCATTCAGATTTCTTTATGATTTTTTTACGTGCAATATTTATTAGTTGAGGATTATTCTGTGATGTAGCTAAGCTTTTTTTTCTTTTAAACTATGACAAGTATTAGATATATCCGATATTAATTCAACTTATAGATAGGTTGGTGAAAGTGAAGTATGTTGTTTGTTTTGGACTCACTATAAATAGTGACTATCGGTATGTATGTATGAATACGATAAGATTATTATTAGTTCCAATAGCAGTTAAGAGTTATTTGGTGTTGAAACTTCTCCTCACTTCAAGGGTACTAAGTCCAGGCTATGGAGTAAGGACACGGAACTCATTAATTTTTTATTAGTTGGTAAAATTATGAAATTAAAAAAAAATGTAAATAAACAGAAAGAAAAATGGATTTAAATTAAATTAATAAGTATTCCAAATTCGAATTCCAAAATTAAATTGTATTCCAATAATGTGAATATTCTGCTGCTGCAAAATCAGTATTGGAGAAAGGGCAAAAGACGTTTATATTGTTTATATTTTTTTCGCATATAAATGAACATTATTATAGTTAGTAACGTGTGGCTTCATAGACTCCAAATCTGTTACATTTTTGTTGTCTAGGTGAAGGTACATATATCTCGGTAACATTTATAATTATATAAATAAATTGTATTCGTAATAGTTAATCACTGATTTATAAAAATAGCAACGAATAACCTTTCAATCGTAACCTAATGTGTCTGTAATGTGAGCTGGTCCACTACACAAGGTGTTTGAGAGAAGTCCTTTGTATGTGTTAGGCAGAATTAGTGACGACATAGGAGCAACACTGAAAATTTGAAAGCCTATGTGATGTGCACGAAATGTCACTCGTTTCGTCATACAGACTATAATCTGTTATATTCGGATAATAGACTGTTTCTTTAAACAAGCTTACGGCGCACTTGATGATAAGTGGTTATCGGTGTCAGTAAACCTTGCAAAAACTAGTGGCGTCACTTTCTTGGAGCTCTGTGCCTGCTCACAAGCGGACATTTTCAGAAATTAAATCTGTGTAATATATCATGTTATAAGGCTTATTAATTTCCATGAATATACCCATTCGGATAATAATGAGTCATAACTTTCGATTACAACCACTTTATTTTTGTATCTCGTCCCAAATATTTAGCGTCGACACGAACAAGCGCGACGCTTTAAAGGGCCATAAATTATTATGAATCTCAATGTCATGGTAATAAGGTCAGTGGTGGACTCTTCCTTAAGAAACCTGTATTTTGTTATTGTTATCTTTCGTCTACATAATTTATATTAAATTGCTGTATAATTTTATTTACGAATTTAAATGTAAAGCACTGTTGTTGCGTTTGGTTGAGTGCGATCTTGACATACTGGATTCGATTGCCGCGTCAGATAAATTAATATCGTGTTTTTTCTATCGGGTAATTCTTAGTTGCAGAACGGAGTTTAAAATCCCGGTACTCGGTACCCGGTAGACGCTATCCATTTTACGCGGAAATAAGGAGGAAAAAGTGGGTGTGGAATATATTTCTCAGCCTCAAGGGATGTTTGTACAGGAACGTGGTTACAAAGATAAATCTTTTAAAGTAAGTGTTACGCGTGTGTTAAGAATGAACCACATTCTCTGCGTCTCATACATTCTTGAATATGGCTGCGGGTAGACGAGATGGGTCTCCCAGGTTTTCCCCTCACCTATTTTTGTAGCTAGAGGCGTTCGCTTCGTCCATGTGTGTTTGCACGTCCTCTTTTAAGCAGATGACGCCGCTCCTCCAGAGTCTTGTTATGTAAATTTTCCAGCCTCTCCTTTTTTTGGCGCAGTATATCACTCTGTGTCTTCCTCGTATTTTAATTCACACACAACGCATGGGAACCTGTTGGTAGTGATGGCCCGTATTAGCTATTAGCGTAAAGGAAGATACATAAAAAAGCAATGGTCTTATGACTTTTAATTACGTAACCAGTTGCTCACAGGTCCAATTGCATAGCATTTACGCTGACGTCCTATTCAGCTCATTTCTTATTGTGTGTACTATCATAAACTTATTAAGACGATTCGTCGCATGAAATGAAAATAAAGAAGCTGAAATATATGAAGATTGCTAATTTACGAATGGCTGTTACAAAGATTTTGTAGGTTTTGCATTCAAAGAAAAGAAAGTGGCAGAATCTTTGAGTCTCTGAATAGATTGAATAGGCGGGCTGTTTCCAACTATTGCGAGGAAGCATACATACCGATGTGTATTCAGTGCAAACTAGTTGAACACGGAAGTGTGAGTTCACTAGCCCTTTTTCAACTATACTTGTTTGCAGCATTTAGTTAGCAAGCACAGCCACACGCCATTATGATTGATTAAGTATTCAAAGAGATATTAGCAACGTTATACTAATCTACCTGCGATAGTGTCATTGGGTCTAACTATAGTTCAAATTAATAGTTACTTTATTAGTAGATTTAATAAAACATTATACATTTTTTTTTCGTGTGGCAAGCCCCAGGGTCATCGCCTCACCGAGGCTAGCGGTGAAGTGATATGTTGGGATTCGGACCGACTAAAACCACAGGGTGTTCCGTCACAAATGAGTCTATTGCAAGGGGCTCTGATATACCCTAAAAAGGAAGTCTCCGAAAACCCCGACAGGCCTTGGCCTCCTTAAAAACAGTAAGAAAAGAAAAAGAAAAAACTACTAATATAATAAATGTGAAAGTTTGGATGGATGGATGTTTGTTACTCTTTCACGCAAAAACCACTAAACCGATTGCGATGAAACTTGGTGAGTAAATAACTGGAGACCTGGATTAAAGCATAAGCTACTTTTTATCCCGATATTCCCACGGGATCAGGACTTACGCAGGTGAAACCGCGGGGCGCTGCTAGTATACTATAATTTAAAAATTAAAAACGCATAACTAACAAAGCTGGTGTTATCTGATCGTAGTCAACTGTAGAGTTGATGTACTGGACTTCAAACAGAAATCTGCTCTTCCTACCCACACAAAGTCTATCGAAGAAGAATATCTACTTACGATATAAACAGCAATTCAGAGCTTGGAATACATAGAACTTTCGTATTTTTTCTTATCTTCTCATTTTAAAATACGTTAAAAATATTTGATTGGTTTGATTAAAAAAAAATCGCATCGCAATAAGCAAAGGCCAGGGAACGGGTACCAGGGAATTTATAAAACATGCCCAATCAGATATACACAAATAAAGATTATTATTAATGTGTATATAATGTCACAATCATTACGATTCACGAACAGAAAAACTGTGAAGAATCTTCAATTGTGTAGTGAAGTTTTCGAAATTTGTTTTAAAAAAGTTCGAGTCAAAAGAGTCCAAAAAAACAGTCAAGTACTTTTGTCACCACTTACTTTCCAAACTTTTCTAATGAAATCCAATGAATTGAATTTTATATACTCTCTTGGGGGAGTAATAAAATGTTATTTGAATCAAAAGTGATTTAGTTGCTTTATATTATAGATAGCTTTAGATTATATATGATACATTTAAAGAATTAAGCTTCATAGAGATCGTATTTATAGAAATTTATTCACTTGCTGCAATTTATGGGAACTACGCGAGCGATTACTCGCTTCATCGGTTATAGTTGAGAAATTGTGTTGCTTTGATTTTTTGTCACTAAAGATCTGGTTTAGTTTCGGTTTTAATGTTGAAAAGTAAGATACTGATGCGATGTTTCCTTTCTCATCTACTGCGACTTTACATTTATTATGTTAATAAATGTAAAAGTTTGTAAAGATGTTAAGTGTTAGTGGTTTATGCCATAGATAAAGATTATAATAGTCACATGCCGCACATGGAAACTGAGATATGCGTGAGTGGACCTGCGATATGGCAAATTATCCACAGAGGGTATAATTGTGGTAAGATTTCTTAAGCATGGTAAGGTAATCATTTCTTATTCTTTATACAAATTAAGTAATGTAAGTGCAAGCTTATACCACGGGAAAAGCGAGAAAGTCAGTCGTAAATTAGTCCGTATACAGCGTGTAAGTATCACCGACGCGAAGAACTTACAAAAACGGCTTTCTTTGGATACTTATCACAATGCAAAAGTCAGTTCATCATAAAAATGCGAGATTAAGGATTTACAGTCATTAGTTTGATTTTATTAGGTATCATTTTTGTGCGGTACGGTGAAAGACCTTAAACGTTCTGTTACACGGGGGTTTGATTTGGACTTTGTAAAAAGGAAATAATAGTTTGATGAACACCTTTTAATAGAATGATTACAAAAAACTATGATATTTGATACCTGCCTAATATTGCTTAGCTCAGGGATGTTCCATACAAAAGGGGTATGTTCGATGTCATCGCAGCAGCTGATTGCATAAATGTTGTTTAACTGATTACATTGCAGTTTTTTGCCATATGAGGTATTTATTGATTTTTTTTTAGGTAAAATGTTCTGTTTACTCATTGTGATATCACTTTTAAGCAAACTTATTTAAAATTAAAAAAGATCTTATGAATTTTCCGGCAGAAAATTCCAATGATTTTCCACCCAGAATGATGGTTTGAATCTACTATTTCAAGATTCGGCAGGCCGTTCCTTAAAGTCGTAAATTCAGTTCATCTGTATCCTAACTGTTGAATTATAAATTAATTATACCTTCCGCTAGCTACTAGCTCTATTTCTCAATAAATCAGTTACCACCAAACCCCATCACAGTAACTTACTACCAAAGTCCCAGATCCGCTTTCCTTATTAATATTCTCCGTCCGTTCCGTGCAGTCACACCGAGAGAAATAAAAAGCCCAACACCACGTATCGAGGTTTCGGGGTTATCCAACAAGGACATCAATAAAAACACATGTTTTTACTACAACGTCTGATAAATAATCTTGTAATGGACATTGTTGTAGGACGATGTTGGTATGTTAATCATAAAGTTGAGAAGCAAAACCGAAAAGGGGGTCTTAGTTTTGTATGTATCCTAGCGGCGCTTGTAGTGTTTGTTACATTGTGTGCTGCTGAACTTCTCTTGTAGCTGGCGCGTGCGTCATACTTGTGAACGGGTGCCTTTAGTTGGGGCTGCTGATCTCTGGACTGCTATTACTTAAACTATAGCAGTGATTTCTGGGACTGGTTCATACATTTTGAGGATTATCTTACATTGTCCTTACATATAATTTCCACTTATAAGGAATGTAACCAAAAATTGTAAAAGAAAACCTCTCGAAAAAAGTGTTCTTGGAGTTTCTTGCCTGTTATTCTCCATAGAATCTACGTATTGGAACAGGTAACTAGCTTCACGACTGGCTTTTACTGACTAACTCCTACCCCTGATAATTCTAAAAAACATAACCATAATTGAAATATGTGATTTTGATTTGTGACACTAAATTTTATACCGCTAAGATGGTAAACAAATATCCTCCTGTCACGGTTCCAGTGCTGGAAACGGACTATTTTTAACCGATAACAAAAACAGGAGGTTCTCAATTCGATTGATTTTTCTTCTCTATCTGTGTGTTTGTGTGGTACGCAATATCTTCATCATTTGTAAAACGATTTCAATAATATTTTTTTAATTGAACTGTTTGTATTTTAAGATTAGTCAGATTTAAAGTTGAGGAATATAAAAAAAGAAAAATAAGGGATGAAGAATACAGCTTATTACAATTTATACTGACTGACGCACTGAATCGGTGATACTTTTTAGAAAGTAATTTATGTGGGCTACTCTGTTTCCACTCCACGTAAGACAAAAGTAGCGACGTCACACAGTGTTTCGCCTAGAACTAGCTAGGTGGACAAAAACAATGTTAAAATTTCTTGGAAATGTTAAGTCAAAGAACGCGGGATTTGCAAGAGTTTACTACAAGTTATGTAGAAGCCTTTTCCTCATCAGGTCCTGGAAAGCCGATGCTAAATATGCTAGACACGCAAGTACTAAACTAAAGAAAATGATTTGGGTAAGTCAGAAGTTCAGAGGAACTAACGGGGGCAGCAGAGATTTCTTATCGACTCTCAGGCAAGCAGACAATGGCAAAATATATTCGAGAGGTCACTGAAAACCCTGAAGCTCAGGAAGTTTGCAATAAAGATTGCAGAAGGTTCCGAAGGGATAATACACGTAAACGTCTGTGTTTGTGGCAATATGCGAAGTATTGCCACGAACACAGACTTACTTAACATGTTAGTTTTTACGTATGATATTGTGATTAATAGCCTTGGAGACATTACACAAAAAAAAACAGGCTGTCAGTAAAATATACACCTGGAAATATCCGTAGAAATGTAATAACTGTTAGTATTAGTTTCGACGATTATTTGTGCATAGAAAATTCTTCTGAAGATGAAGTTACGGACGATGAGTAAATATCCAGTTACTGTAAGTATTTTCCCAGAATAATCAAGATAGCTCTAGGATAAATTTGTTAAAGTTAATTAAGTAATTAGTACCAATTAGGCTAACTATTTCAAGTTACGTTAAGTGTTTATTATTTTTTATTATAATGCATTCTTTTCGACAATTTTTTTTAGTTTTTAATAGATTTTATAATAATAAAAAAAAAATTTTTAATGCTTTTAATTTCTATCGAACACCAGATTTTTCGGTGTTTAAGTTAGATGTGCTTAAAAAACGTTTATGTTAGGTATTATGAGAGGTATCAGAAGTTATAGGTAACAAATAATTTGGTCCAGCTAGCTCGTTCTGGAAGAAACACTGTGCGTCGGGAGGAAGAGAAGAGGACCTGAGAAACGTATTTTGCGTATGCACTGATTTTCATTGTGATAGTACTACTTTTAGAAACAGACTAGATCACAATATGAAACCCGATATAGCAAGCTTTGATAGGACACCAAAATATACTATACTAGCAACACGTCCCGGTTTCGCACGGGTAGTAGAGACATCTTCAACAATTATCATCATATTTCAACCAATTTACACGAAACGTTAATCCTTACTTTAATATTATAAATGCGAAAGTAACTCTGTCTGTCTGTCTGTCTGTCGCCCTTTCACGCCAAAACTACTGAACCGATTTAAATGAAATTTGGTACACAGATAGTCTAGGGCCTGAAAAAGGACATAGGCTACTTTTTAATGCAAAAAAGGGGTGTAAGGGGTTGAAAGGTGGGGATGGAAAGTTGTATGGAAGTATCGTCATATTTAGAGCTAGAAGCTTGAAACTTATTTTTTAGGCTGTTGATTTGATATAAATACACCATTCCACGCGGACGAAGTCGCAGGCACAACTAGTAAATTATACACCTAAACCTTCCTCATGAATCACTCTGTCTATTGGTGAAAACCGCATGAAAATCCGTTAAGTCGTTTTTCAGTTTATCGCGAACTGAAAGACAGACAGACGCAGCGGGGGGCTTTGTTTTATAATATGTAGTGATTATTTATCAAGTCGTTGCCTGTAAAACTTAAATTAATAACTTCATAAATAATTTTATGAAAGCCAATGTAAGCAGCAAGCAGCAAATTAACATTTTAAATACATTTTTCATCGTTGCATGTTGAATATTCCGGCAAACGTAGCTGGCCAAAAAATTAAGTGGATATTTGCAAGGCTGCGGAAATTATGTGCACAAGCTTTCGGTATTAAGCTTTTAATATTTAAAGATTCACGTATCAATGCTCATGTGTATGTATTTTATGTGGCTGTTCTTAATCCTACGGATTTCCATCAAATATGTTGAACACTGTTTCATTTTGAGGGCGTTCGGAAATTCTGTCAATATTCTACCTGACTGTCAAGTCAAATCAGCTACTCTTTATTAAATGTCAAAATGGTACGTTCTATAGAAGTTTGTATGAAATAACCATAAACTTAATATACTAACGTAAAAGTTTATGTTGATGTCATAGTTAGCTATCGTCAAATCATTTTCTTTTAATGTTTGGATTAACATTTAAATAAAAACAAGCGTGTAAATAGTAACGAATCAAATTCTTACATACCTACTTAAGACTTAATTTCATGAAGACTTTGAAATAATTTATTTTAAACATGGACAGGCTACTACCCAAATCGAAAACGACGTCAGACTTATGCAAAGAGACAGTGCAAAGAGTCTGTCCTATAAAATATGATATATGTATAGAGAGTCTGGCCTTTGGAGCAGAGGTAGGACGCCCCTCAACCAGGTGGACCGACGACCTGAAGAAAGTAGCAGGGATGGACTGGATGCGGAAGGCGGAGGACCGGGTACTGTGGCGCACATTGGGAGAGGCCTATGTCCAGCAGTGTACTATGATAAGCTGATTGCTTGATAGAGAGTCTGTTCTATAAATATTTAAATGTCATACGTATCTTCCAAATTTTGTCGGACTAACAATTTTTTGAAGTGAAAGCTTCTTTAAGCACGTTCGGCACTTTTGGTATGGAGAAAAAGCACTGAACTCGCGTGACCGTCACGCTCAGATACATACATACGTGTTTTCACTTCTGACGTGGAGTCCCACGACTTTTTTTTTGTCATCCCTTATTCCCTTTGTTGTCACTGTTGTCACCTTTGAATGAGCTCCGAAAATGGTATTATATTTAATTTGGTAGGCTACAATCTGTGAAGTGTGGGTGTATGGGGATAAAGTAAAAAAAATAAGTAGAAATAAGGCCTGAAGGCCTAAGGCATATCTAATACCTTTAAACGAGTAATTATTGTCTATATGTGTGTATATATATAATCTAAATCTTGGAAATGACTTCAACGATTTTCATAAAATTTAGTATGCAGGGGGTTTCGGGGGCGATTAATCGATCTAGCTAGGTTTCATTTTTAGAAAACGTAAAAACAACCAAGCAAGGTCATCCAGGTACTTATGTATTAAGGCTGCAGTCACTAGGTGTCACTTGCGTCTGCTGATTTTTTTATCAAAACTTAAATCTATTTCAAGAACATTCTTATACAGTTCTATAAACCTGGCAACAAAGTACTATTAAGTCATTCACATATTTTATTTTTTTATATAACATATTCGTATTAAGTAAGGTGCGACTCAACCAACGAATAATGATTACAATACAGTTATTATGAATTCCTCCAGCGGACCTAACACAAATAAATTAAAAAAACACTGGGAACGACATTAAGCGAAATATAGGTAAAGTTAATTTAAATGTAAACAGTTCAGACTCTCAACGAATTCAATAAGAGTAGAATTGAAAACGGTGAAAGTATATTATACCAACATGCATGCTTATTACGTACATCATCTAAACCCAAATGCCGTATTCCCATTGGGGTGGGCAAAGACCTGTTAATTTTTTGTTTATATATCCTTTTTAACCTGTTTAAATATCCTTTGCTGCTTACATCTTGTTGAAAGGCCTGTTGGTGTAGTGGTCAGTGATCTAGGTGGTTAGTGGTGTATTCTTGATCGAAAACTAGGGTGTCCAGTAAAGATACTTCAAACGTAGTTAGGTAGGTAGACAAAACAATTCAATAGCTTGTCCTAACTTTTGTGTTTGTTAATCGATTTTACTTTTTTAAACTTCGAAAGAAAGAAAAAGTATTTATTTCGCCACGACGAGACAATTTTCAATATAATAATAGAAGGAAAAAAAGAATACAAAATGAAATATACACACCAGACGAGAAGTAAAACATGTACAATAACATTAAGAGAGGATTTCTGGTGACGGCACCGAAAGGGGATCCAGTTCATTGCCTGGTATGAGTCAACTGTTTGGTAGGTATTGACGAACTTCAATAACAAGTATTCATTATTTTATATACAATTCTGACTCGCGCACCAAGGGTTCCGTAAGCAAATAAACTTGTATGTAGATAGTACGTCCATATCGGGAATCAATTCTTGAAGATAAAACTATCTGACCATATTTTCCGAAAGACAAACTTAACTTTGCGGTTGCTATATACGACAAAGCCAACTTTCCAACCGCAAAATATAAGTTTGTAATCACAAAAACATTTTTTTTTATGTGATATCACAACAATTTAAAGAGTTTCGGATTTTTTCCTTTACTTGTGTTGTGAGACCTTGCTTTTACCAAATTTCATAATTGTAGGTCAATGGGGAGTCCTCTATAGGTTTTGATTTACCTGCTAAATGTTCAAATTTGTTCAAATCTAAAGCTTAAGTGGCCATATCTTTTGCGTTATTTTTTTTACATCTTCAAGAGACCGCGGATTTATGTATTTGGTATTAATTTCAACTTGATGCGTCCACGGGTTCCTGAGAAAAAGGGTTTTGACAGACGGACAACAAAGTGATCCTATAAGGGTTCCTTTTTTCCTTTTGAACAACGGAACCCTAAAAATACCCCCATCTCACAAATCCTGTCAACGCCTAGAAAAGAGCTGATGATTTCCGAACTGCTAACAGATTTTCTTGAATAACGTAGGCAATGATACCACAGATACACACATGAAACTAATAACAAGCCTCCTTTCGCGTCGGGGGTTAACAAAAACTCTAAACAGTTCCCTACGGGTACAGACGGTACTTTGTTATTATCAATAATAATTTAATGAATTCTGATCAAATTTCGATCTCTGGACGAACACTATTTATAAGACATTACTCAATTCGAAATCAATGTCTAGACTGGCTCGAGTACGTACGATAACAGTCTTAAGTATCTCAAAGTGCTCTACAACTTTAAGCGCTATAAGTTTGGCCAAATTGCAATTTGGTTAACATTTTCAGAATAAGTCAAAGAGTTGTTAAATAATTCGTTCTTTTTTTTTGAAACAACGGACACAAAGAATATTCAGACTCCGGACAACTATTTGTGGATCATACAAACGTTTTTCCCATGTGAGATTTAAATCCAGAACACTTGGCGCGGCGTAGTTTTAAGGCGACTTTTATTTTAGACATGTACCATAATTGAACCATTGCGTCATCCGTGTATTTGATACAAAACGGATTTTTTATCAAACAAGCTATGTTTTGCTTAAGAATGTGGACGAGCATATTATTTATTTATTTATAGCAAATAAAACCATATTAGCTATACAGTATACACCAATACAATAAAATAATTTCAAATAATAGAAAATAAAACAATTAACTAAAACGGCAGAAATATATATTATGGTACAAGTCTATACCTGGCTTTGAGGGGCTCGGGGGTAACTGAGTAGGTTAGCACATTACAAAGTTAAGAAATCCTAGCCAGGTCAGTCTAGGATGGGTGACCATTCGTAACACATTGAGACCCCTCCGTGCCTCGGAGAGCACGTTAAACCGTCGGTCCCGAGTGCCATACAAATATCTGTGGCATTCGTTACGGGTAGTTAGAGCCCTAAAAATTATGACAACCTGGTCTAATTAGAGAACTTCGATATCGTCTAGTATTTGAGTTGTGGAGGTCTGATGGCACTCGCTTCACGTAAAATATCAAATTTCGGCCGTATCGTAGTTGGGAAAAGGCGCAGAAGATGAATGAATGTCAATACCTGGCTTTATTTATTTACTAAAATACATCTATAAATCTGTAGTATTTTTATGTAATTTGATGAAAATTCGAATATAAATTAAATAATTTAATCAATAGTCGAAATAACTTACTTTGTGAGTAACTGACGACACTGTGATGGGTTTTCTTTCCTCTTTATTCTATTGAATAATGTAGATTACCGACGTGAACCCCATTCCCATTAGCTTTTTCGAGAATTTAACTTCCGTGAAAGGGTTCATGACAAGAATAGTAATGCGTGACCGACTTCTATATTCTGTTGGCAAAGTTCAAAAAATTTCAAACATAATCTCAACAGCAGAATTGTAGTAGTATATTGAAAGAGCTGATTAACTTGTTTGGCTAGCAAGTTGGTTCTTCAGTGATGGGTACAGTACAGTACATCGACAGTTATACAATACATCATCACTACATATTATAAAACAAAGTCCCCCGCCGCGTCTGTCTGTCTGTTCGCGATAAACTGAAAAACTATTGAAAGGATTTTCATGCGGTTTTCACTAATACAAAGAATGGTTCATGAGGAAGGTTTAGGTGTATAATTTGTTAAGATTTTGTGTAAATTGATTGAAATATGTTGATGATTGTTGAAGATGTCTCTGCTACCCGTGCGAAGCCGGGGCGGGTTGCTAGTATTAAATAGTTATGTAATTTATTTAAACACACATCTAACGGAGATTATGTATCAGATTAAAACTATTGCCTGTTAATTATTAAAATAGTGATTACATGTGGGAACATAATCGAGTTCGAGGTGACTTCGAGGTATCTAAACCTACCTTCAACCGTCCATGCAGGCCTATTGTCAGTAATGGCTAAAAGGCTATGACCTAACTACTTAAAAAATATATTAATGCAAAGCTTTATTACCATGTGGAATTGTGTTACTAATTGCCGGATCTCCTGTGTCTTCTGGTAATTTAGAGGTTTCTGATTGAAAAACACACAAACAACAAACAAATTGACATGATCATTTTGGCAATCTACACAAATAAACATTTTACAATAAAGTTGTTACATAAAATAAATTATAGTTCAGTAAAACTAGAAAAACGCCTTAATGGCGAACCGAATCAAAAAGTAAAAAAGAGCTCCACTATCCATCTTCTTGATTCATCATCAGACCAGGGTTACTAAACCCAATTTGTTGGACTTGTCAAAACGTCAAAAAATCATATGAGACCAAACTCGCGGGGTTTACTAGTAGCCATTGTATAGTTCCACTACTCCTGGCTCTATCATCAGGTCAACTCTGAGTTGCCAATTTATAGTTTTGTCATCCAAAGTACATATACATACAAAGTTTTATTTCGATGCGACAATTAGACGTAGGTTTTCATCATAAACTTAGTATACTAGCGTAAAGTATACTAAGTTTATCGTTTACATCGTAAACTTAGTATTACAAGTTATAAAAGTGTGTAAAAAACACATAAATTAGCCGGATGCGAACCTTTTTCATTTTCCGAACACTTCTGTACGGTGAAAGTATTTCCCAGTGTGAAGTCTTTAATTTGAGAAGAAATCTTAAAGCTTTATATATCAAACAATATTCTATTTTAATTTTCTTACATTAACCACATATTTCCTACACTGGTTACACCTTGCGAATAGTGTTCAGGCGATTTACAAATGCCTCGTGTTAACAACTCGGGAAGCAAACGTTAACAAACATTACTCGTAAACATAACATAACGTAACGTAATGGTAACACGAAGTCACAAAGGCTTGCAACAGTTTGCCTTTTAATGTACAGTAAGTATAGATAGACCTGTAAAGATGTATGGGTCTTGCTTAAACGGGTCTTCTATTTATATGTACTAGAGATCGCGTGGGAGTCGAATTTCGATCATGGTTTTTTCATTGGCCAGTATAACTTGAGCTGTCATTGTATAGACTTACCATGACAAGTCAACGCATGTATTGGACGCCTGTAATTACATTAAGCCGTTTTCACGTAATTATTAAAGTTGTAAGACATATTGTTTAAAAATTTTAGCTTTCTGCACTTCTTCTATTTATAAACTGTAAATTTTCCAAAATTCACGTTACTACCTTACAAAATTTTCCTATAAAGGGGTACAAAAGGTCTCTTCACGGATTAATATAATGATACGTGCCGAAACGCACCCGTGAGTTAAACCGGTATAATTATATATATTTAATGAATCTTCAACTAAAGGTAAGAATTAATTTAAATAATAATCTTACCTCCTTATACACTATTAGTTTTTTTTTAATTTTAATATTTGTGATAATCGTTGACCTAGTATAAATGTGTTGTAGATTAACGGCTCTTATATTTTAATTAAAACAATTAGGTTTTTAGCACAATTAAATACAGTAAATAAATATTTCTCTGCCATACAAGCGATGTCTGGCGCAGAGTCAGAATTAGATACTTAAATTAGCTTAGCTACGAAAAGTTTTCATTTTATTTTTTCGTACAATTTATTGTAAGGTTAGCTTTAGGTTATCACCTTTTCGTCCTAAATAATGTCTCTAAGTGAACAACAGTGATTGTTAACAATTTCAAATCATCAAATCAAATCAAATCAAATCAATTTATTCACTGTTTGTTACAGGTAGAAATATAATAGTTGTTATAGTTTAGCATTAGTACAACCGTAACATGCCTGATTAGGCGTACAATGAGATATATAAATCACTTAAAATTACGCTAGAATTAAAATTTTCGTTAATATTATAGTAATGTACATAAGGGTCTTAAAAATATAATAGGTTAGTTCCACCATTTCTGGCAAAAGCGTGCAAATGTTATAAATTACAATAATTATGTCAAATTCATACAATTATGTCAGATTTACAAGCAAGCAACTGTGTCTGTTAAAAATTCATTTATCGTATAGTATGCCTTCACCAAAAAATCATGAGTTTTCTTTTAAGTATTGTTAACCTGTCTGCAGTTTTGATTTCTTGCAGTAATTTGTTAAAAATTCTTGGAGCCATACCTAACAGACTTTTTGAGAAAAATGCTGTACTATGTGGCTCAATACATATCAAGCACTTGTTTCGTTTATTGTTCAGCATAGGAAACAAATTAGGGTGTTTATATACGAACACTGCTACTTCAAAAATGTACATCGATGGAAGAGTCAGTATTTTTAGAGAAATGAAATATTGTTTACAGCTTTCAGTAGTTGGTATTTGACAGACTGCTCTTACACATTTCTTCTGCGCTTTAAAAACCAACTCTCTGTCTGGAGCATTTCCCCAAAATAGAATTCCGTAGTGCAATGTAGCCCATACATACGCATGATATGCAGTGAGTACCACGTCTCTATTCGCAATCCTGCTTAGATTGTGCAGAACGTAATGATACTGACTCAATTTATTCACTAAATGTTCAGTATGCTGTCGCCAGATCATATTTTGGTCCAACCATAAACCCAAAAATTTTGTGCTACTAACTTCCTCAATGATTTTATTTTCGTATTGAATGTTACGTGTTATGTCTTTTGTTCTTTGTTTGAATGTCTTTATACAGGTTTTATCTAGATTAATTTGTAAGTTATTTATATTTAACCAGTTTATTAAAAGGGTAGAATTTGGTTTATATTATTTTCCAGTGTTGTAATATCTTGTCCAGAGAATACAGCAGTGCTGTCGTCGGCGAATAAGGTCATAGGATGATGTATAACTTTAGGCATGTCATTTATATAGACGAGGAACAATAACGGGCTCAACACACTCCCCTGTGGAACACCAAACACATCATTATATTGAATTCCACTTACTTTAAACCTTTCAAGGCATGCAACATTATTACTATTAAATAATTATTAAGTACTACTACTAGCTAACCTGACAGACGTTCTCCTGTCGATTTTCAGTAAATTGGTTTGTGATCGTTTTCATTCCAGAGAAAAAAGCACATTTAGTTTTTCCCAAATTTAAAAATATTTTTGGCACCTTTTCAATTTTGCATTTATCTTAAAACCAACTAGGTTTTACTACTACTACTACTATTACGGGTATTTTAAAACCTAATTTATAAAAATCCGTCCAGTTTTTTTTCTAGTGAATTTCATTTATATTTATTCAAAGAACTAGCGGTTCCCCGTAATTTCACCTGCGTTTATAGTCACTGCTCCTCCTTAAGACCGTAGCGTAATGTAACATAGCCTTTAAACCTTCTTTCAATGAATACTATGTCCAATACGATTTAATTGAAATATACAGAACTAGCTAACCCGCGAACTTCGTCTACGTTTGTAAATTTTCCCCGTTTATGAACCATTTTTCAGTGATGCTCCCGCTCCTATTGGTCGTAGCCAGATGTTATATAGCTTATAGCCTTCCTCGATAAATGGGCTATCCAACACAAAAAAAATCAAAATCGGATTAGTAGTACCGGAGTTTACCCCGAACATCCAAACTCATAAACTTTACCTCTTTGTAAAATTAGTATAGATTATTCAAATCTGACTGAAATAGTTCTAGAGATTAGCGCGTTTAAATAAACAAACTCTTCAGCGTCATTATTATATAGTATAGATATTGAATGTAAAAAGCCAAAGCCTCCCTAAAAACACGCATAGCAGTTCGCCTTCGCTTTGCTATTTCCATCAAATTAGTGCAAGTTTCATCTGATAACCATATCATAGGATCTTATCATTCAATCTTAACAAGTCATGCACCAAGAAGCAACAGTTTTCACTATCGTAGGAATGTAACAGTGAAATTAAGTATGTACTATTTGATCATTTACATTGTGTAACGGAATATAATTTTCATTTTAATATTTTGCTTATTAATTTTTGATAAATCTGTTTTGAGTGTATAGACTGGCCTCTTGGTCTAGTGGTTAGTGACCCTGACTGCTGTGCCATAGATTCGATTCCTACCCGTGTCTGGGTGTTCTTTGTGTCCGTTTTTAGTATGTTTGTAAAGTCCCCCGCGACACAGGAGTAATTCCTAATGTTTGAGTTGTCTTTACAAAAAAAAAAAAATAATTGGTGACTTCCTTTTTTTAAGGTTTTCTAAGATATTTGGCGCACATGTCGCTTCGTTCATTATAGTACGAGTGTTTATACTATAAACCAGTATTTTTTGATTAGAATCCTTTTAACATTTTGTTTCTTTATAACAAATTTTACAATTGAAAAGAGGGAAAACCTAGTCAGGAAATACACAGACACCTCATGGGAGAGCTCTCTTACTTGTCTATGTTGTATAGTATATGTATTAAGTATTTAATTTACGGAAGTATGCGATTCGGCTTTTAACACTATGTAGATATATTTATGTATATCTGCGTACGCACGCTCTACGCGCTTTGTATTTGCGTATTTGTACTTTTACAGTAAAATACAGGATGTATCTGACAATAGAACGCTTACTTAAATCACTGAAAGGGCATGACTCTAGCATGCAGTTACAAAAATAATTAAAAAAAAAAACTGCCCGTTTACAAGTTCGACCGGTATTATTTAAAAGAGCGCTGTGATCAAGGTCGATCGTAAAAAAACAGTTTTTGACGATGTGAATAGGGCACTAAATGATGTATTGTATTGGTTTTCAACTAACAATCTCCTACTGAACTCAAATAAAACAAAGTGTGTGAGATTTACTATGCCAAATGTTAAACAGCTAGGCACTAATCTAACTCTAAATAATGAAATGATAAGTATTGTAGACTCAACAGTATTCTTGGGACTTACATTAGACAGTAAACTGCAATGATAGACAGATAGACAGCCTTGCAGGTAGGCTTAGTTCGGCAGCTTACGCAGTATGGAAGGTACGTCAGCTCACTGATACGGACACAGCTAGGCTAGTTTATTTTAGCTACTTTCACAGCGTCATGTCCTATGGTATGCTACTTTGGGGCAAGGCGGCTGATGTTGAAACGATTTTTATTCTTCAAAAACGAGCCATCCGCTCAATTTACAATTTAGGTGCTAGAGTCTCTCTTCGAGAGTTGTTTAAGGATATAGGTATTTTAACTGTTGCATCACAGTATATATTTGCAAATATTATGTTTGTTAGGCACAACATCAATGATTATAAGAAAATCAGTGATATACACAATATTAATACAAGAAACATATCTAAACTCGTCGCTACCTATCATCGCTTACATAAGGTACACAACTCGTTCGAAGGTCTTGGTATACGTTTTTATAATAAAATTCCTATAGATTTAATCGACCTTCTGTAGATAAATTTAAGCGAACTGTAAAAAAATCACCTTATTAGGAAAGCCTACTATACGATCAACGATTATCTAAACGACAAACAGTTTTAGGCTTAAGGTATCTTTAGGTATATACACGCAAACTTCTTTGTCTTATAATTAAGCTAAATTATTAACAAACCATTGTTAGTTGAAAGTAATGCGTGACGATTATTATGGTAATTTTGCTATTTATATTTTTGCTTCTAGTCAGCGATGCTTTAGCCTATACTATTATTTTGGTTCGTTCAACTGCAACTCTAGCCTCTTAATCCAGTCACGAATTAGTTTTAACAGTAGACTTTGTAACTGATGTGCACCTTGAATGATTTCTATGTTTAATAGGTTCGAACCTTCAACGGTATCATTGAGTGATATTTTTTGTTTGTACGTTAGCTTTTGGAGCATTTCAATAAAATGAAATTCAGGTGGCAACTTCTTCTATCTATAAACTGTAAATTTTCCAAAATTCACGTTACTACCTTACAAAATTTTCCTATAAAGGGGTACAAAAGGTCTCTTCACGGATTAATATAATGATACGTGCCGAAACGCACCCGTGAGTTAAACCGGTATAATTATATATATTTAATGAATCTTCAACTAAAGGTAAGAATTAATTTAAATAATAATCTTACCTCCTTATACACTATTAGTTTTTTTTTAATTTTAATATTTGTGATAATCGTTGACCTAGTATAAATGTGTTGTAGATTAACGGCTCTTATATTTTAATTAAAACAATTAGGTTTTTAGCACAATTAAATACAGTAAATAAATATTTCTCTGCCATACAAGCGATGTCTGGCGCAGAGTCAGAATTAGATACTTAAATTAGCTTAGCTACGAAAAGTTTTCATTTTATTTTTTCGTACAATTTATTGTAAGGTTAGCTTTAGGTTATCACCTTTTCGTCCTAAATAATGTCTCTAAGTGAACAACAGTGATTGTTAACAATTTCAAATCATCAAATCAAATCAAATCAAATCAATTTATTCACTGTTTGTTACAGGTAGAAATATAATAGTTGTTATAGTTTAGCATTAGTACAACCGTAACATGCCTGATTAGGCGTACAATGAGATATATAAATCACTTAAAATTACGCTAGAATTAAAATTTTCGTTAATATTATAGTAATGTACATAAGGGTCTTAAAAATATAATAGGTTAGTTCCACCATTTCTGGCAAAAGCGTGCAAATGTTATAAATTACAATAATTATGTCAAATTCATACAATTATGTCAGATTTACAAGCAAGCAACTGTGTCTGTTAAAAATTCATTTATCGTATAGTATGCCTTCACCAAAAAATCATGAGTTTTCTTTTAAGTATTGTTAACCTGTCTGCAGTTTTGATTTCTTGCAGTAATTTGTTAAAAATTCTTGGAGCCATACCTAACAGACTTTTTGAGAAAAATGCTGTACTATGTGGCTCAATACATATCAAGCACTTGTTTCGTTTATTGTTCAGCATAGGAAACAAATTAGGGTGTTTATATACGAACACTGCTACTTCAAAAATGTACATCGATGGAAGAGTCAGTATTTTTAGAGAAATGAAATATTGTTTACAGCTTTCAGTAGTTGGTATTTGACAGACTGCTCTTACACATTTCTTCTGCGCTTTAAAAACCAACTCTCTGTCTGGAGCATTTCCCCAAAATAGAATTCCGTAGTGCAATGTAGCCCATACATACGCATGATATGCAGTGAGTACCACGTCTCTATTCGCAATCCTGCTTAGATTGTGCAGAACGTAATGATACTGACTCAATTTATTCACTAAATGTTCAGTATGCTGTCGCCAGATCATATTTTGGTCCAACCATAAACCCAAAAATTTTGTGCTACTAACTTCCTCAATGATTTTATTTTCGTATTGAATGTTACGTGTTATGTCTTTTGTTCTTTGTTTGAATGTCTTTATACAGGTTTTATCTAGATTAATTTGTAAGTTATTTATATTTAACCAGTTTATTAAAAGGGTAGAATTTGGTTTATATTATTTTCCAGTGTTGTAATATCTTGTCCAGAGAATACAGCAGTGCTGTCGTCGGCGAATAAGGTCATAGGATGATGTATAACTTTAGGCATGTCATTTATATAGACGAGGAACAATAACGGGCTCAACACACTCCCCTGTGGAACACCAAACACATCATTATATTGAATTCCACTTACTTTAAACCTTTCAAGGCATGCAACATTATTACTATTAAATAATTATTAAGTACTACTACTAGCTAACCTGACAGACGTTCTCCTGTCGATTTTCAGTAAATTGGTTTGTGATCGTTTTCATTCCAGAGAAAAAAGCACATTTAGTTTTTCCCAAATTTAAAAATATTTTTGGCACCTTTTCAATTTTGCATTTATCTTAAAACCAACTAGGTTTTACTACTACTACTACTATTACGGGTATTTTAAAACCTAATTTATAAAAATCCGTCCAGTTTTTTTTCTAGTGAATTTCATTTATATTTATTCAAAGAACTAGCGGTTCCCCGTAATTTCACCTGCGTTTATAGTCACTGCTCCTCCTTAAGACCGTAGCGTAATGTAACATAGCCTTTAAACCTTCTTTCAATGAATACTATGTCCAATACGATTTAATTGAAATATACAGAACTAGCTAACCCGCGAACTTCGTCTACGTTTGTAAATTTTCCCCGTTTATGAACCATTTTTCAGTGATGCTCCCGCTCCTATTGGTCGTAGCCAGATGTTATATAGCTTATAGCCTTCCTCGATAAATGGGCTATCCAACACAAAAAAAATCAAAATCGGATTAGTAGTACCGGAGTTTACCCCGAACATCCAAACTCATAAACTTTACCTCTTTGTAAAATTAGTATAGATTATTCAAATCTGACTGAAATAGTTCTAGAGATTAGCGCGTTTAAATAAACAAACTCTTCAGCGTCATTATTATATAGTATAGATATTGAATGTAAAAAGCCAAAGCCTCCCTAAAAACACGCATAGCAGTTCGCCTTCGCTTTGCTATTTCCATCAAATTAGTGCAAGTTTCATCTGATAACCATATCATAGGATCTTATCATTCAATCTTAACAAGTCATGCACCAAGAAGCAACAGTTTTCACTATCGTAGGAATGTAACAGTGAAATTAAGTATGTACTATTTGATCATTTACATTGTGTAACGGAATATAATTTTCATTTTAATATTTTGCTTATTAATTTTTGATAAATCTGTTTTGAGTGTATAGACTGGCCTCTTGGTCTAGTGGTTAGTGACCCTGACTGCTGTGCCATAGATTCGATTCCTACCCGTGTCTGGGTGTTCTTTGTGTCCGTTTTTAGTATGTTTGTAAAGTCCCCCGCGACACAGGAGTAATTCCTAATGTTTGAGTTGTCTTTACAAAAAAAAAAAAATAATTGGTGACTTCCTTTTTTTAAGGTTTTCTAAGATATTTGGCGCACATGTCGCTTCGTTCATTATAGTACGAGTGTTTATACTATAAACCAGTATTTTTTGATTAGAATCCTTTTAACATTTTGTTTCTTTATAACAAATTTTACAATTGAAAAGAGGGAAAACCTAGTCAGGAAATACACAGACACCTCATGGGAGAGCTCTCTTACTTGTCTATGTTGTATAGTATATGTATTAAGTATTTAATTTACGGAAGTATGCGATTCGGCTTTTAACACTATGTAGATATATTTATGTATATCTGCGTACGCACGCTCTACGCGCTTTGTATTTGCGTATTTGTACTTTTACAGTAAAATACAGGATGTATCTGACAATAGAACGCTTACTTAAATCACTGAAAGGGCATGACTCTAGCATGCAGTTACAAAAATAATTAAAAAAAAAAACTGCCCGTTTACAAGTTCGACCGGTATTATTTAAAAGAGCGCTGTGATCAAGGTCGATCGTAAAAAAACAGTTTTTGACGATGTGAATAGGGCACTAAATGATGTATTGTATTGGTTTTCAACTAACAATCTCCTACTGAACTCAAATAAAACAAAGTGTGTGAGATTTACTATGCCAAATGTTAAACAGCTAGGCACTAATCTAACTCTAAATAATGAAATGATAAGTATTGTAGACTCAACAGTATTCTTGGGACTTACATTAGACAGTAAACTGCAATGATAGACAGATAGACAGCCTTGCAGGTAGGCTTAGTTCGGCAGCTTACGCAGTATGGAAGGTACGTCAGCTCACTGATACGGACACAGCTAGGCTAGTTTATTTTAGCTACTTTCACAGCGTCATGTCCTATGGTATGCTACTTTGGGGCAAGGCGGCTGATGTTGAAACGATTTTTATTCTTCAAAAACGAGCCATCCGCTCAATTTACAATTTAGGTGCTAGAGTCTCTCTTCGAGAGTTGTTTAAGGATATAGGTATTTTAACTGTTGCATCACAGTATATATTTGCAAATATTATGTTTGTTAGGCACAACATCAATGATTATAAGAAAATCAGTGATATACACAATATTAATACAAGAAACATATCTAAACTCGTCGCTACCTATCATCGCTTACATAAGGTACACAACTCGTTCGAAGGTCTTGGTATACGTTTTTATAATAAAATTCCTATAGATTTAATCGACCTTCTGTAGATAAATTTAAGCGAACTGTAAAAAAATCACCTTATTAGGAAAGCCTACTATACGATCAACGATTATCTAAACGACAAACAGTTTTGGGCTTAAGGTATCTTTAGGTATATACACGCAAACTTCTTTGTCTTATAATTAAGCTAAATTATTAACAAACCATTGTTAGTTGAAAGTAATGCGTGACGATTATTATGGTAATTTTGCTATTTATATTTTTGCTTCTAGTCAGCGATGCTTTAGCCTATACTATTATTTTGGTTCGTTCAACTGCAACTCTAGCCTCTTAATCCAGTCACGAATTAGTTTTAACAGTAGACTTTGTAACTGATGTGCACCTTGAATGATTTCTATGTTTAATAGGTTCGAACCTTCAACGGTATCATTGAGTGATATTTTTTGTTTGTACGTTAGCTTTTGGAGCATTTCAATAAAATGAAATTCAGGTGGCAACAGATTGCATCATGCTTACCTTTTATGTAACACTAATATCATTGTACCTGAAGATCTGACTTTTAAAAAGAGTGGCCATGAGTTTCTTTGCCAGTATTCTTCTCATAAGACTCTACGCATTTTGGAAACTGGAAGTTATAGATCGACACAAGCAGGCAGTAAATTTTGGTGTTTTCACCTAATTTACCTCGACAACCTAGTACATGCTGTGGCGTGTGTTTGCGTCGATCTATGGTTTTTCAACTTCAACTTTTGGTTTGTGGATCTATGATTTTTAACAGTAGCTTCAATTTAACGTTCATAAATGTCACTTAGTGTCTTAATTGAATAAATGATTTTGAATTTTGAATTTTGTAGAATTGCCAGGTATTTTTACCTCCATTTCTCATAAAAGCAGGTGCTATGTGTAAAGTTAAACAATTAAAATCGTACATATTCTTTTATGTTGTATTCACTCAGTTACTTAGAAAAAACATGAAAACAAAATTAAAAAGTTTTCAAAGTTTCAAAGATTAAAGTAAGTGTTCCATTGTTCAATACTCTCTGTATACAAAACCTTAAACGTTTTTTAAATTTATCATCAAATGAAATAGATACAAGTGAAAGTCTAGCATTGCTGCATCACCATCCACGGCCCATGTACATAAGTAATTCCGCATTACAAATACTAGACAAAAATCTATGTTAGGTACGTTCTTAGAAATACCTACATTTTTTGCACCGTCATATTTTAGATGGATCTTTGTAGTGAAAGTATCAGTGAAAGGTCAATGCACTTAGGTTTCTTATCTTGATTACAAAAGATTATGTACATACTGTACATAATCTTTTGTAATTTAATTAAGGTTACGAAGAAGTAAACTTCTTCGTAACCTTAATTAAATTACAAAAGATTCTGAATTCTGTTCATCCGTATTTTAAAGAATACGGATGAACTGGTGCCTACTGCATCAGGAGTATCACTTGTGAGTTGTCAATGCTGCAGTCTTTTAGGGATAAAAGTTCTTACCTGTAGATACTCAGAGCAGTAGGGACTCCTCATTGAAGGAGCGCTGAAGAGAAAGAGGACTGCTGGGGATGGATGGAGCGGGAATTTCTACAAGCTTGGAGTCGTTTTTACTCGCTTTTATTAGCTTAATTTGTAACCAACTTTATAAACAAATCTTGAATGTCAATAAAATTGAAATCCAAGATTTGTTCCTACTTCACTTATTTGACCTACTTCTAATTGTCGTACCGAACTGAAACTTCGTGATGACAATACTGTAATTTGGTATCTTGGAGGTGATCTGATGATGGAGCTAGGAGGTGGATAATGGAACTCTGTAGTGACTACTAGTAAATCCCTCGAGTTTGGGGTCATCACTACACATTATAAAACTAAGTCCCGCCGCGCCTGCCTGTATGTCTTGTCTGTCTGTCTGTTCGCGATAAACTGAAAAACTACTGAACGGATTTTCATGCGGTTTTCACTAATAAACAGAGTGATACATGATAAAGGTTTAGGTGTATAATTTGTTAAGATTTTGTGTAAATTGATTGAAATATGTTGATGATTGTTGAAGATGTCTCTGCTACCCGTGCGAAGCCGGGGCGGGTTGCTAGTACTCGTAAAACGCCTAACAGAGTGCAATAAAGATTGAAATTAAAATAGGCTTGATGATGAAGCCACGAGGTAGATAGTGGAACTCTTTTTTTATTTTTTTATTCGGTACAGCATTAAAGACTGTTTTTAGTTCCACTAAACTATAATTTTTTTATTTTTTTTCTTCATTATCTTATAAAAATAAGCAATTTACAATTGTGTTATATATAGCAATATAAACCACTAAGTGCACTGCTACAATTACAGTCGGTAAAAGTTATACGAATATATTTATTGTAATGTTAGTTGTTATAATAATATGACTTTATTTCATTCATGTTTAGACATTGAGCGAAAACGAGTGAACGTGAGCGTAAAAAGCAAGTAATACGAAAGTTTTGAGGTCATGCCTAACACTTTTTCTGTTGTTTTGTGAATACCTTTTTTTTTGTTACTTTTAAAGACAAGTCATCATAAGGGGAATTATCTTTGAAATTAAACCAGCCGCAGCTATATTCATATAGTCTAACGAAAGCATATTATTGTTACAAGCTTTTTTTTACATATCATTGCATGGTTTTGTTTTTGACGAATAAACTTTCACTTCATTTTCATTTATTCTTGTACACCTTAATAACATATCTTAAATACAATTGAAATGGTATGTACAAAGGTGAGTTTAACCCAAACCTGAGTTTTATCCAGCAAATCTTAAGAGTGGGTAGGGGATAGTAGGGACCTTCTCGACCTAATCGATCCGCATAAACCTTATCGTTCCATTGCCTTTTTGCCATATTCCCCTCTTTTTAATTCCCAAAGTGCCGTTGGTGGCAATTGGCTTGCCCCCCATTACGTGAGTGTGTGTTCAATCAGCTCTGCCTACGCCTTCGGGGATATAGTCGTGAGTTTATGTATGTATTATCCTTTCAGGTGCCTAATGCTACCTCGACCAATTCTGGTCTTTTGTAGCGCACTCTTGCTTCAAAGTTCACAGCTCCGACTTATGGCTTCGAGAAACCTCCAGATCCTATCAGCAGTGATTTTTTATATTTCCTGCGGTTGCATGATGTGCAACCCTAGGCTAATACTTCGGTGCCACATTAGTGGGCCACAAGAGCATAGAATATGCATTGCATCTGTATGTACGTAAGGAGCTTTACAAACGTACCATGTATTAACAGATACAAAAACACCCAGATGCAGACGAGTAACCTAACCCTACAGCCATAAAACCACTGTGCTTTCTATGCAGTCATTACTCAGTATAAGAATATCTGTAAACAAATCTTTCAACAGAATACGGACTGGGCAGTTAGACGGAAAAGCTTAGAAATCTAATTAAGAAATTAGTTTTAAGGAGTGCTTGTATTGCTCTCTCTTCTGGTAAAATAATAATATTACCTTGATACACTTCACACACGGCCGTCTGATCCCAAACTAATAGTTAAGAGTCTGTACTACATTGGTAACCAGATTGCTGATAAACACACTTATATATTACTAAATACAACAATTTAGTATAAATACCAAATGAATTTGATAAGGAGTGGCTCTGTCTGGTGTGATCATTCTTTAAATAAAATTTCGATGTAAGGATCTACATTGTTTTACCAAAACTTATTTTTTTAAGTGCAACCAATCTGACGAAGATCAGGTTCTTCAAAATTACAGTATATCACTTGGTATGAAAGCTTTACGCGAATTAAAATGTATCCTGTATAATATAGGCGAGATGTAGGAATTGTAATAACTTGAGACACCTCTCACACGGCCTATGATCCCAAACTGGGCACAGCCTATACTATAGTAACTAGACACTGATAAACACACTTATATATTATTAAATACATACATATTGTAGATAAATTACACCCAGACACAGAACAAATGATCGTGGTCATCCAATCCACGGATGGGAAACGAAGCTACGACCTCTGGCTCAGTAGTCGGGGATCACTAACGACTAGACCGTCCAAGTTACACCCAAAGCATAGCTTGTTGTGTTCTAGAACACGGATATATATATACTAAACACACATAGAAACATCCAGTCCAATATAAATATACATATGTATTTATGCATAGAAATATTTGCACTGAGCGGAAATCGAACCCACAATCTTTGACGCTGTAGTATAATGGTTTACCCTACGCTAATGCTCTACTTTAGATTTAGAGTAGAGCAACGTTCCATAATAGGAAAGTGTTAAGAATACAATTTTAGATAGCATTTAATGAACACTTTAATATTGGCCAATTAGTGGGTTTGAATGTTATCTGTATAACACGATCAAATTATAATTCATAAATAAATTAATAGTTAATGCCGGGACCACATTTGGACACGCTGCAAATTCTAAGCCTCCAAGCCCGAACGTGTAGCTGGTTCATAAGCGCTTGGCAAACTTACTTTAATTTGTCTCGACAAACTTAGACAAGCCAAATCAAACGTCTTATCTACACGTTAAAAGTTGGCAAGCGTGGGGACCAGGCATAAAACATTAAAATCGTTGAAATTGAATCCATTTCCTTAACGAAATTTCTAATATATACAAGAATACATTTACATAATATCTATTAAGAGACGATAACGAGTTTGATATGACCTTGTAGCGTATGCGGTTTTGCATGTAGAAAACAAGCAACTTTACTGTCGACGCGGGGATCCAATGAAACAAGACGAAACTTGAAATTGCCATAACCCAGGCATAACCCAGACCTTGCCAGACCTGTTTATTAATAAGTTTATTGCAATTAACAAAGCGTTTAATGGCAATAAAAATCTAAGCATATACTACATAATATAAATATAATTTTGTATAATAAGGCTTTTAGATATTTGCTTAGCATGCTAATTATCTGATTAAACTTTTTAATTATTCAGGTGCCTTTCTCTTGTAGTCCGTTCGAGGTTGTAATGTTTTAAGGAAACTGAAGTTTGATTGCACACATGTTATACATAATCAGTTTTTCTATGGTACAGGGGAAAACGAGTATACGAGTCACCTGATGGTAAGTGACTACCGTCGTCCATGGACACCTGCAACTCAAGAGTCACAAGTGCGTTGCCGGCCTTTACGCAGGTAAAACTAAAACTGTGAAACGGCTACTTAAGAAAAGAAAATTATTAATTTTATTAACTCCATTACACGCATCACGATTAATTAATTTTAGTAATATTATAAATGAATGTGAATCTGTTTGTTTTTACGCTTTCAGGCCTTAACTGCTCAACCGATCACAATGAAATTTAGCATACACCTCTAGAGATACGTGAATTAATTAACAAAACTCTAAATTTACGCAAGCGAAGTCGCGGGCAAAAGGTAGTATTGAATAAAACTGTACAGTAATTACATACTGATACCCAACATTTATTCACTATGCAAAGGAAAGCGTATAAAGGCATGCGATTGCTCATAAAAAATGATCAAAACACAGAACCGGACCTTATAAGGTACACGGAACATCCTCGAAGTGTACCACCGGGTGAAGAGAACCTGTTGGGAAATAATAATGTAGGAATGCTGTCATGGTCGTAACCGCAGGACCGTCTCAGAATAAGGTAAAATGCAGGAGGTGGGCACACTGTTAGGAGGTAGCGGAGAGAAGAGCGATACTATGCGACATGGATTTCATCCTAAGCATCGAATTTTACCTACTTACAGATTGTACTTACTGCAGGATCATAAATAAATAAAGAATTGCTTTGACTTAACTTTTCTTTCTTTCTGCTATGGCTAAGGTTAAGGCCAGAGCTTATGGAGACCGGAGATTATTTTGCGCAGGTTAACGCGTGGTGTTTCTTCAGCCAGATGCAAAGGTTTCCGAAGTTTTGAAAAAATCCGTCTGCGGCTGCAGTCACAATCTGGTTGGCAACATACACATGACTACCTGAAATTCAGTAGATACGGATATTTTTGGGGTTGTTTGCAAATTATGTAATATCCCTATTATGTCACTGAACAATGCATTCGTTGTAAATCGCTATCTCCTATTAAGACAACCACTACCTCAGGAGGTGTCCAACGTTAATGAGATACCTATCTAATAAGATCCTTTCTTCCAGCATATATTAAATGCTGGTTAATAAAACTTGAAGTGATTTTATTGTACTTAATTAAAATATCCAAAATAGATTGCATGAAAGGAGATCCGCAAATGTACATAAATAAATGTTTTATATTATACTAGCAACCCGCCCCGGCTTCGCACGGGTAGCAGAAACATCTTCAACAATCATCTTTTCAATCAATTTACACAAAATCTTAACAAATTATACACCTAAACCTTCCTCATAAATCACTCTGTCTATTAGTGAAAACCGCATGAAAATCCGTTAAGTAGTTTTTCAGTTTATCGGACAGACATACGCGGGGGACTTTGTTTTATAAAATGTAGTGATTAGTTATCTTATGTGATTTACTATGCTATAAAATAATAAACAGTAGCTAGTGGGAAAGTATTATTTTTTTCATATTGTAAAATTCACTATATTTACAATGCGACGTAATAGTTTACGTGAAGAGGAACGTACCAATGTTCAATATAATAATCATTTGAGACATCTCACACACGGCCGCCTGATCCCAAACTAGACAGAGCCTGTACTATGGTGATCGGACTGCTGATAAACATACTTATATATTACTAAATACATATATATATTATAAATAAATTACACCTAAACATAGAAAAAATAATCGTGTTCATCACACGATTATTTGTCCTGGGTGGGAATCGAACCCACAGTACAGTGATTGTTACTATTAAGTAAAAAAATCAATCCATTCTTTTTAAATATGATAATGATACATTTACTTTTATCTGACAATCAATAAAAGATATTATTAATATATTAATGCAGTATAGTAAAATCGATAAAATATAAACACTTAGTGTAATAATTCTTCTTCTTCATTTTGGTAAAAACGTTTGAAATGCCTCTGCGCCAATATTGGATAGTCTGTATTATGACAGGCCCAGCCAAAGCACGTCACTTGTTGCCAAGCAACAAGAAAGTTTATTATTAGCGCAACTTATATAGATATGAAACTTTAGCGGAGTTTGAGATATTGCATTCCTACAGCGGCAGCGTACTGGAACAACGCCTTAGTTTAAAATCACCTGTTAAAGTATAAATCTTGTTTAGTACGAGTCAAGTGTCGTAAGTTTCGGTGTTGGAGATAATATAATCACACTGCATTTAGGGCACCTGATGGTGAATCTGGAAGCTTCAAATTCGAATACATTAAATTTCCCACATAATATTACCATGTCATAAAGAAGAAAATATAAAGAAAAATATTTATTCGCCAAGAATAGAACATAAGGTGATGACATCAAAAGGCAGCCCGACATATTTGTCTATGCTAGGCATGCGAATTTTTACTTAAAACTATTAGGTTTTACAACTAAAAAATGATACGGGAGTTATCGTTTTTTAAAAAAAAAAAAAACAAATTCATGGTGACGGACCTGTTGGTCTAACTCTAGTGGTTAGTGAGGTGATAGTTTCGGATCAGACGGCCGTGTGTAAAGTGCCTGAAGTTATTATTATCATTACTATAAGAGCACTTTTCAAGTATGTTTATTAGAAACTATACGGTTTTACTCACGTTTGTATTTCGGGGATGCCCGACAAGTTTCGAACCCGACGGGGGTTCTTTTTCAAGGAGTGAAGCGTCCTGCCGCGACAGTGTCAGGCGAATATGAATACCACTCACGAAAGTTTTTATTGTAACTTTTCAAGTAGCCTAAACTTTAATTTTGATTTATATTGTTGCAATGGCATGTTTCTTATTACTTGAGGATTATGGTTTTAAATGTTAATTGGCAGTATGTAAGTAACTATATTTACACCAAAGAGAACAGAAACATAAATGGTTGCTTAGTTTCATGGGATCTCTTTTAATAAATCTACTATCCCCACTAAACTTTAAGCAAAATTTGTATTGAAGGTGTTTACAGTCCTTGTAGATCTAAGTAGTAATTAAGTATGTATATATCTACTACTTCGATCTAGAATGACTGGAAAATGGAAATGATACTGGATTTAAATTTTTAGGTAGGCAGACTAGGGTAGATAGATAATACACATACCTGATGGAACCCGAAGGGGTGGACAGGGGTTCATTACACATTCACATTTCGTCGGCTGTATTTTTGGTCCCACGAAATAGACTGACCCTTTAGGCCTTTACCTGACCCGACGTCCGAGGTATCGATACCAGGACTATACGATGGCACACAAACATAAACAGATATTTTACCTATTTATGTGCCTACATGTAGGTAGCAACATATTTGAGGATGTTGGCTGTCGGTACGCTAACTTGTGCATAAAACTGTGTTTATACAAAAACCTACAAGTTCCAACTTTTATTTCCTGTCTAGCGAGGATTATTCCACTATATATCTACATTATCGATTTTCGCAAGACCTTTGACACCGTGGCATAAACTATGAGACGTACTTATTCATAAGGGAGTACCTAATCACCTTGTCTCATACGCCGGCTCTACGAGGACGGAACTGCGGCTGTGCGAATAGATGAAGTCGACTCGAGAAGTAAATAAAAAATAAGCCTCGCCGTTATGAAAATTAGTCATGGTGTTGTTCGATCGCAGTTTGGGCACTTTGGGAATTAAAGATGAGAAAATTGAGTGCATATTCAAAGGGGAAGAGGGGTAAGACGGGAAGGCAATCGATGGAAAACGATATTGCTGATACGTGTGGATTGAGGAGTGTAAGCAATAGTTCGAGCTGGTCAGGGTTGCATACCTGTAACTCGAACTGGCTGTTGCTAGCAAGTCGGGGCTCTCTAACGACATACCGAGGGGCAGAGGGCAGGGGGGCAGCTGTCCCCCCAAGCTTGTGAATGCTTACGTAATATAAAGTTTATTAAAGGACCGAAGAAAAACGAATTAACAAACTATTTCGACAAAAAACAAGCCCACTACAGCATTCAATCAGTACAACACTGGGAGTACTGATATTTAATTATCGTCTTAAGGGCCTTCGAGGGCCTACAAGTCCAGCAGGAATCTGCTGTATCTGTGTGTAATAAATGTTATCCCAACTAATATAAATTCTAATATGAGTTTGTTTGTAAGTTTTGCGCCGATTTTACGCCTTAAGAACCTGAACTGATCATCATGAAATATTGCATATACGTTGCCCGGGGTTTAGAAAAACACTTTAGGTATTTTCATCCAGAAAACAGTACTATTCCCGATGGACAGAAAAAATCTTTGAAAACCTTAATTGATTGACAGAAGCCGCGGGCAAAAGATAGTACCAACATACAATCTCAGCCCTTATTTCTGTAATCTACATTAGTAATCCACAAACCTTGCCTAAACTTTCTAAGACACGATAACATCAGGAAGAATCTAAATCAAGTGCATTTACAACTTTTCCTTACAAATGTTAAGCGATAACACGATATTGCAGACCGGTCCTTTTCCAGACCCGGTTATGCGTCGGCCGTCGACACGCTCAGCTGACACATCAAGTTTGGGACACCTTAGTGCTACTACCTTGAAACTGTACGTCGAATATACAGGTTTCGTTTTCACCGAGGCCAAAGAGAATGGTCTTAAGCTGTTGGCCTATATGTATTGTCTCAATGTAAAATAATGTGCCCACGGGTTTTTTTCCTTTTTTTATACTAACAATGTGATGTCATGCACAGATGCATTAGTTTAGCGAAGAATTCTTACAGCGGGCAATTAGGGGCGATATGCAACACAATATAATTTTTTTTTAAATAAATAAAAGATAATAAGACTATCCATATTAATTAACCAAGTGACGGATTTTGCAATAAACTAAAAAAATAACCTAGCAATTATTAAAAGAATGAAGATGTACAGCTAGATATTTTATCTGGCTGTAACTACGTTATATAAATTACAGATCACCAATAGATTTTATGAAATAGGGACATTTATCATATGCATATGTATTGTGATACATATGCATTATGATAAATGTCACAATTATACTGTATAATATGTAGCATCTGCAACTTAGAAGTACACGCGGGTACAGTCAGTGTAATTTAATTTAATTTTGACGTAAATCGCGATAAATGCAAGGTTAGGTTTCATTCCTTATTTATCCGTAAGATAATAGACAAGCATGCGCCAAATGAAAACATAATAATATTGTTCTATGAAGCTTATATAGTGATTCGGTGCAGGTGGACAAAGTTGTAAACTTCTTTCCTCGAGATTGGGTGTAATCATTCGTTTATTTGCTTTTTGACAGTTGCTTGCGAACGTAACTGTGCTAGAGTTTGTAAAATTAGACTTCAAAAAGCGCTGTTAGAAAAATATTTCATAGTATTCTCATTTGATTATACTGTTTATTACCATTCATTCTTGATTCTGTATATGTAGTATTCATAGTTAAAATAAATGATTTTTTGATTTACGCAGTAAAAATAGTTGCGTTCCATTGAAGATAGTGAAGAGAAGTAATGTTTTTTTTCCATATTTATAAGTCGATATTAACTGGCTCTAAATCAGTATAATAATTTCGTCTATAGTTATGAAAAGTTGTATTTAATAGCCCAGTCAAACCTAGCTGTTTTCTGATCAAAAATGGGCATTTCGATTACCACGCATTTTTATTTTTGGATAAATAGTAAAAAATGCGCTGATTAAGAATTTTGATGCCCGCAATCTTGACACGTGGGCGTAATCCATAATTTAGGTATTTTAGTTCCTTGACTCTATTAATTGCGTTTGCAATAAATATAATCAAATGTTGAAATTCAAGTTTAAAGTTAAGGTAATGAACAAATGAAAGATGATACACTAGATTCGTCCTTTGATTCACGTCAGTAGGTATTATAATATTATAAACGTAAAAGTTTGTGAGGATGTATGGACGTTTGTTACTCTTTCGTGCAAAAACTACTGAACCTGTACACACAGCGCACTAGATGACATCACTGTCGCGTCACTTGGGTGATTAGAATAAAACCATCGTATCATACTATACTGTCTCAGTAAATAACCAATACATGTACCTTGAAGGGTTAACTAACAATAAATGTCTGGTCTATTTATGCCGGCATTTGAACCAAAACCATATCGCGATTCAGGATTTGTGCGACACGCCATCTATCGATCGATCGACATCAAAATTTATGTTATTTCTAAACAGAACCGATTGCGATGAAATTGGTATGGTTAGTTGGTATGTATATAACTGGAGACCTGGATTAATACATAGGCTACTTTTTATCCCGATATTCCCACGGCATCGGGACCTACGCGGGTGAAACCACGGGGCGCAGCTAGTATATAATAAGCGTGGGTAATATCATTTATTAAACCAGTTCGGAATAAGTGAGTTCGGTGACCTAAAATTTACATTAAACTTTTTTTCTATCGATTAAAACTTCCTCTTAAATAAAATCGATTGTTATTTTTAATCGAATTGGCAACGTGTTAGATCTATAATTATTGACTACTTCCCGAACTGTAAAAAGATAATTAACGAATGGACAGAGTACCTATAATTTGTTTTAATTAGCCCTTCACATTCAGGGACGAGAGTCTAATAATAATACCTGTAGTCGTTCTGTTTATAAAGGAATTCTTGTTTTTTTGTAGCGTAGTAAAGCGTATTTTAGTCCTTTTAAACTGTATAATTAGTTTCGTCCATAAGTTTATTTTAATATTTTTATAGACTCCAAGATAATTTATCTACTCGTATGATTTCATATATTTATTCTGAACTAGATTTCTTTTTAAGTTGATTTACCAGTTCATTTCTCAATCTGCGTGTTTGTTATAAACTTAGAGACCATGCTGACCGTTCTATAACTTTGATGCCTCTTTCACTTCGTCTATTTAAGTTAACGGTGCAACACAACTTCTAATGGTATACTTCTATAAGTTAATGGTCAGAAAACGACAATGATACACAGTCGTGATAACTAGAGTATAAAAAAACTGTGACGAGTCATTCCACTTTATGTGAGATTCAAAGTTCAGTAGACCGCAGACACGTGCTATTTCTGACGTAACGTCACATGTAGTAAAAAAACGAGGTTATTTATGTACATATTTGGATCTTTTAATCCTTAAAAACATGGTTTAATTTTCATTACAACGTAAATATATCAATAAGAGCCAGAGAGCCATACTTCGGCACGTTTGCGCCGGTTCAACCGGAGTGATACCACGGCCTCACAAAAAACCGGCAGTGAAGCTATGTTTGCGTTGTAATTCGCCGAGTGGGTGAGGTTACCGGAGGTCCTAACCCTTCCCTCTCCCTCTCTTCCCTTACTCCCACCAAAGGAGTTGCAGGTACCCATTTGCTTGTTTGCGTTTTTTTTTTAAATAATAATAATAATCAAATAAAAACAAAACATTGTGCTTAATATTAAATGATATGTCTACAAGTTTTCGCTCTTAGCTCCGCTCGCGTTAAAATGGCAGTTTTTTATGATAATAGGTACCCGATGTAATTTCTGCAGCCCTGAAAACGTGAATGCTCGGTTCAGTAGTTAAGGGTTAAAAGAACAGAAAACACGTTCGCATTTATAATATTAGTTAGGATTTTAAGTCTTTAGTTATATTACATGAGAAACATATATTTTTTATATTTTCCTCTCTGTATATCTTCGAGGTAGGCAGAGATGTACCCGGCAGTGCCTAAAATTTTTGTTACGACAAAATATGGTGTGAAACTATTGCCGCGTAATGACACGTTCCCAGTCAAATTCCTGACAGGCAAACAAGAAAACAATTTGCCAGTCACGGGAATCAGAGCCAGCACCAACTTATACTACGGGGGTAACAAGGAGACAGTAAACATATTTATCTTATTTACGTATTTATAATTTACAGTACGAACTGCTTCATCCAAATCACCTGGTTGACGGGTACGAAACACTTTCGCGTTAATTTTATCAATGGATATCAGATACATGCTATCTAAGTACGTTATGATTATTTTAACAAAATCAAAATATCTCCTATATCAGTACTTTTCTACCAAAACTACAAATGATTTCATCTATTTATTGTCGATTTTGTTAGCAACAATCTCACCACTAGTGCTATTAAAACTATCAAAATTACTAAATAACAGTTACTGCTATGTTCTTCGTACCTTTCGAGTTTTTGATGTGGCGACAACAATTTGTCCATCTAAAGGTGGCCTGAGAGAAATTGCTTTCAGGGATAAGGCCGCCATAATAAAAATATTTTCTTTCTTTCTTTCTTTGTACATGTTCACCTGATGTATTCTTGTACGAATTTTGTTGTTGGAGTACTGTTAAGTTTATTTCTAATTTATATACATAACTAACTATGTATACAGTATTATAAATGTAAAAAGACATTTCTAGGCGACCTAACTTTTTTACTCCTAGCTGGTAAGGTAAATGTCCGTGAGACGTATAAGGGGCCCAGTTCCCGTGACCGACTTAGCGCTTCGTTTGCCTAAAGTGTTTGTTGCCAAGTCTGTGAAAGGGTTTGCCAAACGGCGTATAATAATTCTTGAAAGAAAGAAAGAAAGAAAAATATTTTATTTGTATCTTTTACAAAGTTACACAAAAACATACATCTTAACGCTTGATTGGTATCGAAGATCAAATAAGGTACCTGCGTCAGCTATCGTCACAGATCGCTCTGCAACGCTTTAATTCTCGCAGGCCCCAATTACAATAACATCATTATTTTTATCTAAGAGTATATTATTATATAAACATATTATAATTATTTTCATATGTTACATATAAATAATATTAATAAATGTTATATAATAATCATATACCTACTACATTCATTTTACTTTACATAAATACTCATATTTTACACAATTTACAACATAACAAATTAAATAATTCTTATACTTATATCTGTATTTATAGTGGCAGTATCTGTCGGTAGTAGATGTCTGATAGAAGCTAAGTACGTAATTAACATAACGACATGATGTTGCCTTACTGAAAAGATAAATACGATATATAAATAGATATAATATGTGTATACTTATATACATAATCTATTAATGCTTGATATACCGAATCAGTATGAAACTCTACTTATACACAGGTTGCTTCAAAAATCTGTAGTCATATTTTAGGGACATATGGTAGACCCCGTAAATAACGTAAATTGAAATTGGAAATTCGACGATAAAGTCAATATTTTTTCAATACTCAATACATTTATTGCGTTCCATAATGTGTGACGATGATGTCAAGCTTATAGTTAGGTTACAATTATGGACCCTGTCGGGCACAGCACAATGTTACAATGTTAGGAGAGAGGGAGAGTTTGTTACCTTTATTATTATTAGTGCCTCAACAAAGTTTATGATATATATTATTGCACACATGTTATAATATATTATTGCACTATTCGGTCGGTTTCCTGTGGTGAGATAATATATTATTCACATCTAAAGGTATTTCATTTATTTATTAATTTATTTTTATATTTAGTGTATTAAAATATTTTTAACTTTCATTTTTTAATTTAATTTTAATTTATGTTGTAGATGATGGAGATAGAGGAATTTCGTATAAGAGCGGGCTGATGTTGATGGAATGTCCAAATTTTCTAAAAACGTCTGCATATGATAATAAACAAAAACAAAATCATTGAAATTGACATAAAAATTCATAATAAGTATGTTCAGAAATGTGCATTTACCCTAGAAAAATCATTTACAAAAGAAAAAAATTCAAGATCTATTTTTTCAAGCAAAAGCAACTATTTGTTAACAACGGTTACAAATAACGCTCCTAAAATTATATTAAATCTTTCTGTAACACTGTATAGTATTCTTATCTATAAGTAGATATATTCTTAACAATATAGTATGCTAATGTGAGTTATATATTTGAAGACATAAAACAGTTTAAATGTAATACATACATATATATCGAAAATTCCTTCAACGATTACAAAATGCCTTACATAATTTTGGAAAAGAGTTGATACTCTTACACTGCTGGACCGATATTAACCAAACATAGCTAAGAACCACCGCAAATAAACTGGCTTTCAAATGAAAAAAAACCACATAGAAATCGGTATATTCGTAGCTACGATGTCACAGACAGACACCCACACACACAGACATCGACGTCAAACTTATAACACCCCTCTTTTTGCGTCGGGGGTTAATAATGCACGAGTTGATTGTAATACAATTTATGACTCGTGACGCTCTAGGGCGGTTCACCCAACTTTGGAATTAACAGTGTCATTCTTGACGTTGCTGTGTAGGAGACTTAGTAGTATTAAACGTGGGTACAATTTCTTTAAGTCTATTTTCTGCTGCTAATTAGGTACGTGAGCGTGACCTTTGCTCTTTAGCGTGACATACAATTTAAAATACATATATTTTACAGACGTATGTGATGTCCTATAAATGGAGATCTAAATAAAATACTCAAACAATATATTGCTGCGTTATGATTAAAATATCAACGTAAATTTTTTTTATTTATTTATCTTTATTGTACACCTTTAAATAGTAAATTGTGCAAATACAAGTTACAAATGTTATGGTATAACAATCAGCGGTCTTATCACACACGGCGATTTATTCCAGACAACCTTTATATTATCTTTAAAAAAAAGTATCACTGACTTCAATGTGCTTTTAAGTGGAAAGTAGATGTATTTTGTTAAAATATAATATGGGTAAGCCAACTAAACGCACTGCTTCAATGAGACAGCGAGGTTTCGGAGTAAACGAAAATATCATCGATGTATACAATTTTCAGATATTTGTTGATTTTTCAAAAACCGTTCGACTGATTTCGATAAAATTTAAATGGTGCCACCTGGGAAGTATACCGTTTGAAACAAAAAAGAATTTTCATAATTGGTTCAGGCGTCTTCGAGTAATCGGTGAACATACATAAAAAAAAGATTCCGACGAATTGAGAACCTCCTCCTTTTTTGAAGTCGGTTAAAAATATACAATATTTAAACGGGGAAATGACACTAATAGCACACGTACTTATTTTAACTAGTGAACGCCCAAAGGTCGAATAATATATCGACTTTTCGATGTTTCGACAACAAAAGGATGGAACCTCCGTCTAGTAGTCCGATCAAGGAATGCTGAGGGATCAAATAATTCGAAGAGCTTATGCACACTCACCAAAGTGAATCCTATAAAAAAATTTTAAGCAGGCAACTTTACGAAACTGTTTCCAAACTTTTGTATTTACCTATCTATATATACAGATGATATTAACACACATGAAAATAATGAGTCTATAATTTTATAGCCTATAGACGAACATATAATCATAAAACATACATTATAAATTATATTATAAATTAAGTAGGTGCTGAATATAAAAAAAAAACTTGCTCCCGTTTTAATGTCTGGCATAGGTTAAAAGCGATATTATAGTTTGCTAGGCTCTCCGATCGCGGTATTCGTCTAATACATTTAGATAAAATATTCTTGTATTTTTATGACTATATTATCATCGGAAACGGCTTTAACTAATGTTTTCCTTTAAAAGTTTTAAAGATGAATGTCAAGAAATGTTACATTCCCACATCAAACTCAGCAGAAGAGTGTTTAAAAGAAAGAAAGAAAGAAAGAAACATATTTATTTTGCCTAGAACTACTGCGTTCGTCTAGAAGCTGATCTCCGTATAAAAAAATACAAGCTAGAAAATATATTTATAATAATTATATGGAAGATAACAAAAGAAGAAAACCATACGATTTCGTCTTAATATATTAGAGGCCATATTTGGTGGGTCATTCTGTGAAATAAGGCTAGAGGCAATTAGGAGTACTAATTAATATAAAGCTAGGAATTGCGTTAATGTATTACGAAAAGCGACGTATTAATCTTCATCAGTGAAATAAGAAATATTACAGCTGGCAATATTGTGTTTTTACATGTGGCGCAATAACGTTAAGAGTTAGGTAAGAAAAATATCTAATGAAGTATGGGGTAGATATTATTATTACTACTAATATTACTAAACATACACACACACACACACGCACACACGCACACACACACACGCGCACACACGCACACACGCACACACGCACACACAGACACACACACACACACACTTTCATATAAGTACATGAAAGTGTGTTATGGTAAATATTAAATTATTACACCTATTTAAACCTACTTATTGCGTATTGGTAGATGACTTCCTAATGCTTGCGCGCTGGATACCTACGATTGAAGGCAGATAAATACTTAGGTTTACCTATTTACTAATAAGTTTCTTCTAATGACTACTCACAAACTGTATATGTGGATGAAAATACCCAAATAAATGTTTCACATTATTATATGTGGTGGAGGAATTTTTCAAGTGAAGAGTATTTTGATCTTCGCATCACAAAAAAACATAACCAGCTGATAGTATTCGCAACAGCAGCGATGTTCCTCGTGTGTAGTTAAACTAGCTCTCGTATAATTATAGCGTGTCTGCGTAGTCATCACAAGAAACCCCAAAGAGTGCTCTAGTGTGTGAGTGCTAGTTAGGTTACACTAACCTAAAGAAAACCGCACTGGTAATTATGGTCTTCTAAAAGTTAGGGCCAGCGGCTACTATGTATAATAATTAATATTATAAATGCGAAAGTAAGTTTCTGAGTTTGTTACGGGGTTCACAAAACTATATAGGGTGTAGGTACCTTTCATCCTGAAGAACTGTACTGTTCCCCAAGGATACGCGAAGGAACCCGCGTGCAAAAACTATTCCAATATCAATATACGGATCGTTCTATGATAGCGTGTAAGTGTTTTAATCCTATTTTCACAATAATGAGAAAAAACGTCCAGTCGCCGGCTTAATTACACGTCCAGGTTAGAAATAATCTCAAGTCTTATGAAGAGTCTTATGAATATTCGGATATTCGTGATATTCACGAACGCTCACTTAGTACTTAGATAACTCAATTTAAGAACCTAATTCAATTACACTTCTGACGTTATCAAACAAAATTGTTAATCGTATCGCAACCTACAACAAACATCTATTAATTAAATTCGGAGTGATTTGGACCAAAACGTTTTAGGCCTACGATCATCCTCGTTAAGTCAGCTAAGAGTATTTATAATCGGATTACTCTGTCTTTCAAACTAACTTTGCGGTTTCTACTCAACGGTATTGCCGTACTGAGTCTTAATTGCCCCGGGGGACGTGTAATTATATAAAAAAGCCAGACAAGTGGTTTGGACTGGGTGATTAATGTTCTGTGAATGTTTTTGCCTAATTTTCGTGTAGGGTGTGGAAAAATACCTCGTTTTTGTTTTATGTTTGAAAGAAAATGTCTAGGGTTTTGTGAAAGGCACATTTGAACACAATATATTGTAATTAATTTAGGAAAACTTGTTTAAAGAAAATATTGATTAAGTTAATTTGTAAAATTGATTATTTAAAAGCTAAGATGTAACTCATGCATTGTCGACCTTCATGCCCTTATATGTATCTTGGGAACACCAGAGAAAGTAGGTCACAGACTGTGACTTGTAGGTATACTTGTTTAACATTGAAAATCTTTAAGAATAAAATTTATACGTTTGCAGGAGGAATTTCTTTTCGAAGCGCGAAATATCATTATTTGTATTCATTATCATAGAAATGGGTATGTTGGAATTTTTATACTAGCCGGTAATATTCTAGTTAGGGTTCAAACCTACAAACTCACTAGAGATGCAATCACGCTGTCGCCACTTTTGTGGAAAGTTAAACGACTCAGCGTCGAGTGAGTTGAGAGTTAAAACCGCATAGTGCATCGTGAAACAACGTCGCGGTTTCCAATCTGGTTTAGGCCAAGTCCAGATGACGGGCGTTGAACGCGCGTTTTGCTAATGCGCGTTGACGCATGCCAACAAGAACACGCATTTTGTTCCAGTCGTTCACATGCCAACGCGCGTTTTAGTCCGTAAACTATTTTTGTGTGTGACACTTAATTTCAAACATTTCAAACAATTTATTCATAAAAATAGTTATATAGGAAATAAACCGGAATTGATAGAGAAATTAAAATCTGATTGAATTTTCTGTTTTTACGCCCATTTTCAACGAATACAGAACTGAAATCCAACTGAGACAAAACACGTTAAATGCCCGAGAATCGCTCGCCATGTGAACACAATTCAATAGATCCGTAAGGAACTTTCTTTTAATGTTAGCATAAATTATTATAGAATGTATATGTGTATATGTAAATAGTAATATCTTCGGTAATATTAAATATAGAGTATTCTTGAATCCACGGCATATATCCATATGCCGTGGATTCTGCTACCAATTGATAAGAAAATAAAGAAAACCATTATTTTAAAGGGCCGAATGGCATATGTTGTGACGGATTCAAAATTTGTGTCTTACGAAAGACAATTCTTGCATTACTAACTTTTAAACTTTCGCGTTCCATGATATAATATTGCGTATTGGAGGGCGTGCACCGCTGAGCCAGTCAGCCTGTGATCATGGTCAGTGCAAGCTGGTCGAAACGTCAGGCAATTCAGAGGTATGTAATATCTTTTCGTGATCGCGTTAATTTCCGTAAATACGTAAATAATATTATACAATTCTTGCAGTTGTATTCTTATCTTTGTGTTACATCCAGCTTAAGAAAATACTCAATGGGATATTATGATGTCAATCCAATTGACAATACTCGACGTAATGCACCATCCACTTATCTGTAGTGTAGTGTAATTGTTCCAAGTTTGAGTGTACTTCAGGTCCGTTAATTATTTGTTTGCAAAGTGTCCAGACAAGGGATAATTCCCTTTAGTATTTTAGTGGTTATGTCGGACTCGAACCGACTAAAACCACACAGTTTATCTTACGGGTTACGTTTATGGACTATAGTCGGGAGTTGAGGTATGCCCTAGATAATATATAATAGGATAAATGTATTCCTGCGTGGAATACTGTTCCCATCTGGAATGGCTCTGCACACTACCTTCCTGAGGCTCTCGGCAGTTTGGAGCGGCGTGTTATCCGCACGGACATCCATTCATATTCCATGGCGAGTGCTCCGAAGAGCTCTTCCAATTGATCAGATCCTCTCCTTTCCTATACAGAACAATACGTGGTGGGCTGAGGCGTGACCCCCTTACAGTATAAATAATCCCAACTAGAACCAAACGGTTCAGCACCTCTTTTCTTTGCCGTACCAATAAAATGTATAATGCATTACCAGTACACATGTTCCCTTCGACGTATAATCCCGGGTCCTTTAAGCGGGGCGTGAAAAAGCATCTCTCGAGGTCGTCAAACCGAGGGCCACCATTTTAATATCATCCGTATCTATAATGATGGTCTTCAGTCTTTGGAACTCACTCTAACTTTCCATCCGGCGGTTTCTGGTCATTCTGACGTGTCATAATAAAAAAAAAGTAGTTGAGCCTTATCTTCATTATAACCAAACTAAGCCATTTCTTTTAGTTTGCCGGTCATCGTATAGCAACATACATACTTACAACCTCTCTGTTCAGTTAGGGATGAGAAAAATATAAATAAGATTTCAGAATAAATATCGCATCTATACTTTCTGAAGAATAAATCAGAAAACACGTTCGAAAATAACGTCAGTAATAACTTTGGAGATTGCAAGAACGCATCGCCGAGTTGATGGTCCATCACTTCGAAACAAAACACGTAGGTTATAGCTTCAGGATAATAACCGAGTAATGCATGCTTCTTACTTGCGGTTTGGAAAGAAACCGGTTCAATAGTAGCTGCTGGCTTGGTTTGTTACCTGTCATTGTGCGCAGATGTTCTTCAAGTAGGGTAATAAAATACATTGTATGCATTCTGTGTGTGTATATCTACGAGACTCGAACAAGAAGTGGAATAAAATACATATCGCAGGAATAAAGGAAAGCACGGAAAATGTTGGTTGTGTTTGTCATTGTATTTTTTTACATGTGAGTATGGATTTAAATAAGTCATATGGTAAAACCAAGCCTCATTAATATAGACTACTTATTTTGACTACTCCGTAACGGCCTTGTACGAGTGACCGAGCAACAAGTTCACGAATTGAGTGCAGTGGCAATATTGAGGGTAAATTTTAACCAGTCGTCTACGATATAATGATACAGTTACGTGTATGATTTAAAAAAAACTAAATTTATGACTTTATTTAGAGTGTCTTTCAAGAAGTTTTCCAACTGTTAATGTATTTGATGGTTAAATAGGCATGAACTTTATTTATTTATTGGGAAAGTATCCTCGCGGGTGCGAGGTTGCACCTAGAATCCTGCCAACCCCAGGAGACTTCTGTGATTCTGGAAGTCGCTAGGCTGGTTCAAATGGCCAGCCTTATCTGAACGCATAATGGACCGTCTGTGAGTCTAAATGCGGAAACCCCTATACCATAACTATTAGTAGTAAAATCTGAAAGAAAACATCAATAATATTGGACTTTGACGTAACATTGTGCCCATAGTTAACCACTTAAGTACCTTCGTGCTGCTATGAGACTCGTATTGAAATCGTCGAACGCAAATTGCTGTTACAAATTATTTAATCTAAAAAATGGTACCTACGTACATACCTATGGATGGATTAAAGCACGTGTTTAAGCGATTATTATAATAAAATTTAATTAAAGTTCGTAGCTGTCAAAGCCATAATGGCTTTTCAGATTAATACTTTGTCATCTCATTAAGTCATTCTTTGCGTTTCATGAACTATACATTCTACTAATGAAGAATAAATTGTTTCCTTTTCAAAAGTTTGCCATTATAAAATTAAACACGAAACGAACAAAAGTAATTTACAAGCAGAATAATCTCGGAGCTCGACGATGCTGTTTGTGTTCTGTGTTTACACGGTGACCTTTAAATAAGCGGAAATAGAACTTGAGGAAAACGCCATGTTCATCTAATTCGACGTGTTTAATGACCTGAAAACATCGATAAGCGTCACATGACATTGAGGTGTTGTTTACGTCCAAGAACACCTCTCGTACTAATAAAAAAATATATAAATAAAAATACGAGCACGAGTAAAAAATTGTTAGCTATTAACGAACTTTAGTGTTATGAATAAAACAGAAATTATAGGAATCAATCCCACTAATATTATAAATGTGAAAGTTTGGATGGATGGATGGATGGATGTATGGATGGATGGATGGATGGATGGATGGATGGATGTTTGTTACTCTTTCACGTAAAAACCACTGAACCGATTGCGATGAAACTTGGTATGTAGATAGCTGGAGACCTGGATTAACGCATAGGCTACTTTTTATCCCGATATTCCCACGGGATCGGGACTTACGCGGGTAAAACCGCGGGGCGCTGCTAGTAATTTAATAAATTACGACGGAGAATAGATTGTTGAAGCTGTCGTGGATGTGTGCATGCCTGTGTGTCGCTCTGATATGACAATCAGAGCGAGACGGACGAAAAGTCGTTTTTTTGTCGTGTTTTCCTGTTCGAGTTGGAGCTGTCCGACTGTTCTAGTCCACCACAAAGAAGATCCAGGAAAGATAGAATATTTATGTAGCTTTGTAACGCGCTTTTATTAGTTTAACTTGTAACTATGTAACTAAATCTTGGAAGTCAATTTAACCTACTTCTTATTCTCGTATCAAAATGATTTTTTTTAGGTATATGTATGTAGTTTGGTCAACAAAACTATAATTTCGCATCTTGGAGCCGATATGACGATGAAGTCAGGAGGTAGGTAATGGAACTCTTCAGTGGCTGCTAGTAAACCCCTCGAGTTTGGACTCATATGATTCGTTTTGACGAGTCCATTAGATCGGGTTTGGTAACAATAGTCTGATGATGAAGAAGTGGATAGTAGAACTCTTTTTTACTTTTTAATTCGTTTCGCCATTAAAGCGTGTTTTTAGTCTTACTAAACTATAAATTATTTACCAGAGGGGTATCATGGGAGGGGTGATAAATTAAGTAGGTGAGGGATGAAAAGAAAACTCATAAGTGACAACAGTGGTGTTGCAGTCACCAATAACCGCTTACCAGGAGGCGACCCACATCCTTGTTTGCATATAAAAAAGTCTGACTGAGTAAAACAAGGTCCAACTTTCCTAACAGGAAGTGTTTTTAGTCTAAAAAAAGTAGAGTAGTCTAGTAGAAACCATTCATCATACTTTAAGTTTTAAGATATCCAAAGTTCAAAGTTCCTTCTCCCGTTTCGTTCCTACAAACTCACTTCAAGGCCCGTAGAAGTCGATTCAGTCTATTTAGAAGTCAGAAACATTACTAAACGGCCCAACCACAGTAGCGTTGCTCATTGGCTTTACCGCTCGGTACAAAATGTGCAATCATACGAAACAAATTAAATCATTCGTTCAACACAATCAATGACTGCATTTAGAGACCCACGGGGAGAATTGGACTAGTGAACCAGTTTTAAAATATCAGTCTAGTCTATGGGCACTTTATTAATTCTGGAAAATATCACTTAATCACAGATAAGCTTACATATTATGACATGCCTGATGACAAACTGATTACAGTCGATGGAGACTGCTAACACTAGAAGAATGAAAAGAAATTCTTTATAAATGTAAACACATGTAGGTTAAGTAGCGATGTTATTCATGTTTTACGTCAAAGCGAACAAATTTACCAAATGAAAAGTCAATTAAATAAATCAGCAGGTTATACGTTCGTAGTCAATAATTGACATAAAAATACAAAGTGTCGATACAATTCAGGATAGATAACATTCAAAATATTTTTACAATCATATACATATATTATGTATATAAAAATCAATGTCTGTTTATTCGTATTTTATGCACTGCCATACTATTCTACCAATCATCATGAAATTTTGTATACACGTTGCCAGGAACGTACATACAGCAAAGGACATCGGAAACCTTTCATCAACAAAAAAAGAAATGTTCCGCAGGAATGGAAAACATAATTTTACGCGAGCGAAATAGCGGGAAAAAGTTAGTAATATATAAAATAAGTTACAAAATACTTCTTACTTATTCGATAAATCGAGTGTTACAAGTCTAGCTTCTATTTATTTCATTATTACCTCCTTAGGTATTTCATTATTACCTAAGGAGGTAATAATGAAATAAATAGAAGCTAGACTTGTAACACTCGATTTATCGAATAAGTAAGAAGTATTTTGTTGTACCTTTACAATATATACCAATACCAATATATACAATATATCCGGTATAACCAAGACACGTCTAATCTCGTCCGACACGAGCATTGAAACTAGAACCAAAGTGAGACAGTCACATACACAGAACACAGAGGCGCCGAGCCAGTTCAAAGTTATTTCTTTGTGGATAGATTACATTTAGGGCTGGATGCAGAATTGCTATTGTAGTTACAATGTACTGTTGCTATCTCTAAATAACTGAAATATTATTTTCTGGAAGGTAAAACAATCAAAAACCTATACAACTAACTATACCAGTTGTCACCACGAGTTTTGAGCATTAGTTTCAATTCTTTTGCTTAAGAGAACTACTTTAATTTCTTTAGCTTAAGAGAATTATTTATTATTACCTTTATTTCAAGCGTTAACAAGATTACCTGTAATGAGTGGATCACGTTATTAGAATACTCCTTTGGAAAAAAATAAAAATATGTAAGTATCACAGGAAAGAAATCCTACAAAGCTACGAGTACAAATTTACCTTGGGGTATTAAAAAATCTTAAGCAGTAAACGTGCGTATATTTAAAATTAATATAAACCATAACTTCCATAGGTTCATAAATTATGATAAATCGAAAAATATCTTTAACAAATTCCTCTCGAAGTGATTTTTTTGCGGCTCGATGTCAAGGGTCCAATATTCAATACATTTATGATGAGCTCAGAAATGGAATACTTTATCTTTTGAAGTCGAAGTCATAAGTCAGTTAAAATTCAAATTTATTTATATACGAGTCTATGGGCAGTGTACCGGAACGTTGCCTTTGGTTTGACGGATTTTTGACGGTCAGTTTTGATGTTTTGTTTTGATTGGTTACTTCAGTCTTAACTTAATCTGTCAGTGAAAGTAAAACAAAACAGATAAACTGTGCGGCCTCAATACATCTATAGTTACAGGAAAATAAAAATAAATACTACGATAATGTGTTCCGAAGGTTTCGTAATGGGTTTTCGAGTGTTCCGCCACTATAATGTGCCTTCCCATTAAGAACATTGGGTGTGATTTTAGCACTCTTATTTGGTGCTATGGCGCTCGTAAATAGGGTGACCAAAAACTATTGTAATGTTGGACGTGATAAGGAGAACATATAAGGTCGGGGTAAAAGTTTTTGAAGTGAAACTTCTTTAGAATCGTTGTGATTTGAAATCCGATGAAACGATAAAGTTCCTACGATAATGTTCCTATAATCTTTGTCTTTACGCCTGCGTACTACCAATATTTGTCTTTGCACCTGCGTACTACCAAGCCTTCAGAAAATATGTCAATGTCAACGTAGTGTAATTTTTGTGCATGTGCGTATTAAATTTATTTTAGTTGTTTTTTTCCATATTTTACTTATACTTAATTAATTCTTTACAAATTTACATTTAAATCCGACCTAAACCTATATTGAAAACGAAGCATTGTTTGTTTTGAAAGTTGTGTACAGTTGTAACTGGACTTCAGGTTTGCTTACTGTTTATTATTAAGGTCATTCTTTGTATATCTTGATCTGTTGTCTGTATCTGTACCTATTGAATGAAATAAAAATAAAATAATTTGACCAATAACTTTCATAGAAATTATCTAAAATTAAATTTATTGACATTAGTAAATTTTTATGGTGATTTTACTTTTTATTTCTCACTCTCTCGTAGGCTAGTTTTCTGCAGTTTCAATTCTGCCGTATGTGAATTACACACACACACACTTTTTTTCGTATTTTATATACAAATTCAAGACATTTTTTTATTACATTTTATTATCACCATCTTGTAAGTATAATCCCGTTGCTGTAGAAATCTTGGGATTATTAATCAAAAAACTGCGACAAGTAGTTTTGACAGTCCTCTCTTGATGTTAACCTAACACTACCCAAAGAATTTTGAAGGGTCAATTTACAATGTCAGGACTATATGGTGGATGCATTAACACTTTCCAACCAAGCTCTCAATTTTTGCTGAGTGGCCAAAGATGTGAAAATGTGTGTTATCATGATGAAAGACGATTCTTTTTCTGTTGTTGTCTCATTAGTTGTTGGCAATAGAGATTCGAATCGATGGTTTTGCCCGGGAGTAAAAGCTCATGTTGAATGATGTCCTTCCAATCCCACCATACACACAGCATCACCTTTTGCATCATAATCCGGGTTTCGCTACAGTCTGTGGAGCTTGACTACTATTTGACCATGACCTTCTTTGCACGGTTTTGTCCTAGATGATCCATTTCCTTTAAAAAATGGTTCGCGTTTCAATAGATAATCGCAAATGAGTACACTATTCATTAGGTTTCTTTCAGTGAGCTCGTGTGGCACCCAAATATCGAGCTTTTCTGTATAACCAGACTTTTTCGAATGGTTCAAAACTGTTTTGTGGTCAATTCTCAGTTCCTCGGCTATATTTTAACTACTAAAATGCCAATCTTGCTCCACTTTTTCAAAAATGGCATCGACTTTATCGGTATGAGGGCGACCAGAGCGAGCCACATCTTTGACATCAAAATTCCATGACTGAAAACGCTTGAACCAACTTTGTGCTACTTTGACCATTAGGTCCATAAACGTCGTTTCGCGGCTTGACTCGCATTTTGCCTTTTTTTGTAATAAAACTTCAGAACGTATCGAATTTCTTCCTTAAATTCACTCATTTTGGGGGACAGAAAAACAATTGAAAAATGGCGGGAAAGTGGTTTTTACTTTTTATTTCTTAAGGTCCTATATTTATTGATATTAAAACCAGCCAGATACAAACAGTACAACTAGAGATTTTTCTTCAATTTTATACATACAAAATACGAAAAGACTTTTTCCCCAACCTATTATATTGAGTATATCTTATTACCCCGTTATAAAAAAAATACAGACGGTGCATATATTAAATATGCACCGTCTGTATTTTTTTTATAACGGGTTGTTTGAATTAACGCACTTCGTTACCTTACAGTCGCATATTAGGAGGTTCTAGAAACATTTCTTGCCGTACTTACTCACAATTTATGGAGTGGCCTCGCTACCAACTTCTAGTCTTCTTAATTGACTAACAATATTCTAACCTCATCATACCAGAATAACCTTTAATAAACATTTGAAATCATTATAACAATTTTCAATAGAGTATAACATCACACACCGATGAACTAACGAATGAAAATAATCACAACAATTCAGCAGAAACGTTTATATCATGCATACAAAATATATTAGCATTCTTTGCTATGTGTAAACACAGACTACCAAATTAAAATAAATCCGAACACATTCAAACTCATGCCAATTATCAGGTGATATCTGATCATTCTGGATGAATGAACAATGTTTTGACATTATCTGAACTCGACCGAGCGTCTAATATTATTACCCCAGACATTTGATAGAGCGCATGATGTTATCTCAATATTATTACGTCATTAGAATTATCGATTAGTTTGAACTGATTTAGCTATAATTTATTTATTCTGACTGACTAGATGATTGATTGTTGATTATGATGGTTTGAGGTAAGCTCAGTTGCATGCACTAACCGCTTGAACTTTCGTTTCCTTCTTTCAAGGTTGTCTAGCAGTAGGGCCGTTTCATACTTCTCTTAGACCGGCCTTATCAACAAGTGTGACTTAATATTGTGGCAATGTGTGATGAAAGCCTATTCGCCGATGCGTTGTGCAAGTCCGCAAATAAGCTCCTCAAGACTTTTAAGATATCAGAAAAACAATATCAATTTTATAAAAAAAAACTAGTTTCTTAGCAAATGTTAACCTTATTCCCTCCACAATATATCGAAGTAGCTGAGCGTGCAAGAGTCGTACAGTAAAAAAAAACAAAAGTAGGTATCTACTGTTCACAGTGAAACTTCATAGTCCTACTTGTAATTAACACATTTAAAAAATAGGCTGCTTAGTTTAAGAATATTTTATTATTAGAGTACGTTAACACAAAATACTAAATTTAAATCATAATTTTGGCTTGGCAGCGCCGCCATTTATTCATTTATACTTATAAGTACATCATATGTTAAAAGCAGTCTCACCACCACTGCTATAAACTATGCAAAGCACTAACTAACATGTGTTATTCTGATGTATGAGCTAAATTATTGTAAAGTTTAATTAAAATCCATACGTAGCGCTGCAGCACTTTTTAGTTTTAATTCAAATATAAACGGAACATGTATTTTGTTCTGAGTGGCTTCACTAGTACATAATATCTCAATGGCAGATGTTATGCATTTTTTTGTGACATCGAGTAAATTCAATATACAATGTACTAATAAGTTTCATTTGAAAAAGTTCCATTCTGAATACACGGAGCCCGTACTTTGTGCGGGTCCTCTAACAATTATAGTTTTTGCGTAACAGAGTAACAAACAGCCATACATCGATACATCCTCACAAACCTTCACCTTTATAATATATATATTACAAAAAATAGAAACTGGCAAAACTACTATTTACTGAGTTTGAATTCTAATAAATCTTCTTAGGTATAAAATCTTTGTCGGTTCTGTTTTGCTTGGCGCTAAATCTATAAAAACATATCATCGCAGTTCGTTGGGCAAAACACGTAAGCGCCATGAAAATCTCAGCGCTTACAATCTTACGGCTTACGGCGAATTACGTTATCACTGCATATCATAAAATAAAGTCCCCCGCCGCGTCTGTTTGTATGTCTGTCTGTTCGCGATAAACTGAAAAACTACTGAACAGATTTTCATGCAGTTTTCACTAATAGATAGAGTGATTCATAAGGAAGGTTTAGGTGTATAATTTGTACCCGTGCAAAGCCGGGGCGAGTTGCTAGTTATTATTATAAAACTATTTGAACTAAATCTTTTCAGCAGTTTTGTAGAGGGAAGCTTTATTCATGTGTCAGGCGTTTTAGTGGTAGCACACACTTGTTTGTTTGCCAACGAACAACAAAGGCTCGCCAAATACGCCGTTGAAGTGCAGTAAGTAAATATGTAGCTGAAATTGTGCACATTGCCATCACACGCGTGTGAAAACTGTTGACAGAAAAAACACTATCGTCATAGGGGCCTACGACTGAGATGCGTTTATAACAACCATGTGAAGATTCTTTTGCACCTTACACGTCTGTCTAGAGCTAGCGACTTAATGCAATGATAAAAACAGTGTCACTTCTGAATTCCGTCAAAAGTTCGAGAATTGAAAGCCACTTTCAGCTTCCAATTCTCTTCAATCGGATTACCTACTCATATCCTCAAGTTTCTTTACAGCATTTTACCTAATTCGATGACCCCAGAAATAATACGTGGCGCAGTATGTTTACTATCACTAGCACTAAGTCAAATTATATTATATGGGCTTGCCCGAAATAAAAATTATTATTATTCTCTTTATTCATTAAAATATACAAATAAATTACATTTTTAAATACATTCAGATATTTAAAAAATATAAAAAAAATAGTGTCCGACTGACACTATTTTTGTGTTTCCTGTACCGATGGTACAGCGACCAAGCTGCCGGTGGTTAGGATTCCAGAGATAGAAACCTCCTCACTATGTACGCACAGTGAGGAGGTAACGGTAATACGGTACGCCTTATCGAGAAGGACGGCCTTCTGCATCAGGCTCTTAATCCAGCTGCCTAACGTGAGCCTCTGAAGGTGTTAGTCGAGGCTCTTAGCAATTAATCCATGAGCCGAAATGACTATCGGCACAATGATTCCTGAATCCACATCTCACATGTCGACAATCTCGTGGGCTAAGTCCAAATATTTTATTTCTTTATCTTTTTCGGCCTTTAAGAGATTGTCGTCGTTATTATTATTATTATAAATTGTTGGCTATATTAGACTGAAATGTACATCTCTTAAAAATGTGCAATTATTTTTCTATCCAAGAAAATTACAACTTACTGCAAAGGGGATTGTTGTGTCTTTACAAAGCTTGTTGTACTTGACGGCATCCAATAACGAAGGTACACAACCGTAAGCTTTTCACTTCCGATGCTGAGCAGTTACTTGTTAACATAATTTTCCAGTACATTTCATAACATCCATAGTTATATACAAAAACATCTTGACATGGTTAAACATGTTTTGTAAGAGAAAGGGAGAGGGTGGGGACAGAGTGAGAAGTACTGCTAGAATGATGAAGATAATGATAGAACACCGTGGCGTCTACCTCTCCATCCATCTCCATGGTCAGGTAGTACTCACTAGCCCCTTAATATGTACTACACATTTACTTTTTTAGGACAAACACGAAGAGAAAAAACAAAATTATTTCTCTTAGTGTAAACATATTTTCAATAAATTATTGCAAAGGAATTAAAAAATTTACAAGAATGGTATCCGTGTATTACACGTGGAAGAAATTGAACTCGTGAAATACGTGTTCATTTCTTCTTAACAAAAATAATTCGAATTCTAAATTCAAACCACACAACATTCTCTTTATATTTTCTTAAAATATACAACGTGTCGCTTACTTTTGTAAACGATTTTGTTTTATACATAAGTAGCTACTGTTGCAGCTCTTATCTTCTATGTGCCAATGTCGTAGCTAAGAGGAAAAATCTGCATGTGATCTTATATGAAAATTTCCCGACTACTCTACATGCATTGCCGAAGCGTATCTCAAGGCATAACTTGCATTTTATCAGGGACGAACTCACGTGGAAACAAAATTAGAATATTCACTTTTCCAAATAACCATAATGTCGTTGTAGTTGTCATAAACTAACCATGAGTCTTACGTGAATTATGTTTTCGGCGCACATTACATGAAAATAATATTACTCTGCTTTGAATATATTTTGTAACTTCTGTTGGGCTTGGCGAACACGTAGGGGACACGGATGTGACGTTGCATTACCCGTAAACAGTAAGCATGTTAATGACATCCGTATCATCACGAGAATTACTAATATGTAAAAGGTCCCTGATTAAAATGTTTTCTGGCCTACAGGATTATGATACATAAGGGGATCACACTGAAAGTTTTTAGAAAATAGAAAACGGAATGATGTAGAAACCTGTTAATATTTTTATTGCTTTTCAAAGTAGTCTCCGTTCTTTCCTAAGCACTGTTGCATGCGATGGAACCATTGACTGAAGCAGTGAGTCCACTCTTCTTTAGAGATCTCTTTCACGCCTTTTTCAAACGCAACCACGCTGTCTTCAGTGTTCATAAACCGAATTCCTCTAAGTTTATCTTTTATTTTTGGAAATAAATAAAAGTCACAAGGTGTCAGGTCAGAACTGTAACAACTGTAACTGATAGACAAATATTCGACAGTCCGTCTGGCGGAGTGAGCTGGAGCGTTGTCGAAGTAAAGGAGGATCCAGCTTGTTGGGCGCTGCTGTGTAACATTTTCCAAGACAACTGGTAGACAATGACTGACATACCAATCTGCAGTAACAGTCCTTTTATCTTCTAGAATGAGTGTTGCGAAATGACCCTTCCTTTCAAAGGAGGCAATCATCTTTTTCCCTTGACTTTTGCCCTTCTTTACGTTTGTCGTCAAATCTTCGAATGGAAACATCCATTGCGCCGATTGCCTTTTGGTTTCGGGTTCGTAACAATATATCCAGCTTTCATCAACTGCCACGATGTCATATACAGCATTCGAGTCACCTCCGTCATACTTTTCAAGCATTGAGTGGCACCAATCCAAACGACAGCGTTTTCATCTTCCGAGGTATTCATCTAATACAAAGCTTTCTGACGCCTAAATGTTCATGAAAGACTTTTTGTACTTGACTCACACCTGTGCCTAAAGCTACTGTTGATATGTCACCCTTCTATCAGCTTCTATCATTAGAGCCTCGAAGCACGTACATTATCTTTAGTAGTCGCCGTAGAAGGACGTTCTTCTCGAGAATCATCAGTGAGTTTGCTTCGGCCACGTTTAAACTCATTAAACCAGTTGTAAACAGTGGCACGAGATGGAGCTTTGTAAAGAAATGTCAGTATTGGAAGTATTGGAACAGGCAACTTGCTTCACGACTGACTACTATTCCTGACAATTGAAAAATGCCTATAATTTTAATTGAAATCAATGATTTTGATTGATTGTACTATATCGTAACATTGTTGTTGAGTAAGACCGCAACGAAAATCGTAATAAATCATTGAGCGAAAATTTTCTCTAGTCAAATTCATTTCGATGCATAACAGATACTTTTTAAATTGCCGCCATTTTGTAAAAACATATGATACATGATATCATTAAACAAGAGTTCCTAATTCGAAGTTTAAATAAATTTTTCATCGCCTGCTTTTCTTACTGGCCTATTCTAAAAACTTGTAATGTTACCCACGTACATTACATTGCGAGTGTCACCTGATTAACTGTGCACGTCAAGATTGACGTTTATTCATTACTAGCGAGAGTTGTTATTTTTGTTAAAGTAGGGCAATTGTTTCTATTCAATAACTTGTTCTTTAATATATACTACAGTTACTGGAATTAAACACTTATAGCTTTTACATAATATATGAGATATGTTACATCTATGGGGATTATCGTGTCAATCAAGTTTAGTGTACCTTGCTTACGATTACGACAGTAAACAAAACGAAGCTTTCCACTTCCAATGCAAAATATCTACTTGTCAATATATTTTTTAGCACTCTTAACAACAACCATCTATTCAGTATACATGCTCCGTAAAGTGGCACTCTGTTAAGATTTTGTATTTCGCGAATAAAGCTACAGGTACCAAGAATAAATATATTTTACGAACAGTAGCATTTCTTTCCATCTTGCGTTCTTTAATCCGACCCTGTAAACACCCATATTTTTTACGAATATTCCCTAGCTTAACGTCCCAGCGCCTCCCGAGGGCCTTAAATGTTGTGTTTTATTTGAAACAAGGTCTCTCTTTGCCTCCAAAGGAGTTGTTTTACTTATGCAAATTGCTTTGAGGCGGGAATTAAATAGTTCTTTCAAGATGGTAGTTATATTTCTGTACAAGTTAATGCGAGTTTGTATCAAAGCCGATAGTCAATAGCAATTTAACATATAGATGTGTCTCCGTAATCAGTTTGAACTTCACTGGGCTTAAAGTTTATCGCCTATGCCTGCCGCTTCGTATCTCCGATAGAGCAATACCGATTTAATAATTTTTATATATGTATAGATTTTAGTTGTATTATAATTGAACTGGCATTACAATTTTGTACCGTAATATTTGTCTCACCATTATTTATTTCTTTATTTATCAACGGTTGTTACAATAATACAATCTCATTCATTATTACAAAAAAAGGCTTACAGGACAATTGCATAACCAATTAAAGATAAACACAGCATGCACATGTATAAACAGAACTGGATAAAAATTAATTTTTGAAATCAAAAAAAAATTGATTAAAAAAAAAATATCATATTTATTTATTTTTTAAATTCCATTTCCAACCCAATTCCAACCAATTTTGTATGAACATTGGACACCAATACAGCGGATTGCTTTTATAGAGAAATAAAAATATTCATATAATTTTTATTTATTGTTCATACTACACAATTTTTTGATAGTGCAGCCATTGTAAAGGTTTTATTGTTCACCAGCGAGGGAAAAGTGAGGTTGCGAATCTGTCAATGAATGTAGCATGAAGCTAGTTTAACGTTCATCAAACTAAGTTATTAATTAGGGTGTACGCATGGAAACATCAAGTTCAAGTACCTATGCGAGGGCAACGCCTATTCTGGACTGATTTAGAAGCCCACTTAAGAAGCGCCTCCAGAAGAATAAGCTCAAACAAGCGTATTTTCTTTCCCTTCGTGAGCAGCAGGGTCGTTGCAGCTCCACGCTAGAATAATAGAGTGGACAAGTGACACCAGTCTCGCGAAAGAGTCTAGCTAGGCATCAGCAATCGTTCACCATTAGCTGGACTGTGTTTGTTTGACAAGTCAATCGTCTAATATTATATTAAATTCAATGTTTTTTTGTTTATCATGATAATCACGATGTTTGTGCATACACGTTGTCAGGTATAAGGCAAAATACGAGAGGCGTCTTCTGAAAACCAGGGCGGTGCACAACATTCTTTTTTTTAAGGTATAGATGGCAAACGAGCAGACGGGTCACCTGATGGTAAATGACTACCGCCGCCCATGGGCATCTGCAACTTAAGAGTCACAAGTGCGTTGTCGGCCTTTAAGGTGGGAGTAGGGGAAAGAGGGAAGAGAGGGAGAGGGAGGAGAGGGTGAGAGAGGGCAAAGAGTGAGAGAGGGAAGGGTTAGGGACTCCGGTAACCTCACTCACTCGGCGAAAAACAAATATCTCTCCCACGAAGGAAACATTTTGTTAGATGCAGCATTACACTGAGATGGTGGCATACTCGAGCCTCTACAATTGTACCAAAAACATTTTCGGCTTTTAGTGTATTATTTTTTAATTTCTGTGTGTTGCGGGTTTTGAATAAATGTAATTTTGTCTTCTTAAGAATTTAATTCAATTCACGAGTAATGCGTGCGCCGCAGTAGTTTCAACAGAATTTAAAGATAATTGTTTCCAGTAAATAATCCCTAAATGTTCTTTGAAGTTTATTGTTCGACTGTCAAGAGTATCTTTAACATTGTTCAAAGGATCGTAAATACTTACAAATGGTTAAAGCCAGCCTTCGCAGTTTCTTGAATTAAGTGAGGTCCAAATTTTGAACTCGAAAATGTTTCAGATGATTTCTGAGGTTTAGTGCTCTATGCATAAACGAATAGCTTGTTTTAGTAGTCACTGCTTTAAGCTAGATGGTAAGCGGTCACCAGCGTTTATAACCTCTTATTCCTTCTATTATGTATTGTCATTCCTGTCCCCCTACCCTGAAGCTCAGCAAACTCTACTCAGCAGCACAAAAACAGAAGTACCTACACCACTAGTGTTGTCTAACCGCCGAACCTCTACCCAATAGAAGACCTGTAGGGTATAGGTTCTTGTCTAGTCCAATTTGAGCAGAAATCTACTTAGCCTTCCTTTTTAAATAGGGATGATGACGAAATTTAAGACAAGGAAGGGACAGTAAATCTGTTCAAGTCGGATCCACCCAGTTGAAGTGGTATTGCCTCTGTTGGGGATCTATTCTTCACAAGACCATGGTTAAAAAGAACATCCATATATATTTTTGGTAGTGTTATATTCCTGTCGGTGGTGGTAAAACTTAAAAAAAATCATTAACCTGTTACATCACCAATCGCGGCCAATACACACTTGCGCACTGAAACGTCCCGTTGTCGATCTATTATCGACCTATTTAATCTATATATTAATACGTGAAGCGAAAACTTTGGATCCCTTTTTACGAAAATTGGGCGGACGGAGGAGTATGAAATTTCGCACACTTATAGTTTATACAGAGAAGAAGTGACGTATCCCAAAATTTTTGAACAACATTTGCTACAAAGTTAAAAAAATGCAAAAACGGGTACATACAGCTATGAGTGTCCAGTATATATTTTGACCTGTCAAGGTACAAAAGTCTATACAATGACAGGTCAAGTAATATTGGCCAATGAAATAAACCATGGTCGAAATTGGACCACCACGCGATCTCTAGTTCTTATAAACATTTGTCATTTAGAATCCACATTCACTCAAATCACATTTCTTAGTCATTATGCTTTCGCTACTTATAAATTACACTTTCATTATTTTCAGGAGGTTTACTGGCTCTCGGTAAAGTTCTCAACTTCTTTCCTGTTGGCGGTGAAAGAGAGTGCCAACCTGAAGGCTACAGCATCGCGAAGGCAGGAATATGCCTCAACCAGTACGACTGTCGTCAGAGAGACGGCAGGGCGTCCGGTGACTGCGCGCATGGACTCGGCGTCTGTTGTGTCTGTAAGTATTAAACATAATTATAACTTGAGACAACTCACACACGGCCGTCTGATCCCAAAACTAGGCAGAGCCTGTACTGTGGTAACCGGACCACTGATAAACATACTTATATATTACTAAATACATACATATTATAAATAAAATATACCTAAATACAGAACAAATAATCGTGCTCATCACACAATTATTTGTCCTGCGTGGGAATCGAACCCAAGACCTCTGGCTCAGCAGTCAGGATCACTAACCACTAAGCCAACAGGCTTGTCAATGTCCAGTGTTGTCAACACTGGCACACAGGAATCACATTAATGGGAATGTGAAAGAAATAACGTATTTTTCTTTCGATGAAGCACAGACAAAAACCAAAACAGCTTGAATTAATAAAAACAATTCAATAGGGACAATTCATTTGTTTGGCAATTATGGGGACCGGTGTTGCCTAACCTACACACGTAACACACGTGACGTAAAAGTTGTGGATTCCCGCATAATTGATTTATAGTAGACTACCAAAAAACAGCTAGTTTGTTTTAGTTGGTTTAAACATAAATCGTTTGTTAGCAAATATTTTTAAATATAATGTAATTGGTTCTAACTTAAGGACCCAACTTTGATAAAAAAATAAAATAAAGGCCTTTTTTCATATTAGCTGGTGCCCGCGACTTCGTCTTTCATTACTCCGCTCCTACGATTCGTAGTGTGATGTCATCAAAGGGCCTAACTTATAAAAATACCTTCTTAATTCTTAATTTTTTAAAACATTTTCTTATATTAGTTTCTTTAAATTAGTGTATTCAACGATACACACTGCAAATCTTTATTATATCACTACATATTATAAAATAGAGTCCCCGCCGCGTCTGAACGCGATAAACTCCAAAAGTACCGAACAGATTTTCATACGGTTTTCACCAACGGATAGAGGGATTCATGAGGAAGGTTAGGGCGTATATTTAATTAAGGTTCTGTATAAATTTACTGAAACATGACGATGATCGTTGAAGAAGTCGGAATAAATGCCGACTGGGAGCATTACTGGCGTGCGCCGCGTGAACCAATATGAAAACAATGTATTACGGAATTATGCCTCTTAAAAACATCTATTACAATATAGCAACACTATTATGTCTATCTTCTAATTAAGACAAAAATAAAAAAATGTAGGCATATATGCTATTCTTGCGAAGCCGGTGCGGGTTGCTAGTTTGTATTTATAGGATAGGGGGGTAAGCGAGCAGACGGGTCACCTGATGGTAAGTGTCTATTGTCACCCATGGTCACCTGCAACTCAAGAGTCACTTCGGTCGACCCGGCCCATACGTGCCGAAGCATTGCTCTCCCAGTAATTGAAGCCATGCAAACAGTATGTGTGCGTCGCTTCTGTGATCTAGATTGCGAAACGATAAACAGGAATTACTTGACATGACGTGACTTGTCTGAACAACTAAGTATGTTCAAAGTTTTAATATTCCTCATATTCGCTAATATTTGTTCAACCTTTGAACATAGTTGTTCAGAGGTTTAACAAATATTAGCGTTATATTATTTTGTATGTACGTTCACTTGTGTATGTATTTAAATACAAGTTAAACTTTATAGTAACTCAAAGAGAAACTGAAATTTATGAAGGATTAAGTTGGCATAAACATCGTATCAGTTTATTACCAATATTACATTAAAGTTATTATCAGCATAGTTTAACACAAATAACCGGCATAATCCTTGAATAACCCGACTGATTAATTATTATTTTGATGGCAATGGCTATGGTAAGCTTCTTATTGCCTGTTAATGAATGTTTTCAATCCTAATCTATACAAATCTACTTATACAAATAAATAAAATTTAAGTGTCTGTTTGTAATGTCATAATAATAGGTTTTTACATTCGTTACGGGTAGTTGGAGCCCTAAAAAGTTCGATAACCTGTGTAACGTTGAGGGTGGATTCGTGGTAAGCACGTGGTCTCCCGGAGAATCGGAGTTAAGTTGAGAGAGAAATTATACACGTGGAACATTTTCACATTCTATATTGATAAAGGTACGAAGTACAGATATGAGAAGTTACTTTACAGCAATTACTTAAATCTTGAGAAGAGAGAGGTCTATGTCGTTGTCCGACGCTGGTGACTGCAGGAGTACTTAACTCGTCGTGAAGGTGAACTGGAGCAAGAGGCCGTGTCCTGCGCGCAGCGGTTTATATAGGCTCCAGGGGTGCGGCGCGGCGCGGGGGAGAGAGCGTTCTAGGACTTAGTGGGGAGTTCGGTAGGAGGGCGCAGCATGACGCGTAACACCTGGTCTAACCACAGAACTTAGATATCGCCTAATACTTGGGTTGTCGCTCTACTATAATCATAGTTTAGTTAACCTAAAAATGACGCTTTAATGGCGAATCGAATAAAAAAGGGTCATGTTTCGGTATTCTCATCCTAGTTGCATCATCAGACCATGGTCATTAAGCCCAATCTGCTGGACTCGTCAAAACGAATGATATGAGCCCAAACTCGAGAAGTTTACTGGTAGCCACTGAAGAGTTCCACTATCTCCTGACTTCATCATCAGATCAGCTCCAGAAAGCAAATTATAGTATTGTCATCCAAACTATATATACACACAAAGTTTCATTTTAATACGACAACTAATTACAAGTGAAGCGTGGAAGTAAATTGGTACGGACTCTATTCTCTCCGCTTCTAAAGTTACTAACTTATAAGTTTTGTAAAAGAAAAAAGAAGTAGTATCCGCAACACCCTTAACGACAGTCTCAGTTAGCGAACTTCCTTAGAACTTGAACTATGTAATCAAGAAAGTAAAACTATTACAACGGCTGTTGAGTACAGAGAGTGATTAAACAAAAATTGTTAGAATGTTTGCGCGGCAGAATATCCCGAAGTTCCGTACGCGATGTTGACTAGATAAATATGGGTAAGTATCGTCAATATATCAGTACTCACAACTTGCCGGAGTAAAGTACAATTATTATAAAAAGCTCCAAAAAACTTGTATAAAAAGTGGAAACAGTTTATTTTTCCACAATCTTCTCCTGTGAAGCTTTGCTATTTTCGACTTAAGTACTTAAGTAGTATTGCTGTGGATGCTTGTGAAGGTTGTTGTGGGGGCTGCTGTTGCCATTGTATAACCATTTACACCTGTTGCACCAAGATCTGCTAATGTCAAATTTGCTCTGGCCGTGGGATGACCGTCTTCGGCAAGCTGTAAGCTTCATGTGGTTGAAGATGAACTACCGGCCTGAGTTTTCTATGTGGTCCTTTTCCGCGCTGTTTTGTGAATATAAATAAACAATATATTCATACGTGAAGAGAATTCTTTCTACTCTTTTTAAACTAATTTCGCGGACAGGCGGAGGAATGTAAATGTGGTACAATACAAAAAAATAAAAAAGTGCTAAAATTTTTAATCAAAAAATTATGCGGAAACCGCTACAAAAAGCTACAGAGATGCAGTATACATATATGTCGACGTGTCATGGTATGGAAATGGATCTACACAACGACAGTTCAAATTATACTGATCAACGATATAAAACAATACATTTATAGTATTAATAAACGATGGTCGAAATTCGACCACTAGGCGATCTGTAATGTCTCTAATGTAAAGTGCCTTAAATGACTTGATGATCACACTCGGTATTTACAGTACTGTTTTGAATTTTGAATAACGGTTTTAATGACGTCAAGCACTAGTTTCAGGCCATTGTCTAAGGGCCCCTGTTGAGCCCGAGTAGTCTTGCATTCCTGAAATAGGCACTCAGGAATATTTTTATTGTGTTAGATAATTTGTACCTCAATCATATGAGTTTGGAGACGGAAATAAAGTTATTAATATATGCTTTGACAAATATGTTTATTTGAGATACGATAAAATGGCGGTCCTACGAACATATCCATATACTAGACACATAGAGAATAATATACCTACAGCTCATTCTAGACCCAAACTAAGCTTAGTGAGTTCATCATCATCCTCCGCACCTTTTCCCAACTAAGTTGAGGTCGACTTTCAGTGTAACCACGATACGGCCGAAATTCGATGTTTTACGTGAAGCGACTGCCATCAGACCTCCACAACCCAAGTACTAGGCGATATCGTAGTTCTGTAGTTGGAAAAGATTGTCAGACTTTAGGGCACCCGTAACAAATGCCACAGATATTCGTATGGCATCCGCGAGCAACGGCTTAACGTGCTCTCCGAGGCACGGAGGGGTCACAATATGTTAAGAATGGTCACCCATCCGAAGACTGACCTGGCTAATATTACGTAACCTTGTAATGTGCTAACCTACTCGGTTACCACTTAGCCACGCGCCGCTCCTTAGCGAGTTCTAGAATATTTTGTTTTTTTTAGGGAATGCCTAGGTACATATATTACACATAGAAATACCCATAACAATGCAAACAGTTATACCAATATTTTCACTCATCGGATATCGAGCCCGTAATCTCTGGCGCTGCGCTGCAGTCAAATATACTACCGATGAGCCAAAAAGGTCCTCAAATTATTATCTAACGTATCCACAACATGAATTTGAGAGCAAGATTAATGACGATAACCATGAAAACGGCAAAACAAATATAAGATACATACGTGTACTAATATTAGAAATCAACAGCTCGTGTAAAATATATCCTCTAAATAAAAAACCCACGTAATTCATGGTTTCAACAAAGCCTAAGGCTTCGGTTAGACGAGGCAAAAATTTTCATGCGGCCACCACGCGGTGTCCACGCGGTGTCCCCCCCGGTGTCCACGCGGTCGCCGCGTTTCAGGTTATTGAAATGGCGCATGTGGATCCAATTTACTAGACAACATTTTTTTTTTAATTTCAAAAGATAACTCCCGCATTAGGAAAATTCCTGTGTCGCGAGGGGCTTCACAAACGTTCAAATAACGGACACAAAGAACACCCATACTTGGGACAACTATTTGTAGATCACACAAATTTTTGTCCCGTGTGTCGAGTGTCCCACAACACTCGGCGCGGCGTAGTGGCGAGGTGACCACTTAAACCATTGCGCCCTTCCAGTAAAATTTAAAAAAAATCACGATAACGCGGGAATAGCCTCGCGGGCTACGCACCGCCGCCGCACTTCGCCCCATGCGGTAGCCGCGAAGACAGCATTGCTTTCTCTAATTTAAAGCGTAGTTGTCAAAAAATTTAACGTATTTTACTGTAACAATGTGGTATTTAGAGAGGCACACACGGTTGCCGCGCGGTTTCCGTGCGCGGTCTTTGGCCGAACGTATTTTGTTGGCGCAAAAAAATTCATTTGGAATAAACGCGGCCTTACAGCTCTTACCTGAAGCAAACAATGGTAAACACAGCCCCAACTTTTTTCCAGCTGTGTCATTTAACGAATGTGTTTGACGGAGTTGTAGTGCGCTAACTGTGCGCATCTGTGGTGTGGTAGTAGTTACTTTTAGATAATATTTATTTAGGTATATAAATAAATATGAAGTGAGGTATATAGAGGGAGAGTATTAAAACTAACGTCTTAGTGGTACACTGTGTCTATTCTGACTTACGAAGAAGAAAAAATTAAACCCTAAAAACAAATCGAGTGGTTCGAATCCCAAACAGTGCACTACCGACGTAAACCCACTCCCAACACAAGCATTTAGCTTAACTGGAGGGGTTAACAAGAATACTAGTAATGTGAGACCCACGTTACTAGTAATCTTTAAAAAAAAAAGAACAAATCCATAAGTTTTAAAAAGTTTGATATTTCAGTTCCAACAAAGTTCGAGTCCAATTCCATTTCCATGTAATGAACTGAAATAGCTGAAAAAACTATCTAGCTATTTATAATGAATAGTTTGAAATAAATTTATATTATGTCATAGTAACATCTATAGTTCTTAAGTACGACACCCCAGCCTTTGCGAGGCACTGCAGTCTCTGTCCCGTTCCCCATCCGAGACTTACGGTAACTCTTACCCTAGGTTCTTCTCCCTACCCATTTATCTTCTTTATAAAACTTTACCGTCTTCCTTCTTTCCCGTCTTAAAACGACTACATTCCCAAGCAGGGTTGGCGTCAGGCAGGCGGCCGGCCATAAAAACCAGCCAAAACTGTCTTTGAATGTGTTTGCTTGCAAAACACATTGCACCGATCCCAATATGATAAGTAACATGTATGATTCTTTTCTTTTTTACCGCTGTTTGTCGGCGAATTTTCTTATTTTTAGTAGCTATTGAGGCTTTAATTTAAACAAAGCTTCACTGCCATGAATAACTTAATGTAGTACCTGGGTGAGCGGCTTTTTTTGTAATAAAATCGTGATTTTCAGGAAAGACACTTATCACTACATATTATAAAACAAAGTCCCCCGCCGCGTCTGTCTGTTCTCTGTTCTCGATAAATTAAAAAACTACTGAACGGATTTTAACCAATATATAGATCGATTCATGAGGAAGGTTTAGGTATATAATTTGTTAAGGTTTTGTGTAAATTGGTTGAAATATGATGATGATTGTTGAAGATGTCTCTGCTACCCGTGCGAAGCCGGGGCAGGTTGCTAGTATGGATAAATTTAAAAAGCAAAACCTCATCTAAATACAAAATTTGATTTAAATCGTTAGAGCCGTTTCCGAGATATATTTATATTGAATTGCTTTTTAAAAGTTATTAGATAACGTTCGAATTTTGACATCTACGCGACGATTAGCATTATATAATTTCACTACTAGCAATCATTCATTGTATAATCAAAAAGAAAAATCAAAAAGAAAAAGGAAAATCACAGTCCACTTAGAGTCGATGAATTTTCAACCCCCGACGCAAAAATTAAGGGTGTTATAAGTTTGTCTATCTGTGGCATCACAGCTCCTAAACTGATAAACACCGATTTCGATTTAGTTCTTTTCGTTTGAACGGATCGAGAGTGTAGTAGCTATAATTTAAGAAAATAGGTCGCACTCTAAGTCAATATCATGTCGCTTATCCTGAGGGACTTTACACAATGAACTAAAATAGGTGAGAGCAACTTTCTAGCTTTTTACGGTGAGTAGTTTCAAATATACCTATGAGTACCCAATAATATTTAGCTTTAGATACTTCGTCCATCAAGGTGCCATACTGACTAAGAGTCGTCGAATGGCACTTTTAGAATGTAATAGCCATTTGCCAGCTGTCAATGTAAAAGGTTTGTGTGATGCTTCAGTGGCGGTAAATTTCAGTGGCTCGTCTAATGATCACTTATCATAAAGAACAAATGAACAAAGTCCTCAGGATTTTTATGGGAGGGCTTCTTAGAAACCAATAGAGGATTTTATATTGTGTGTTATTTTAGTTTTTCAGGAAGAGAGGCAGAAGTTTATATCAACGACAATGATAATAATAATAGGTTATGAGGCTCACGTCAGACAGCTGGATTAAGAGCATGATGCAGAAGGCAGTCATCCTAGATACGGCACGCATAGTGAGGAGGTTTCTGTCTCTGGAATCCTAACCACCGGTAGCTTGGTCCCTGTGCCCGACAAATGCATGCCTTGTACTCATTTAATTATAGGCTAAAAAAATAATATTCAATATTCGTATATTATTTCCCATTCCGTGTTTCTGAATTCGATCGGAAGTAGTGGAAACGCTGTAGCAAAAACCTCCGCCTGGCTAAGTTGCTTATCGCAGTTGCTAAACTTCTAAAAAAATACTCAGCATTTTGGTAGTGGCGGAAGGGTGATCACCCCCGATCCACAGTAAAGGGAAGGTGTTACGCTTTTATCTCGCACGTGGTTCTCGATGGCAGAGTATTGGAGATATTTGCTTTGTGTACCTAAGTGGGTTGGTAAGACTTTTCTACTTAAGACATGGATATATCAGAAATTGCTAATAAAAGACTCCATCAAAAAGCAAATGTGTTTAATATAACAGTAATACCGAGATATCCATTTGTCTGCATTATTTAGTATTTACTTTGGGCCTGATCAAAGTTTATGTAAATAACGTTATTGAGAATCTAGTGGAAAGTCCCGCTTTAACGTTTTCCGGGCCATCGACGGGTATTATTGTTGTTTACGACATATTGTTGTAAAACGCTTTTCTAAAATACACAATACTGAAAGTCAACCTCAAAATATAAGTACAAATTGTTCACTTTAGAAATTGTTTTAGAAAAAATCGAAGAAGAAGGTTGTATTAATCGATATTAATCGTATTAATCGTAGTAGTAAATATTAGTGCAGTTTCTATTTCACGATTCGATAGTTTGATTGATAGGTTTTATAATAAGTTTGCTTTTACCTATCCGAAGACTTTTCGCATAGCCATGTTTTTAGTCGACTTGGGAATCTAAATTTTTTCTTTTTAAGAGAGTGATTCATTTGAAGGTAAAATATATTATGATAGTGCATTAGATATCACTTGCAATATTAATGTTATTAAAATTGTATTTAAGTATTGTAAACAGGATTCGTAAAAGAAATATCGGAACAATTTTTATAGATAATAACATGGTCAATAACTTTTGTCTATCTGTTGTTGAGACCATATTAACCGTTTCAGAGAAAATAAAAAAAATCCATAGTTTTGACCTATGACCTCTAAAATTTTATTTCAGCAGTGGGATGAATGAGGATTTTTGACATATTATTTATAATGGTATATATTTAACGTCTGTGCCAATATTCAGCTCTATTCGATTTATGCCGAAGTTATGGCTTTTTAATTCCCAACACAAAAATGAGTGGTGTTATAAGTTTAACGTGTGTATCTGTGCTCGTGGCATCATAGCTCCTAAATGGATGGACCGATTTGATTTAGTTTTTTGTTCAAAGATGACTTGATCGAGAATGTTCTTAGCTATAATTGAAGAAAATCTGTTAGCCGTTTGAAGATCATCAGCTCTTTTCTAATCGTGGAAGAGATTTTTGAGTCAAGGGTATTTAAAATGTTTGGTTTATATTTGTTTGCGTTTATTTTGACCGACAGTACGGGGTAAAGGGGTTACTCAGTCGCCATATAATGTAAGTAAACTAAAACAAAAGTCTTATTTGTTTTGTACACGTAAGAAGCCACAAGCTTTTCCCAAAAACAGCAATAAATAAGGCCTTACTAATCATAAAGGATGTATTCTGCCGACCAGTGGCCCTCTTCCACAACAATAAATTACTAAACCATATATATAAATCATTGTTAGGTTATGAAATGTTCCCTACGTGGTAAAACAGACCAACAATAATATAATGGGTCATATTGTCAGAGAGTTGTTTTCCGAATTTTTATTGGGTGATGGAATAGGCGTTTGTCTTCATACTCACCTGATGGAAAGTGATGATGATGACGAATGGTATGAATGGTACATGCCTATCCAAGATATTCACTCTACTCCTGAATGTTTCAGGATTATAATTGTCTGAAAAAATAGACGCAGGTAGTTCATTCCAGACTTTGGCAACCCGAATCAAAAATGTTAAACTTTTTGGTGTCTCGACAGTGAAAAGGTGACCCCTCTGTCTGCGTTAAGTCGTCCGATGAAGGAATGGTGAGGGTTAAGCTGTTTCCATAGTTTACTAACAGGTACTATTACTGGCTGTTTCATTGCACACTTTTTCGATTCGAACCAAAAAGGAGCTGTCAAAGCGATTCGTTTGACTTTTTTATGTAAGGTAAGGAGAAAGTATAGAAGACGAGCGCTATAAATACGAGTGCAAAATTCTTTCATTATCATCTCGGCCGTAGGGAGTCCGCTGCCAAGACTTCCCGAAAGTAAGATTTCTAGAAGTCTTATTTAAAATAACTACACACAACTTTCTTTTTAAGTCTTTCTTCTGGAAGCTTATATGATTAAGCTAACTCCACCGTGTCTTTATGACATCGGACTTGTTCTTTTTCAAATGAGAATTAAACTAAAATAGTTACTAATATCAATGTGTAATAACCTTATTTTCTTTATGGGCCGTCACCATCCTGGGTTTCGGTTGGGTGGTGAAAATGAACTGATTAAAACCACACAGTAAGCCATATTAATAATAATAATCAAGGGACTGATGCAGAAGACAGTTCTTCTCGACACGGCCCATATAATGAAGAGGTTCCTGTCTTTGGACCCCTAACCACCGGTGCCTTGGTCCCTGTACCCGATGTCAGTGGTCTACTATTTTTTATATTTTTAAATATATATTTGAGTTTTATACATATTTAAAAATGTAATTTATAAGTTTTAAGTTTATTAAAGAGAAATAATAATAATAATCGCACATCGCACACACGGCCGTCTGATCCCAAACTAGGCAGAGCCTGTACTATGGTAACTAACATATTTATATATTAATAAACACATACATATCATAGATGAATTACATCCGGACACAAAACAAATGATCGTGCTCATCACACAATTATTTGTCCTGAGTGCGAACTGAACCCAACACCGCAGACTCAACACTTAGGATCACTAACCACTAGACCAACAGGCCTGTTACACCTAAGTCACTTTATCCAACACCAGGGGGTGTTGGATAAAGTGACTTTTTATATTTAGCTAAGTTGCCAAACAACCACAGCCTACCTGATTGTAAGCGGTTACCGTAATATATTTCATGAACCAAAGCTACGTCTTGCACGAGTAAACTTTCCCTACTAACAATTTATATCACCTTTATATTTACCTGAAGAGTTTGTTTCTTTGGTTGAACGCGCTAACCTTTGGAAAACTAACAGATGGTTTTCAAAAAAATCTTACGAACTTGTATACTTAATCCAATTGTTTAGGAAGGTTATAGGCTTTATTTTTTCAGATCATATATAATTTGAGCTGTCATTGTATAGACTTACTTACCATGACAGGTAACCACATATACTGGGCGCGTGTAATTTCATTAATCCGTTTTCACGTAATTTTTTAAAGTTGTAAGACATATTATTTAAAAATTTTAGCTTTCTGCACTCCTTCTAAATATAAACAGTAAATATTGAAAAATTCACGTTATTACGTTTGCGAAATTTTCTTAAGATGGAGTAGAAAGAGTTCTCTTCACGTATTACGTTTTTATAATAAAATTCCTATAGATGTAATCGACCTTCCTGTAGATAAATTTAAGCGTACTGTAAAAAATCACCTTATTAGGAAAGCCTACTATACGATCAACGATTATCTAAACGACAAACAGTCTTGGGCTTAAGGTGTCTTTAGGTATATACACACAAACTTCTTTGTCTTATAATTAGACTAAATTATTAACAAACCATTGTTAGTTGAAAGTAATGCGTGACGATTATTATGGTAATTTTGACTAGTAGTGATTTTTATCAGTATCTCGACTATGGCTCGTCATGCTCACTAAAATGTCATTGCTTGCGGCGTCGTCATGGGGCGGGTCGTTTCTTTCCCTCTGATATGGCGAAGGAGACGATGGCTGGTCCATGCGTCATACTCGTGAACGGGTGCTGCTTGGGGTGACTGGTCGGCTTAGTCAGCGATGCTTTAGCCTATACTATTATTTTGGTTCGTTCAACTGCAACTCTAGCCTCTTAATCCAGTCACGAATTAGTTTTAACAGTAGACTTTGTAACTGATGTGCACCTTGAATGATTTCTATGTTTAATAGGTTCGAACCTTCAACGGTATCACTGAGTGATATTTTTTGTTTGTGCGTTAGCTTTTGGAGCATTTCAATAAAATGTAATTCAGGTGGCAACAGCTTGCATCATGCTTATCTTTTATGTAACACTAATACCATTGTACCTGAAGATCTGACTTTTAAAAAGAGTGGCCATGAGTTTCTTTGCCAGTATTCTTCTCATAAGGCTCTACGCATTTTGGAAACTGGAAGTTATAGATCGACACAAGCAGGCAGTAGATTTTGGTGTTTTCACCTAATTTACCTCGACAATCCAGTACATGCTGTGGCGTCTATTTGCGTCGATCTATGATTTTTAACAGTAGCTTCAATTTAACGTTCATAAATGTCACTTAGTGTCTTAATTGAATAAATGATTTTGAATTTGAATTGAATTTGTATTAATATAATAATGTATACGTACGGGAAATATCGCGATCATGTAATAGATTACACGCCTTTGAATTGCTTGATGTGTCGACCAGGTTGCACTGGCCGTGGTCACAGGCTGGCAATTCATAGTGGTTTTATTATTAGCATTGCCCATTTTCGGACATCGATATTGCGTTAACATCAATGTCCCTACACTAAAACACAGTCACCCGCTTGTAAAACTCGCATACACAAACATTTCTGTTTCAGTAACGCAAAAATGAGGAGACTGTATGTATTCTGTGCATCTATTCCAAACAGCCTCAGAATGGAGCGAAATTATTCGAAGAGAGAGAGAGAGAGTGGTATTTGGTGACCTATATACTATAATCGATTACTATTAAATTAAGTAATATTGTTAAAAAAAAAGTGTTTAAAAAACTAAAAAAACACGCACACTGCATTAGATCCACAAACGTAACAATTTTTTTCGCGGCTTGAGTCGCATTTTTCTCTTTTTTGTAATAAAACTTAGAATGTATTGAATTTCTTCGTTAGATTCACTCATTTTGGCGGACAGGAAAACAATAGAAAAATGGCGGGAAAGTGTTTTTTACAGCCAGATACAAACAGTACAACCAAAAAGATTTTTCTTCAATTATACACATGGAAAATACGAAAAGATTTTTTCCCCGAGCTATTATTTTGTTGCACGTAGGTACTTAACATTAGACAGTTGACAAAACTAGTTTTTATACTCTTCAATGATGTGTTCTAATGAACTTGTTGATAATAAAACTTTCTACAGAACGGGTTTAGATGTGTTCATTTGAATTATACACGTTTCAATGAGTAATATTTTTGTACACTTCTTTTGTTTAGAACAGGGCTGCCAGTACATAGGCTGCACTAAAAGTATCGGGAATGGAATATTTCCACTATTCCTATCATATTAAAATCTTTTTAATTGAAAACTCCTTGGTTTTAAAAATCGAATCCCATTTATTTATTTAAAAAAAATATTCTCGGTCTTCTCACAAGGTCTTCTCAAACTTGTTTAGTCGTTGAGAAAATGGAATTGACTCGAGAAAATTCAAGGACGATGATTTATTATGACTTTCGAAGCGGTTAAAAACAAAAACAGTGTGTTGACCGGAGGCTTTCTGCATTTGGTGATGAAGCCCCATCCAAAACCACAATTTATCGCTGGTTTGCTGAATTTCAACGTGGACGTGTCAAGCTCAGTGATGATCGACGTCAAGGTCGTCCAAAAACTGCAGTCACCCAAGAAAACGCTGATGCTGTGCGTGCTGTGTGATTGAGGAAGATCGACATGTGACATACCGCGAAATTCAGGCAAATTTAGACATTGGCATGAGTCAAATAAAAAAGTTGTTTTCCCGATGGATACCGCATTTGCTCTGTGAAGAGCGAGTGTTTAAAGTATCATCATCATCAGTAATGACATTGTATCCAATTATACAATGCAATCTATTATACAAACAGCAGTAATTCAGGAATACGAATCTTCTGACTTACCACGTTCTCGTTATGCTCTAAAGCCTAGTTAGTTACTCATATTCAACCGGTGACTTTGCTTCCCACTGATTATAAGGCCAAGTCACTATATCACAAGAACAGTGTACTTTTCCTTGATAAAAAGTTACCTAAGAAATAAGTGATACTTCACGAAGACTGCTTCAACTTCTATGCTATAAAAATGACATGGATCTCAATAAAAAAAAAATGTTTACCTCCTAGAAAAATATTAAAGAGCCATGCGGCCTTTCTGTCAGTAAGCTGTGCATATTACAAGAACGCCAGTAATTTTACTCGTGTTCACAACCTTAGCTCCCTCTATTCTTCTACTTCCATTCTTCACTTACATGTTTGTAAGTCCCTGCGACACTGAGATAATTGGTTACGTGTACTAACTTTTAAACTTTCGCGTTCCATGATATAATTATGTATTTACACAGGAATCAGTCAATTCAGAGGTATGTAATACCTTTTCGTGATCGCGTTAATTCCCGTGTAAATACATAATTATAATTGGTTAGGTGGTTAAAAAGTTGTCGTTTCAATTCAAATTTCCAGCCTATTAATGTTGTGGTGCCCTTCACTATAACTACATCAGAATAAGTAAGTTTGTTTTTTAATAAACTTCCCAAAAGTATTCTTGTCAAATCCAAATGACCGTGAAGTTAACCAACAGCAAGATTCCATGTCAATACTTTATAATTTATTACTTTAAATATGTTAAACTCATCAACACCTAAGTAATTCTGAGGTAACGACCGTATCTCATATATTATGCTAATTGCAATGTTAAATTTATGTTATGTCCGTTAGCCAACTGCGAAATAGTTTAGTGAGACGATGATATTTTTAATTTTATCTACATTTTTAGTTGAAATTACTAGCAAGTTTTAGAACCTCGTTTGAAGTGAACTAATATTAAATAGTATGTAAGCGCTGCAGACGTCACCCTCCGCGCCTGGATTAGTTTGACTGAGGGAAAGCTCACGACTACAGAAGTTTATTTTCACAATAACTGAGTTTGATTTCTTTGTCTTTCGAGCAACTATTCTAGAACTGGTAATTTAATATTTTCAGACAACTCTAGCCAACCCCATGATGATGAAAATCCGGAGCCCTATTAAACTACTCGAGGTGTCCTTCTTTGGGGTTCCGTCCTCAAAGGGAAAAATGGAACCCTTATTGAATTGCTTCGTTGTCTGTCTGTAAAGGCATTTTTTCTGAGGAATGCGTGGAGGTTTCAAGATGAAAATAATATCGAGAATGTATGTCTACGGTCCCTTGAAGCTATAAAAAAAACTTCTTAGTAAACACAATCAAAAGAATACGGACTTAATAAATAAAAGTAAATATAGTCTTATATTTTTACACTTCGCAGGTAAATCAAGGTAAACGAACGTAAATAAGTATCTTTAGAGTACTTCGCTTTAACCTAGATTCATGAAATTTGGCGAGAAACAAAGTCTTAAGTCAGCACAAGTAAATTGACTGTCACCATCTAGATAATTATAACTCAGTGACTATCACGTATATCGATGTTTGAGGGACCATGTTTAGAATAGCAAAGTTAAATTTGTCTTTCAATCCGACTTGAATTATACCATTGTTATAGTTATACGGTTCGGGGACTAATTTTGTTGGGAGACATACTGAGAAAAACAGGCATAAATCTTTGAGAATCGATTCCCGGGCTGGACGACCTATCTACATACAAGTTTGTACGGGACCCTCGGTGCGCGAGTCAGACTCGCACTTGACCGGTGTTTTCTTTTTTATCTGCTACTACTAATTTGGAAAACGAGCCCACATTCATAGCAAAAACCAACCCTTTAATGATCTCTGGTGACCCTACATCAGTGGCGCAGCTATACCATATTAGGCCCGTGGCTAATTCATCGGATGTGTGCGAGTCTGACTCACTTGGTCGTTTTCTTACGGATGTGTAAAAATCTTGATAATTCATTATAAAACTCGTGTATTTTACTAGGTTTATTAAATAACTTATATTTATAAAATACAAAATTTATATTTTTAAATACATTTTGTAATTAGTGCCTCCTGTTCTGTTCAGGGGAATTGGTGCTCCGGAGGTCCAAATGGGCCGTTTGGCCCGAGGCATTTTGCCTGCTCTGCCACTCTATTATTACGCCACTGCCCTAAATAGTCATCTACAGCAATACAAAACGATAGGAATGCTGGGTAACCAAGGCATTTTTTGGGATCAAGATAATGCCCTAGTTGGGCAACAAATTTTAATTAGAACACGCTGTGAGCTTCTTTCAATGTGTGAGGATTATTTCACGGCCTTGAAAATAACAGAGCGAAACACTGGGTACTCGTTGCCAGTATATCAAAAACTCACTAATGACTTGTTGCCACGTCGTACGCTCAAATCCAAATTCCTAATAAACTCGCCTAATTACTGTTACTTAATACGAAAGTTTCCAGCGCGGAAACTCTGCCTTATAATATTATTTATGAGCATAGACCGAATTTCGAATTAGCGATTCAGAACAAATTGTTGCTAAGTGGTAAGTTTGTTGTTGGTCTGTCTTGAATTTCAGGTCGTCTGATCTAAAGCAGCGGTAGCGTAGTGGCTGAGGCCTCGCCTTGCGATTAAGTTGCTGGTTCGACTATCGACGTGAACCCATTTCTAAAACAAGCATTTTAGGTTAGCAAGCGATACTACTATTAAAAAAAAAGACTAGTGATATTTTTTTCGAATACAATTAGTATTACATATAAATTAGTAAGTGGGAGAGCCATGCTTCGGCACGTATGGGCCAGCTCGACCGGAGTGATATCACGGCCTCACAGAAAACCGGCAGTGAAGCAATGATTGTATTGCTTTTCGTCGAGTGAGTGAGGTTACCGGAGGCCCAAACCTTCCCCTACTTCCCCTACTCCCACGCTTTCTCTACCCTTAGAGGCCGACAACGCACTTGTGACTCTTGAGTTGCAGGTGTCCATAGGCGGTGGTAGTCACTTAGCGTCAGGTGACCCGTCTACTTGTTTGACCTCTATCCCAATAAAAAAAATACATGATTGTTGTGTCAGTATTCAGTGTCAGTAATTTTATCAATTCGTATTCCTCCCGATAGAAATGTTATCGATGTGAGGATATGTTTTATGCTGTATAATAATAATAATATCTAATAATATAGCTTGACACATCTCACACATGGCCGTCTGATTCCAAACTAGGTGGAGCCTGTACTATGGTAACTAGACTACTGATAAACATACTTATATATTTACTAAATACATAAATATTATAGATAAATTACACCCAGACACAGAACACGTATGACACAGCGCATTATATTTTACACATAATATAGCTAGAATTTTTAAAGTACTCAATTTACTAAGCAGACAGAATCGTCCAAAAGGAAAATATGAAATGAGCATTATATACTACAAATTACAATTTCACAGTACAGAAAACATAATTTAATACTCCTTTTACTTCGTCGACGTCAACGTTTTAATGAATCGAAACAAAAAGCTTCTCTAATCTAATAACGTCGAGACGTAATGACATGACGGGTTGGGTGAAAACATCACGGGAGTACGTGTGACTTGTGAGTGCCTTGGCGTGTAGGTAGAGGTCTGACGTGACTGGAATGGTGGCAGTGGACAGTGGGTTTAATTAGATGTAAGGTTCTTGGAATAATTTTACTTTCGAGGCCCTTGTCCTTACCCTAGTAACACAATAATGTCTGCATTTCATTAAACTGTTGCTATATTTACACTATAGATACTTATACAGCCATGAATTGACGACCCATGCCATGTGGCACGGCGGTAGGGCGATTGTAGTCACGTTGGAGGTCGACGGTTTGATTTCCGCTCAGTGTAATTTTTTTTTATGGTATGTATGGGGCAAACGAGCAGATGGGTCACCTGATGGTAAATGATTACCGCCGCCCATGGGCATCTGCAACTCAAGAATCACAAGTGCGTTGCCGGCCTTTAAGGTGAAAGGTGGAAGAGGGGGAGAGAGGGGGGTTAGGGCCTCCGGTAACCTCACTCACTCGGCGAAAAGCAATGAAGCATTGCTTCACTGCCGGTTTTCTGTGAGGCCGTGGTATCACTCCGGTCGAGCGGGCCCATACGTGCCGATGCATTGCTCTCCCACGGGTTACATCTGCACTAAAATAAAACTTAGTTTGTAGTTAAAAGCTCCTCTCCCTCTCTGCTCCGCGCCCCCTATTTCTCCCTTCCCCTAGTCCCACCTTAAAGGCCGGCAACGCACTTGTGACTCTTGAGTTGCAGATGCTCATAGGCGGCGGTAGTCATTTACCATCAGGTGAGACGGTTGCTCGTTTGCCCCGTACACCATAAAAAAAAAAATTGATGTTTAAAAAAGTACTCAAGACGAATCAATCGAGCCCAAAATCGATGGGTTTATCTTGTTTAGTTAAGAAGATCCTATGGCCGTCTTCCGTTCTTCTTCTCCATCTTACCTTATTATTGTATTGTCACTGAAGATACATAATTACCAAGTTTGAGCCCGATCGGACATCGGGTCCACTACTCTAATTCTAATTTAGCTTCCAAGATTCGTACGGAATACATACATACTCGTACATAGAAACATTGCAAGGTAAATAAAAGCCTTCCAGAATTCACAGTAAAAGCTCTGTTTATTTTGTAATATACCGAGAATATTATTAGATAATTTTAATTGGGGCACAATAACTAATAGTGGTTCACAAACCTGTTTAATAGCATCATAATGGATTATGGTAGCTTTAAATTGAAAATGGAACGTTACTGGTGAAGTTTAAGGTTTTTATGAGTCGATTTAGTGGCATTACAGCAGCATAATTGTAGCTTAAAATTTATCTTATTTTTAATAGACGAAAATACAGTGGTGATTCTTAAGTCGACCTGTATATTTTAACTTTTTACGGGGTAGTCCGATTTCAATAATTCTTTTATTATTGGATAGGGTATACTTCGAAATTGGTCCCATTTAAATTTCAAATAAATATTTCAACCCTAAAGGTGGAAAAATAGGGAACGAATGACACAATCTTCATCCATTGACATTTCACCTGTGAACCAATGTTCTTAAAACTTAGCACACATATGTAGCTGTGATGATACTACAACATGACGGAGACTTATAGTTGATTGTTTTATCCCGAAAAAATAAAAAATAAAAAACTTTGTAACAAAAATTAAGCCGACGATAGAAGAAAGGAATTGAAAAGTAAATAAGTAACTTGTTAGCTTAACTAAAATCCTACACTAATTTAAATACCTACCTAAATAATTTTGAGTCTGCCTCAAACCTACATACAAAAAATTAAATTCGAAAACACTTCAAATAGTCGCATCGCGTCACCGCTGCTATCATTTTACTTTTGATTAATTTGCTTGTGTGCATGTTTGGCGCCGAATTTAGTTTTGTGGTCTTTAAGTATTAGATATTCGAATTTAAATAAAAGAATCCTTCTTAACAAAAGACATTGTAAATTAATGTACACTCTTTGAGTGTTTCTATTAGGTAAATTTGCATCCTCTTAGCATTTCACGCTCCGGTATGTGCCGTGGTGACCGTGACCGTTATACTAATTTGAATTACTAATACTGAGTGCCATAATATTGTCATTTTATTTTCGTTAAGTTTCCAATTAATATGTTTTCGAAATGTATTTTACATAACGATTGCGTTGGGTGGGCTGGGGGCAGTATAAACAAATACGTAGCTGTAGAGAGGAGAGGGCATGTTAGTTATTTTCATTCTTCGTTAGATTCTTGTTTAGTGCACATATTTGTAGGCACGAATACATATATTTGCATTGGTCTGGGTGTTTCTATGTAAAGTCATCATCATAATCATCTTCCTGTCCCCTCCCAACTTTCATTGGGGTCAGCGCAATGTGTAACAATGCAAAGGGTGTTGGCGGGTTTCTTTTATGGCCGGCCGCCTGCCTGACACCAACCCTCCTTAGGAATGTAGTCGTTTTAAGACGCGAAAGAAGGAAGAAGGTAAATTTGTATAAGGAAAAATGGGTAGGGAGAGGAACCTACGGTAAGGGACCCCGCAAGTCTCGGAAGGGGAACAGGACTGAGACTGCAATAGCTTGCAGAAGCCGGGGTCTCGTACCCGAATGTCCTGTATTTCCTGTGACTGGAGAGGCCATTAGGACAGGAACACCAGCTGGCTGGCTATGTGTTTGTATGTAAAATATGTTTGTATTTACAAAAAAAGTTTGTTCATCAGTGTTCTAGAATCTATAGTACAAGGCTCTGCTTATGTGGGTCTAAATAGTGATTTATTTAGTGACAGTTTTCTGTGCAGTACCGAGTATAATCTAAATAGGTGGCCACTCGTTATCTTAAATACATTTATGAATGTCTCTTTCTTTCAGTCGAGGTGTCTTGCGGCGCGATTGTCCAGAATAACCTTACTTACTTTATGTCACCCGGATTCCCGGAGCTATGGGCCGGTGACCAGGATTGCAACATTACTATAGAAAAGACTTACGCAGGCATCATGCAACTGAGGATCGACTTCATCCACTTCACCATTGTGAGTTTTCACGTCACTCGTAGATAGAAAAATATCAAGAATTTTATTATTATCTTTAATGGTATTATCACCTAAGAATTAATTTCGTTTACTTTCTCAATTGTCACAGTGTCACTTAATACTATAATATAGTTAGTCAATACCCTAATTTCAGTCTTTCCCGGATCCCTCTCATTTATGGGCAAGTGTGTCACACTGTGTAGGTTTAGTCGATTCGATTTCAGTGTTGGTCTGTGGGGGTTTAAACACACAAGGAAGGTAGTCAAACCCGACAGCGTAGCTAAGTATCGAAATGCATGATTAAATGAATAAAAAACGTAAGGCTTTTTCGTATATGGTATTTCAATAGATACGTATTGACTGATGTGTGTCAAGTTTAAACTAATGCTAAAATTGTGGCCTCTTTCCAGGGTCAACCAAATAGATCCACAGGAGACTGTGACGAGGATGCTATGATTCTGGGTGACGGAGACAGTAAGTTCACATTATGTGGACAGAACCATGGACAACATAGTAAGGTTTAAATTTAGTTTTCAATATTATTGAACGGAATACTAAAAAAAAAATGCACAGCTAAATACTCCAGTCGAAAATCTTCAGTAAGCTATTGATATTCCAAACAGGCTTTGATGACACGTCCTAGTTTGAGTTTATCTTTAAATACTTTTTGAAACGAAGGATTACAGGATATTTTTGAAGTGAAAACTTCTTTAGGCACGTTGGGCACTTTTTTTATCAGGAAAAAGCACTGAACTCGCGTGACCATCACAATCAGATACAGATATACAGATATGTGGGTGTTTTCACTTCTGACGTGCAGTCTTACGACTGACAGATGTTGTGCCAAAAATCTTAACATAACTGATGTTTGTACAAAGTATCAGCACAAAAGCAAAAATCCTTAACGCGCTAAAGATTTGTAGCTATAGTTTAATAGCCACATAAGACCATAATGATTAATTTTAAGAACAAAATAACTGAACATCCAAGTAACTACAACATACAAATTAACATAAATACACTGTACCTATACATTTCATATAATCCTTTCTTCAGTATACTACACACTCTCAACAGCCAGCGAGAAACGCGAATCTGACGAGTTGGCTGGCATAAAGAATATAAACCTATCCATGCGCATGCGCGGCGGCGACATGCCACGACTCTGGCTCATGCGCCTTGCGCAGATGCCGCTCGTCAACACCGCCCCTCATCTCTGCCTGCAATACTTCACGGCTAATAATGGTAAGTTAATAGCTGTTCTGTTGTTTCGATGCAATTTGATATTGCTTGAACTCAGAAGACTCTCAAACTTGATTGACTTAAATTACATGCAACTGGAAAAGTTAGTTTTGTGTTACTGTTCCTCAAAATATTTTTATAATTTTGTTAAAGGTTAGATTTTACCACGTCATTTAAATTTTTCTTTGTTTTTTTTTTACTGAGTGATTATATGCTAAAAAGCTAAAAAGCAAATGCTCTTAAAGCTAAAATTAGCTACATGTGGAAGCTTGGAAGTAACAATTATTGTCATATTTTTCATTGTTTGTAAATAATTTATTTGCTTGTAAACATTCTTAAACAAGTACAAATTAAAAATGCCTTCAATGATTATAAAAGAGTTGATGGTCTTCGAACGACTGAAGAGATTTTATTGAATTAACTAAGAAGCTAAGCTTAGCTAAGAACAAACTGGATCAAGTCATTATTCAAAGAAGAAAAAAAAACTTAACCAAATTGGGCTATCCATTTAGGTGCTATGATGTCACAGACATATACACATGTTATACATATAACACACCTCCTCTTTGCGTCGGAGGTTAAAAAAAAAAAGAAAGATTCATAGTCATGTCGATTATCGATGTGCATGCAGAGCTGCTATCTGTTACAGCTGTGGCTTGTGGTTAGGCTTTTCTAAAGACAAATAGGTAGTTTAGTACTATCACCAAGTTTTTATAACTTATTGCTAAGAAGGCGAAGTTAGATTTTTATTAAAATTTATCATTTTACTAAAACTTATTTATTTTTATCAGGAACAATAAAAACATTTAACTTTGCCACGAACGGGCGCCATCTGGCGTCCCAAGACTACAAAGCTTGCATCAGAAGGAATAGCGGAATTTGTTCTATTAGATATACGCCTTGTGACCGACGGTCCTTCAGGATAGGGCCTGGTAGTGGCACACCGGCGGTCATGGATCCAGCTGGTGAGTTATACTCCAAATATTTGTGCCTTAAAGGTTTAAGTGGATAGCTATAACAGCAATGCGTTGTTGCGTTAAGTATAATAAGAAAAAAATACTACCACTTTGTTCTTTTGAAGTGATAAAACATTTTAGATATTCAAGATGAAGACCAGATGATGCCAGTTAACGAAATGATGACACAGGAAGATGAGATAGAAGGTTCAGGGAACGAGCCGCAGATAGAAACTGCACAGGCGCCACCGGGTATGATGACCAGGGTAAGATTTAAATACAAGAAATGTAAAAGAGTAATTTTCAGTTAAAACATATCAATGTTGATCTTTTCCCAACTGGCAAATAAATGATTTAGAGCCGATTGTTAATAGTTAAATTTTAAATGACACTTGCGTAAAAGAACTGCTTAACACAAAGCGCTACACGCCGAGCATATTGCTTCAAACAAGCAAAGCACACGGCAACCATCCTACTACGCGAGACTAAAAAAATCAAATGTTAACACAAATATGTATATTATTAATTATATAGTGGAGTGTAAATCTCAACAAGGCTTTTTATAGGTAGAATAAATATTTGATAAAAAATTAAAGAAATACGGTTTTGCCTACTGGTGTATTTAGGGAATGCTCGCCTAGTTTTGGACCCAATGGGGGTCCTTAATCAATGATTGAAAAGATCTGTCACGACGATGGCAGGCATCAGTGTGACGCCTGACACCGTCGCTACAGGACGCTTTCCTCCTTACGGACGTACAACCGTATATCTTTAATAAATTTGAATATCACTTCCGAAAGTTTTATTGAGTTTGAAAAGAACTTCCCTAATTATTACGTCTGTTAATACGTCTCATGTTCTTGACGTGAAAAGCTTCTTAATCCCAGCTATAATGAGGCTTATAATATTTTACCTGCTTTCACTAAATTTACTGCTCTGAATATTGCTTAACCTAAAAGTTATTCCCTACAGTTTTAGTATCTGAAACTAAGTATATATCACAAAGCTTTGCAAAAATATCTTTCTCTTATATAAAATCTTTGAAATCTTCCTTGTTCCAAATATTTTCGTTATGCATAACTCTGAAGTCAGCAAATCGTAAAGTAAATTCCAGGTGAATTTACTTTACGATTTGCTGACTTCTAACGTTGCATATTCTAACGTGTGACACTCGCGATTTATTGGTCTTTTGAGACCGCACTTGAACAGGAACTAGATAGCGTTCATATCTTTTCATCGTTTTGTTTTCATTCTTAACTACTACCTGCGGCTTTCGTCTCGTATCTCTGTATCCCTCTGGAACAGTAGTTTTTTCTTGATTTTTTTTTTTTATTTTTTAAATTTTACGTTTTATTTAAATTTGCTGTAGTAGGAAATGAAGATACTACTTTATGTAATAAAAAAAAAATGTTACAGAATTTAACCATTATTGTAAATCCCAAAATAATAAAAAAGTAGACAGTTTTATACTGTCGCAATTTACTTTTATTTTTAAGTTAGTTGTCTTGTAGTTGGCATAAATTTGAATTTAATTAAAAAGTAAAACTTTTTCTCATCACCGTTATAATCATCATTATTTAAGGCATAGACGTTTATTTCTGAATATATTACTCTTCCAAGGACTTTCACAAAGTAGAAATATATACTATTATGATCAGCTTTTATAAAATCAAACCGGATTCGATTCTTGTCCTTCCCTATTTAAATAACGCAATGACTATTGAATTTCCCAAACCTTAACCTTTATTTATTTTAGTACAAAGTGATCTGAAATTTCATAACCGTGTAAATATTTTTACCTCGTTAACATAATAACGCCCTATAACTTTGATATGTAAGTGATACCTAATTAATTTTGCTAAAATCAATTAATCACAGCATTAATCTCTATATTTTTATTCAATTAGCTTAATGGAGATGTTCGATATTATTATTATGTACCATTAAGATAGTATTAACTATATTATGAATTAAATAACAAACCACGATGTTCAATAGTTTTCCAATTTATTTTGGCTCGTTAATTTATGTGATAAATGTAGTACCTACGAAATAAATTACTAACGCCAATGGTCTTCAACTACGTTATTTATGATTTTGCAATAAGAGGCACCTTTTTTTATTCTGGTCATTCAGTATTCTCCTTTAGGTATGAAAAAAAAAATTATAATAGAATTACTATCAAACCTTGACGAAACCTTGATCTTAAACTCGCTAGAAATAGATTTTTATACTAACTTATATTTTTTGTCTGATAGGTGTTATTAAAAAATAGAACCAGCATAAATGTATGATACACGAGTTAAAGCATTACGAAAGTCCGTCTTAATCTTCAATTTTAAGAAGATTGTGTTCCCCTCGCTCCACTTGACCTTGTACATTAGAGCTACTAGTCTCCTGGGGGCAACAATGGGGTGACTGTCTAGTAAAACAGTATTTTTTTAGTAAACGTCAAAACGGTAGGTTCAGCCTGGTTCAGTACATTTTTGAATGAAATACCTTGACATGACGTCACGCCTTACGTTTGTCGTTTGTCAAATCATTCTCTTTCATTTGACGATTTTAAATGAATAAAAAACGTTAAATTAAAACGGGACGATAACTTTCACAGTATTTTAAGTTATTGTCTTGCCTGACTTGGCAAAATAGTTTATTTTGAGCATAAGCATCTACTCAATTGCTCTCATTCCACCAAAAGGTGTACTATATCAAACATTCCCATTCAGAACTAGGCCGTTAACTTTGGACATTTTCCGTGTTAACTGGGGTATTGTATTACCCATTTGAGCATCTACATATATATACGGTATAGTAAGCTCTATCACACGAGTTGTCCCTTTATTAAGTGACTTTAGTACTCTCTATCTGTCAAGTCTAATTTATCTTTTTCGCCCAGGACAGCGTGAACGGCTTGCATCAGGTCTACCAAAATATTATTAGTTACAGTAATCGTTTATTATCAAGTATTCTTGTTTGTATAATTAATGATTAACAAAATATTTTCAAGTAACCCCATGATTCTACTCGTACCAGATTAGTTTTAAGAACGACCCACCGGTGTAAAATTTTCCAAGATAAAGTTTTAATTTGCAGTAGCCCTATATTTAACCATGTAATTTTTTGTAGTAATACTTGAGGTATCGTACTTCTCCATATTCCTTTATAATTATATATTTATAGCTACCCACGCTTGCCCCGTAGCTTGCTTAACAGTCACTAACCTCATCTAGATCTGGACGTATATCTGGTCTTGGATGTGGGGTCAGGCCAGGTCATCCAGCTGGGACAGGTGGTCGCCGTACACACAACACTACAGCAGAGACGACGACAGATTCCGGTACTTCGGTTACGGGAACTATGGCATCGGGCTCACGGGGTATGGCAGGCAAAGATGTCAAGACCGGATCACAATTCCGTGTGAAAACGAATATTTTATTTCGGTGAGTTATCTGGATGATGTTTTTTCTGTTATAGGGGCAAACGAGCAGGGTGACCTGATGGTAAATGACTACCAAACTACTACTAATGAGTCACAAGTGCTTTGCCGACCTTTAAGGTGGGAGTAGGGGTAGAGAGGAATAGGGGGCGAGGAGAGGAGAAAGGGAGAGGGAAGGGTTAGGGCCTCCAGTAACCTCACTCACTCGGCGAAAAGCAATGCAAGCATTGCTTTACTGCCGGTTTTCTGTGAGACCGTGGTATCACTCCGATCGAACCGTGCCGAAGCATGGCTCTCCCACGATTGAATTTTTTTTTACTTCTTCCTTAATATTAATAACTAAGTTTTTTTTTGTAATTAAAATATTGAATTATGAAGAGGTTAGCGTCAAATTGCAACGTTATTTTTATTCTAATATAACTTGTACAAAAGTTCTTACTAAACTTGCCAAATATGTATTTTAAAATGTACTTGTAGAAAATACACATTCTAATAATATACTGCAACTTCTGTCAAAATACCAAAAGATACGAATCTTATTTTAAAGAGCCTATTTATAATACAATTCTATTTCAGCTCGGAACTTTCATTAAAGGCTAGCATTAATCAGAAGTTTGAGGGTGCTTGTGAAGTTCATAATAAGAACGGAAGTAATATTGTTAAAGTTTTCTTAAGAATAAGTTACTGAGAAATGTTTTTGTTACTTGGTAGGTCTTTTGGCAAACCATATTTAGAAATAATGTAGAGTGCATTGAAAGGTTTGTAAATACAGCATAAAAGGGGTGTAATATTTTCAGGGTTTCTGTATGTAGATGACTTTTTTTACTGCCACCATAACTTCTAAATGCTGAATAGATTTGGATGTATGAAGTATCGTAAAATCTTTACATCATTCCGAGTGACACTGGCTATAATTTAATTGAATAAATTAAATATGGTAGCTATTTGGCACGTGATTCGTTTTTTGGCAGGCCAGTTACTTTTAAATTTTTTAAATTAATTCCTACACATTAAAATCCTAAAACATTAAAAAGTTATACCAAAGCTGCTCTCTTTCACCACTTATGCAAATGTTATGATAATTCATTAAAAACAGATTATTTGTTGTTAAATTTTGCATTTCTGAATTATTTTATAAATTAGGAAACCTTGATACCAGTTTTACTTATCTAAAAAATTGTTTCTTTAATCTTGACTTTCTCCTACTTGAATTGAACTTCATTTTTTCTCTTTATAGGGTAGAAAATTATGTTTTATATGGTTCCATACGTCCGAATGAAAAGACCTTATCATTTGTGCGTCTATCTGTCCGTCTGTCACAGCCAATTTGCTCCAAAACTACTGTACCGATTCAGTTCAAATTTGGTACACGTGTCAATTATTGTCACTCAAACACAGATATGCAAGGTAAAGAAATAAGTTTTCAAAATAGGGTCACAAAAAATTGCAGTCTGTACCACTGTAATTGGGTATGCTATCTGTTCTTAAATATGTCACACAAAGGCGTAAAATGAAAATTATTGATATTTTCCAGAGTTCCTCCCTAGGGGCAGGAGTCTGTGACCCTAATCACTGCGGCAATACATTTTGCCCAGGTCAGAAACATAAGGACTGCAAGGTTGAGACTTCCATCACTCCCTATGCGGTCTCTGTCCACTTCAGCCCTCCAACGCGCAAGAGAAGTCCAGAAGAAAATATCGGCGTGTGTCTGAGGTACACTCAGCGGCCTTGTAATAGTTAAATAAAATGAGAAAGTGAGACTGTGATAGCATTTGTATTATATAAAACAGTTATAAATATGATGAACTTATGTAAATGTATATTAATAAAAAAAGTACTTGGTTTTTAATGGAATTCAAACATTTTATTCGTACTTAAATGTTTAAACACAACGAATTAGAAGTTTAGTTAAAACTTATAATGGAGAGAATAATAATAAAAATATAGATTAAAATAAATAGAAAGTTGTAAACCAAGTGACGAGAGACAGGGTCAATATTATGTAAAGTATCGACAATATCCGGTATCAAAATATAGGAGTTAAGAAGAGTTGCCACAAGAGTTGGTCTGAAAGACCTATTCCTATGCAATGGACAGAGGAATAAATTTACCAAATATATACACATCTATATATTAAAACGTGTAGAAAAATCTTTGTACCCCTTTTTAAGCAACTATCACCTTCGGACGAATGACAATTTTGGAATACTTAAAGTTTAAATGTAGAAGAAGTGGAAGAAGATATTATTTTTAAATATTATGTCTTATAAATTTAGAAATTACGTGAAAAAGCTACAGTGGTCCAGTAATATATAATAAATACTGGACACTTGTAGCTTTAAAAAAAATGAATAGAGCTGTCATAATATGAGAAGTCTATACAATGACAGTTCAACTTGGAAAATGAAGAGCTTCATTTATATTTTAAATAGGTCAATGAAACAAAACATTCAAAATTTGATTAATTGTGGTCGAATTTCAATCACCAGATAATCTCTATTTATTGTAATTAAATTACTGATAGAAGTATCTACTATGGTCATAAGAGATGAGACAAGCTATATCGCGCGGTGGTGAAGCATTCGACGTCAGAGGTTATTTTATCACATTTTTTGATTAAATTATATTAGGCCCGCGACACCTAAGATGTTATTTTTAACAGGTTGAAAACCATCTAATTTTGGGAATTAAAGATTGGAAGATTGAGAGTATGTTGAAAGGGAAAGGTAGGTAAAAAGGGAAGGGAATGGAAGGAAAGGGACATAGGAGTGGTAGCAATAGCTCGAGCAGGTCAGCGTCGTATACCTGTCACTCGAAGTACCACGAACCTGGTCTACTCGATTTTTTTTTATCGTATAGGGAGAAAACGAGCAGACGAGGCACCTGATGGTAAATGACTACTGCCGCCCACGGGCACCTGCAACTCAAGAGTCCCAAGTGCGTTGCTGGCCTTTAATGATGGAATAGGGGAAGGGTGGAAGGGTAGAAGGGAGGGGGGGGGGGAGGGAAAGGTTAGGGCCCCGGTAACCTCACTCCCTGCCGTTTTTCTGTGAGGCCGTGGTATCACTCCGGTCGAGCCGGCCCATACGTGCCGAAGCATGGCTCTCCCACGATGATTATTGCCTACATTCCCCAATTCTTTTCATTCCTTCTATTGACTTTCTTTCTTACCAACTTTTTGCTTTCGATATACATATTCCCAATTTCCCCTTCCTTATTTTCCAAAGTGCCAGGTTGACGACAATATGCTTGCTAATTACGTGAGTGCTATCAAAATGATGGTTGGCAAAATGAGGATGTTTAAAACCCTCTACCTGCCCTTTCAGGAATATAAGCGTGAGTGTATGTAAGCATATATGTAAACTGCTTATTAACATGTATATTGTAAAATGTATTGAATCACTTCACACGTAAGCTCTTTTTGCTTTGATCTAGTGCTCAAAATCTTGGATTTTAAGCTTAAATTGTAAGCGCTGAATAGTTACGCTCATCGTTATGAAAGTTATCTATGTAAATATTGTGTTTTTAAAACATATTTTTTACGTTAATTTATTGTTAATTGTTATTTATATTTTAGATTGTAGCTGTGCCATTGTAGAAAAATATGATGTAGCCAAATAAATCTATTTTCAAATTACATACATAAAATATGTTGTTTTTTTTAGTTATTATATATATATTATTATTATATTTGTAAAAATATCGTGTGATGAAAATTATTAATATTATCGAATTTTAACATTGACAGAAAATGTTAATCTTCGTTAATTGTCAATTCCCTCTTCCCTGCCTATATATCTATCATTGTGAAACTTTTATAATAAACTAGAGTTTATCCATTAATCATTTCTGGAATATTCTGTGTTACCTAGTTCCTATATACATATACACTTACAAGAAATAACTCCTATTGACTTTTAATGCCTAAATTTAACCTGAAACTCTAGTTTTATCAGTTAATATGTAACACAGTTATTTTGAATATAAAAAACGTAGATGTCATGATATGTTTTTTAATTTTTTCCTAACTAACCTATTTCCTAACTAATCTGTATCCACCAGAAGAATGTCGCCAAGTATACCTTCATTATAATTTGTAGGAACCTTACTCTCCTGAATTCCTCGTTGGTTTAGTGACAGTGTTTTGCGTAAACGATAACAAGATTTCTGGTTCGGTAACCAGATTTAAGTAAAAAGTTTTATCACTCACTGTAGAACGAGCTTGGAACTCAAAACTTATAGGGATGCTGATTGCATTCAGTATATCTTAATAAATACATAGACATAGGGAAATTCCTATATGCATTTTGCTCCAATAGGCACTCGAGCAGGAAAGCACATCCATCCTACAAAAGACCGCGATTAATTTAATCATCAAACTTAAAGTAGAACAATACTCACCAACAGGAAGGCTTAATTGTACTGTCACGACTTCCACCTACGGCAAAAACATATTTTAACATCATCTAGCGACGTAAGCACCGATCCTGTTTTGCGCAATTAAAGTTCTCGCGTGATAAGTTCCCAACATCAACCGTTGGGCCGCGGTACACCAGGCATTATCACCAGGGCTGGTCGGAGTTTCCCCCCTTTGTGTTCGAGGGACATCACACCCGGTCCTCCATCATACTAAGCGCTAACGGACTGTTCCATTGCTGATAAAACTTTGTAGTCAATTTTGACCTACTTATAAATGATTGAAGTAATGTTGTTGTTGATTGATGATAATAACATAATTTGACATCTTTGAGCTGATCTGATAATGGATCTTCGAGTTTGGGCTTGTATGATTCGTTTTGAGGAGTCCAACAGATTAGGCTTGGTAACGTTGATCTGATGATGGAGCCAGGAGGTGATTGGTAGATATCTTTTTTACTTTTTTATTCGCTTCGCTATTCAATTATGTTTTGGTTTTTTTTTAATTTATTTATTGATTTTTTTTATTTTTTAATTACAAAATCTCTTCGCCTTGCTATATAGTTTGTTGGTGAGATCCGCTCGTTAGCAAATATACTTATATTATTTTAAATACTTAGGACTATACTAGCAGCGCCCCGCGGTTTCATAAGTCCCACGTCCCGCGTAAGTCCCAATCCCGTGGGAATATCGGGATAGCCTAGTAAAAGTAGCCTATGCGTTAATCCAGGTCTCCAGCTATCTACATACCAAGTTTCATCACAATCGGTTCAGTGGTTTTAGCGTGAAAAAGTAACATCCATTCATCTATCCAAACTTTCACATTTATAATATTAGTGGGATATATTAGGTAATCAAAACCGAATTAGATGGGTCAACTGCATCGCGGGAATGCACTTCACATATAGTGTCACATTCTCCGAGCAGCACACCATTAAGTTTCACCTTTAACAAAGTTTTTCTGTTCTTAACAATTCTATTTCGTTTTTTTTTTGGGCCTAGATATTTAGTCATTCTCTCCCGTAATAATTATTAAGTTTTGGTTTAATGAGCTTGCCCTGTCTCATATTTCTTGTATTGTATGAATTTTCAATTATAATTTTATGTTCATTTGAATAATAATGTTTCATGGCTATTAAGAATTTTACTTTTAAATCCACCGGCAATATTTTACACATAGGATAAAAAATTTCATAGTCTTTATTGCACATCGTTTTTACATTTTTTACTAACTAAATATATGTTTTATCGGAACTATAATTTATTATCGAATATAGTTAACCGTTGATTACCACTGACAATAAAGTGAGCCTTTTGAAGGCGGTTATTTGTCTCATATTGTTATACACATCACAATCGTCCTAAAACGAGTTTCCCTGTACCCTTGCCAGCATATATCTCTTACGAGAATATCGCAGTCTGAGTATCAAGCATTAGGACGGCCATTGTGGCCCCGATACCAGGTAATTTGAGTAAATGGATTCGATTGTGTAATGGGGGCTGCTAACTGCTTGCTAGGCTTCTAAACGGGTTCTCTTTGTGTGTTAACTTAGGGAACGTACCCATACTACGTGACCCGTTATGAGGGGGAAGGGGGGTCTTCAAAATACCACGTTTGGTCACAGAGGCGGGGGGGGGGGGGGGGGCTTAGGTTTTCGTCACGTAGTCAATATCCTCTATTGAAATCTCGTGCTTTTTCGAACTATATTCAAATATGGCGCACAGCGTTTAGCGCTTTTTAAACTCACAGGGACAACAAGCAAGCGTTTGAACTTTCTGTGGGCAAAAAAATATTTAAAACCATATTTATAAATTACCACGTGAAAACTAGACGGGAGGAGGGTCTTGGCATATACTACGGGTGGTGACTGAGGGGGGGAGAGGTATAAAAAATTGGTCACGTAGTATGGGTGCGTTCCCTTACCTTATAAGGATTCGTTGATGTCCAAGGTCACTTGTGACGTACTTAGGGCCGTGAGTATAGGTGATTCAAACGCCAGATGAGTTTAAGACGTTCGTTCGTTCGACTTAGCTTCGAATAAGCTTTAGCAACATGTTATAATTGAGTAGCATTCTAGGATTAGATGGTTAGAATTGTAATATTAATAAATTGTAATTTGTTTTATAATAATATTATATTTTAATTAGTAACACGATCTGTATTTGATAAACTAAAACAAGGTTTTACATTTTAAATTGATAAAACAAATAATTAATTTGAATTCGTTCAGCGTGTTTCGAGTTTTCAAGACTAGCTTTAAAATTATAATATTAAATTTAAATTATAGCTAGACTTAAAATTATGGAATACAGAAGCGTACAGAGACTTCTGCTATATTATACTGCACAAGCCTTCTCTCTCTTTTGAAACTTATTTTTCTATCCCTCGGAAATAGTTCTGTTTTTCTGGATAAAATGTACCCTCTGTGTCTCTAACTGTACCGCTGAGAACGTGTTTGCTAAATTTCATACTTCAGTAGTTAAGGCGTAATAGCGTAACAAACACACAGACAAACTGTCTTTCGCATTTATAATAATAGTTACGACTAAGATATAGATTACTAGTGGCTCGTTCACCCTGGAGGTTAAATAAATATACATTCAGAAATGTCTAAATTTAATTCGCTTGTAAATCGAAAACTGCCGTCTCAATGAATTTCAGTAATTCTTTAATAAATGCCCAATAACTTTATCGGCGGACTGCCAAAAGATACCACGGTTAACTTAGTGAAATGGTAAAGATGTTGGGCAAAATAAACAACCAATAAATGTACAAGAATATTCTTGATTCGTTTGATAAAGGGAGCATTTAGGAAAGAATTTTCTTATATAGTGTAGAATCGTAGGCCGTCTTACGGAACAAGATATACTAATAAATAAACAACAAAACCATGCCATAAAGAGGCATCCCATTCCTCGCACTGATTAGAATAGCTCCGACTTGAATAGTTTAATAATAGACTCTATTTTAAATATAGGAAAGCTGAAGAGTAGATAGTAACGATATTTTAAAATAATTTCTGTAGCGAAGTAGACATCGATCTGTAAATTAGTTCAAGCTGTACGATAACAACGTAAGATACGAGTATTTGAATAAAAAATCTTATGAATGGATTTTAAAGCATCTATAGAGATACAGCTGGTAGCTCATTCAGTGAGGGCCCTAACGGAGGAGCACCCTAAATTTGATGAGAATAGCACCTTGAGTTCAAATCTCAGCTAAAGGGTAAACTTTGGCCATTTATTTACGAGCCTAATACATTTACCTCTGCTAAAAGGTTTTGTGTAACAACGGTTCAACTAATAGCAACTTTTTCGTATAAAAGTTTCTCAGAATTCCTAGAAACCTCTTTTGCAAATTTGTTCAATAACGTAAGTAAGTATTTACGACCACGCTCTATTCTCATGTGTATTCAATGCTGCTATGTATGTAAAAACCCGAAACTGTAATCAGCCATTAACTTGTCCCGGAATTGGATCCCATCGCCGACAACAATTCTCAGCCTCTAGACGACCCAAACTATTTAAACCGTACATATTTGAAAGCAACCAGACCGCGCCCGGTTTCTGAAAGGTTGATCAATGTAAAAAAATAACTAATTGTATGTGAAATCTCCTGTCAAGTATGTATTGAGTTTTTTTTATGTTATAGGGGCAAACGAGCAGACGGGTCACCTGATGGTAAATGACTACCGCCGCCATTGGGCACCTGTAACTCGAGAGTCACAAGTGCGTTGCCGCCTTTTAAGGTGGGAGTAGGAGAAGAGGGGGGGAGAGGGGAAGGACGGGAATAAGGAAGAGTGAAGGGTTAGGGCCTCCGGTAACCTCATTCACGCGGCGAAATGCAATGCAAGCATTGCTTCACTGCCGGTTTTCTGTGAGGCCGTTGTATCAAATGAAGTCGAGCCGGCCCATACGTCCCGAAGCATGGCTCTCCCACGTTAAAAGTTACTGAAAGCATGAATTAGGCACTTTGTTTGATTACGGGTCAGTTAACGGAGCTTTAAAACTTTACTGCAAAATCTTATGTCAAGTGCCATTCGAATATTCCACCTTACCTTCAGTAAAAAGGGATTTAACTCTAAAATAGTAGTTTTGAGAAAATTGAGTTAGAAGTTTGAAAAAAAATCCTCTCTTAAATACTGATTACTGTCATTGTTAGAAAATAACTCACAAAATATTTCACTACATGAAATATGACATTATTGTATAGGTTTTTAGAAAAAAAATCCATTCAAATCATTTAACACAATGATTATTTACTTATTTTTTGTGTAAAACAATGTAGAATGATTTTTACCATTTTAATACACAATTACACATTGTTTATTGGTTAGGTGTCGAGTGATTTAAGATTTGTGTGTTAGCTGTGTCACGCTTGTTAGATGCAATTGTACCGCTTTTCACGAGATTATTTTATTTTGGTCTTATGTGTTTATTGATACAAATTAAATTATGTCAATATGCACTTATTTCAAATAATATTTTTTGATGGTGTAAGAAGTGATTAATTGAGTTGTATTAATAAACATTAAAGAAATGCAAAATATTAGTTCAGTTCACTTTGTTATGAATAAAAATGTATCATTTTACACATTGATTCGCGTAAAAAATTATGCCTTGTATTATTATACGCGAAAATTAACTCTCTCATTTTAAGACATAGAAACACGAGAATTGGATTAAAAAAAAAATTTTTTTCTAATATTTACATTGGAAAAATCAAAATCGATACAACTCGAGTTGTATCACTTTTCACTGAAGGTACAGAATTATTCTTTGATCATCGTTACAGAAATTTGAACTAATTTCACACCGCAGTTAACTTGATTAACCTTTCAGAAACCGAGTGTTAATAGTCTTCCTAAAGTGAAATATATACATGTAGTGAAGAAAGACAAAATGAAACAGAACATAAAATGAAACCTTAACCAAGCTAATGAATAAATCAAAAAAAAATATGAAATAGTATTAAAATTTTAAATGCAAGAAAAAATATTTTAATGCAATATTTTGTGTGTGTGCTTGTGTGATTTTTTAACACACTTTTATTACCTTTATTGTAATTAACTAACTATGTGAGTAAATCTTACATGTCAATTTTCACTTTCTTTTTTTTATGTTATAGGGGGCCAACGAGCAGACGGGTCACCTGATGGTAAATGACTACCGCCGCCCATGGGCACCTGCTACTTGAGAGTCACAAGTGCGTTGCCGCTCTTTAATGTGGGTATAGGAGAAGAGGGGAAGGGGGGAAGAGTGGGAAGAGGGGGGAGAGGGGAAAGACGGAAATAAGGGAGAGGGAAGGGTTAGGGCCTCAGGTAACCTCACTCACGCGGCGAAATGCAATGCAAGCATTGCTTCACTGCCGGTTTTCTGTGAGACCGTGGTAACGAGCGGAGTCGATCCGGCCCATACGTGCCGAAGCATGGCTCTCCCACACACCAACCTACCAACCTACTTCTAATTGCTGTTTCGAAATGAAACTTTGCATGCATATGTAATTTGGATGACAATACTATAATTTGGTATCTTGAAGCTGATCTGATGATGGACCCAGGAGGTCGATAGTGGGACTCTTTAGTGGCTATTAGTAAATACCTCTCTTTTGGGCACGTATATATATATGGAGGGCAAGGGATAATGCTTATTCGGATGGATTGGGTAGTGTAAACAATAACTCGAGAATGTTAGGGTCGCGTACGTGTAACTCGAACTAGCTTTTTTTTTCTTTCTTTCTTTCTATTGCTGGGAAGTCCGAGCCCTCTAACTCATTTTGGTTGTTACTTTAAAAAGCCTAGAACCTTTTTTAATAAAAAAAATATAATATTAAGCTCCAAGCGAGTAAAGTCTTTGTTTCCACAGCGATTCCAATCAAAATCATTTATTTCAATGAAACCATTTTAGGTAGTTTTGAATTGTCAGGAGTAGTAGTCAGTCAGACTAAGTTAGTCGTGAAGCTAGTTGCCTGTTCCAACACGTAGATCCTGTGGAGAAGAACAGGCAAGAAACTCCAAGGACACTCTTTTTCAACATATTTTTTACAAGTCTCTGGTTACATTGCTTACATGCGCAAATTAAATGTGAGGACATTGTAACGTATTGTACTGAACTATAAACAGTCGCGCAAACTACTACTATATGTAAGTAATAGCAGTTCGGAGATTACCAGCCCCAACCAACGGCCATCGTCCACTTCAACCATATCAAAGGGAGCTACCATCGGCAGACGTCTAAGCAACATGACATACTCAGAACTTACTTATTCGTAAATAAATCCATCAACGCTAACCGATCACAAAAACAATGTCTCGCTTTCTAAACACAGTGTATGTGTGTATTGTGTATATAATACCGAAAACGTGTACATATCTACAAGGCGTAACACGAATTACCGTACATCCCTTTGGCATCCCAATCATGTTGCAATAAAGCGGACAAGTATTGGATTTGCGCCGACAATGACCACCGCGCGTCTCTGCGGACACGCCACGGCCCACTTAATGTTATTGTTTGTTTAGATAAACCGATATTATAATCTATGGCGACTGCAGGAACAAATACAAAATACAATACAAATACAAAATGTTTTATTTTTTTACCAAAAAATGTGTATAACAATATTCGTGATTAGAGCTTCCCTTTAAGTAAATAATGCCTGTATTAGGAGACTCCGCTCCGTTTCGCTCCGACTTGGATTTAACTTTACATTAACCTCCCTTCATATCAAAAAAATTCCGTCCTCTGACAAACGCAACCCCAAATGTAACTTTTCAATGGACTATATTTGTTTGTACGTACATGTATTTATGTTGGGTATTTAGATTGGAATAACGTTTTAGCACAGTATGTGCTCTATACTAAAAAACTCGGAACACAACAGAAATATCTGTTGTGTTTCGAGTTTTTTTAAAAGAAAGCTTGTTAGGTGACACGTATTTATTTATTTAAACTTCCTGCAGTTTACATTGCACGAGGCGGACTTAATGCCACATGGCATTATCTACCAGTCAACCTTTGGATGATTCAGAGAGGGACATGGCAGGTGTATAAGAACGGAATTTCTTAAAGAAAGTTATAATTTACATACAAATACAATTACAATTGATTATACATAATACATACATAAACATTTACAGATAAATATATACACAAATAAATACTATATATACAAGTATTCTTATTCATGTTTATGACAAGTGTGGTCCGGCAGAGAAGATTGACGCTACTAGCGCACTGCTTTTATCTGCATATTAGTAACTAGGGTTTAAAGAATTAATAATCTTAATAACGTACCTTTTAGGTCTATTATTTATAACAGCCTATTAGAAGAGGGGTCGGATTTCCCGGCAACAGCCAGTTTGAGTTACACGTATGTGACCCTGTCCTGCTCGAGCTGCTTACATTCTCCAATCCATCCGTATAAACAATATCCATTTCCATGCACTGCCTTCGCTTCTTACCTACCTTTCCTTTTCAATATACTTCCAATTTTCCCACCATAAAGTTGTATGGTTGCAGCAAGTGCGCTTACTGCCCGCCGTTGGCTTTTTCATTTTGACATTGTGAAATGTATTTATACTACCACGTTTTAAAGCTCAGATTTAAATTAAAACTTTATTGCTGGGGTGGAGCCGTGCCGTTACCGTGACGGTATAGTGTGTGATAAGCTATAGTCGTCACGTAGAGTGGGTTCAAAATTTTAGTTAGTAAAATGTTTAATGTGTTTTATATACTTATTTGCAGTCGCTATATCAGGTCGATGAGCCATCTACACAATTTTGCACAAATAATTCTAGTATTCATTATTATTTTTAGTTAAATGTACCGTGAAATTGTCTATTGAAATTATTACTTAGACTAACCTACATTAACGAGTTTAAATGACAGTATTGTGATCTGAAATGGTATGTGTTTGTTAACAAAAGATCTACGGTTGTAGTCACTTGTATCAACTAGTGTCAAGGTTCAAGATCAAGAGGTGACACGACCTTGTCGTCAGGCGCCAGACTCACCCGAAACCCACACGTGAGTACAGCTGTCTTTAATAACTATCAATAATGCTCACAAAGTTCCTATTCTGAAATGTAATATTCTAACTTATTGTTGTTATTGCTGGATTACTGTGACCAGTGTACGATATAATGAGAATAGACGTATTGGTAATTAATGTAAGCAATAAACATATCATAAGTATTAAGTACAAAGAAAAGATAATTATATTACAGTACGCTGACTGACAGGGTTAGACCAACCATACTAATTAAACACGATTGAAATCGGATACACACACATATTATTGGTAAATAACTATGTAATATTTCAAAGGTACAATATCTTTTTACCGAAGATACGGTTCCGTACAACCGAATGAAGAATATGGAACCCTTATAGGATCACTCGTGTGTCTGTCTGTCACAGCCAATTTGAAATTCTGTATACATACAGTGACATAAACACAGACGTGCAATGTAAAAAAAGGAATTTTGAATATAAGGGCCACTTTTGCGGCCCAATTAGACAATTTAAAAATATGTTTGCAAACTGTATCGTGTGACTTATGTTTGTTCTCTCTCAAATATATTTTTTATTATAATTTATAATTAAATTTTTATTCAGTTAGTAATGCTTATTAAAGAATACTGTACATACAAACCTTATAATTAAGTATTATAAACTAATTAAAAATTTATATAAACGGACTATTTACATGCATGCGTCATAAAATTCCTCCGCATCGTCGCCTACTGGCAGTGTTTCCAGAAGGCTGGCAGCATTGTCACGTTGAATGGCAATGCTAATTTTCTGTGCAAGAAAAAGGCCCGCCTTCTGGTCACGAAAAGTGTCGATCAGTCGCTTAGCTAGTTCTTTATAAACGGAACGAGCACTTACACCCCATGACCCTAGCGCTTAGACGTTTAAAAACATAGTTACCGATTAAATGATTGAATTTACGCCGTTTGCGGCTTTCTGCTGATGCAGCAGTAGCGCCAGCACAACCAGCTGTAAAATATTCAAATGTTACTGATTTAACTTTGTTAGAAACTTTATCACATATTATACGTATACGTCAATTTACAGAGAACAGTAGTAGAACCGCATACAACACGCCTGAAATACTCCTAGAAGTGGCAGCTACTCAGATTTCTGTTATCAATTTGCAAGGCTCTAATTGATATAGCATGTTACTAATTGTGGTAATATCGCAGCTGTGGCTATAACGTTCTGCCAATTAGATAATGTACAAATGTATATCGTTTGAAGTAAGAGGGCTCGGACTCGGTTCGAGTTACACCTATGTAACCCTGACCTCCACGAGCTATTGCTAACACTCCCCAGTCTATCCGTATAAGCAATATCCTTTGCCTTCCATTATCTTCCCTTGTTGTCTATCTTTCCCTTTAAATATACTTCCAACTTAGCAACTTTCCAATCCTTAATTCCCAAAGTGTTTTCTCGGTCATGTATTCGGTATCTCTTCGCGGTTTAAGGCCACAGTTAAAGAAACAGATTTAAACATTTGAAATTAAATCCAATAATGCAGTTTCATCAAAATTGGGCCCGAGATTCCTGTGAGTATATTTCGCTATTCCTCATAGTTTCGTACTTGGCCATGCACACCCACTTGAAAAATTCACCTGTGTATACATTTATCGGCCTCTCGGTAGGTGGAAAAGATTAAAAATGTAGTAATACTCTCACCGGTACGTCGAACTAGGAGTACGCTTGTTTACGTCACAAATGGTTCTTACTATATTGCTCGAAAACAGACATAAACTATCATTTTGCGCCTTCAGGAAGTGTTTAATCAATTGAGAAAGTTAAAAGTGTTACCTACTTTATTTGTGTAAAACGCGGGAAGGTCCATATTTTAATGCGACAATACCCTGTATGTTTGATACCTAGCCTGTTTACGTAGTCAAACACGAGAATAGGAACAGCAGTACTATAGAGAGAAAGAGAGAGAGAGAGACAGTACATGGCAAAACGAAAACCTTGCAGCGTTCTGGTAGATGAAGAAATTGCTACCTCGTGGCGTCCATGACGGAGGGTCACAGTCAATGATTAATGTAACAATCAGATCGTGGCTAATGTAACCAGGTCGAAAAGTCAAGATGTTCATATCCAAATCAATCATTGAACAAATTTTAAAAGTTAACGACCTCTAAGGCCTTAGTTTTGCGATGTGTAATGTCTTCCAGGATATTATATTTTTATTATATTATTACCCAATATTAAAAAAAAATTACCATCTTTACTCATTGCGAAAACTTCATAGAAGTACTAGTTCCTATCAGCTGTTAAATCATCCTAATATCACATTTACGAACGTTATCAGAAATTTATACCACTTGAGATAAGTGAGGGACGCTGGACGATGTCCGACCGCCTTTTTTTACGAACCTTCTTTTATGAATAAAATATGTAGCGTGTAGTAAGTAGTTTTTGTGGAGCGTGTAAAACAACACTTGCGACGAGCTTCGAAATAATTCATATTTAGAATAAGGTTTTGGCAATGGTTTTAATGTTTTCGTTACTGTTATTGGTTTCGCGTCTGTTCACATTTTTTTTTAACTTCATGCAGAATTATACATTACTAGACAGACTTAATGATAAAAGCCATTGCTATAGAAACCGTATGAAGAACGTGTACCTACTTATTCCAAAGGAGTTACAACAACTGTTTGTTGGTAAGTGACGATGTCATTGCTTATGATTGATTATCAAGAACACTGTTGCTGAGAAGGAGTTCCATTCAGAAAGGAGTTCAAATGTTGAAACTTCTTTGCTTTTACTCGCCCACGCATTTCCTGTTGACGAATGGTAATAAATCTGTCAAGTGACTTTAACATTGAGCCATGTATTTTATCAATAAGAATATCTTTATTGCATTGGTGTGAAAAATAATCTATTTTTAAAATTTGCTATAGATTAGTAAGTATGAATAAAATCGTCTCATTTTCACATAAGGCAATGCTAATGGCAAGATACCATGCAGCCTCATCCCGAACAGAAGATGATCTAGGTAATGGAAACGTGCCTTTTTTTATTACTCCCATTATGCACTAGACAAAAACTTATTAATTATCTCTCGTAGTATGATCTCAAGTAGCTCATACATTTTAATGGTTTGAATCTCGAGTTTGTGAATAAATATAAGAATAATAAGAAACGCAGATTAAATTTTGTTGCGTTAAAATTCACCGAATTTAATTCGAATTAGTAAAGCGTTCTCAACTTATGAATTGGAAACAAGGTGTGCAGCCCTGATATCAAACTTGTTGCAAACCCCATTTAGGATAGGATGGAAGGGTGAGCCTTCTCTAAAGACTCTAATCACAAGCACAAAAAAATCATTACTTAAAACATTTCAACGTTTCGTAACTATTTTTTTATCTTATGATCAAATAATCTAATTTCCTTGTTCATTGACGAACTAAATACGTTAGTTGAGTCAAATCGATTAGTCTAGTATTAATTCAGTTCCAATAGATACATATTTTTATACATTATTACTAAAGAATAAACTGCACAAACCAATAGAGTTAGTCCGTAGCCAATCGCGATGGTAAACTAAAAATGAAGGTTGTACGTAGTTATAGCTAAAAAAACATGCTTTAAAGCAAAACCAAAAAGTAGAAAGGATTTCCACCTCTTTGCTAAATTATCAGACTTTCAACATCAACAGGGTTAACTAGTTTAAAGTCTTCTAACTCTGAAGACTACTACCACCTCCTGGCTCCATAATTAGATAATTTCCAAAATACCGAATTATAGTATTGTCATTACAATTGTTTAACTATTAATTTCGATACAAGAATCGGAAGCTAGTTAAAATTGACTTGCAAGATTTAATTAGATTGTTACTTGTTAGTTACAAATGAAGATAATTATAATAGAAAGTTGTGAATAAAAAATAAAATCTTTATGGTATATTAGGTCAGTGGGCATTTTAACTATTAGTGTTACTCACTTTATAATTGTCTGCATTTGATGTATGTAGAAATGTTAGAGACAGCACTGCACATTCCAATATGTTTGTCGTCAGCATTAGCCGGTTATATAATCATTGGAGCATGATATTTTATTATATTAGCTGTCGACCGACTAAATTGGCCACTCCACCCAATTTATGAATTCCTACAGTATCTTTCAACGGATAGATTTTCTGGAAAGTATCTGAAACTTTCCAAAGCTCTTAAACAGTTTAATTTTAAACGTCTTACAATCAGGCTTAGAATACTTAAGGCGAAGATAATTATTTATTGTTTCATTATTGCTGGTACATTTTTTACTTAGTTCTTGTCAAGATGAAAATATTACCTCGTATAACTAGTTCAAAACACTTAATAACTCTAAATCAATTTCTACTATACATTGTTCCTGTAAAATGTTGTTGTATTATTTTTCGAATTTAAGAGTAGATAAAAATTCATCTACATTAGAAAAAAAATAAAAGTGTTCTATGATTAAATAAAAAGTTAATAATCAATAAGACATATTTATTTATCGACCATTGAAATACAAACATTTAAGATGATAGAGTTTTCGAGCTAAACAATCAGATAAATCAGACACATTTCAAAAGTATTGTTTCAATTTGAAATCTGAAGAAACATTTAGAACCGCAAAATACTAGACAGACATCCCTAAGTGCTTTATTTCAAACAATTAAATATTAAGATACTCGTACGATTTTCTGTTAGAGTTTGCGTTTCATTTATAATGATGACGGTCTAGTGAAACGATTTTTAGCCAAGATAAAGTCTGTTTTTCACATTGAAATAGTCAAAATAATATTAAATCTTCAGTCTTACATCCAGTCCAAGAGAGTCAAGTACATAAAATTTTGAGACTACCTGATCTGTTAGGTAGATAATGAACTCTAGAGGTTTTAGCTATCGAGATAAGAATATCATCTCGGGAAAACATTACGTCATATCTCTATTATATAAATGTTTTATCTACGAACGTCACCTCTTGATATAAATACAGATAACGACAGGCGAAATATTATTATTAAAACAGTCTGGTTTCCTAACAAAGGAGAACACGTCTCAATAAAAGAATTGTGATATTGTGTTTCAAAAATGAAATTGGTTCAATTCGTTTATAAAAATAATCCAAAAGAAATCCGTGCGGGATATTTAGTGGATGACAATATTGTCGATATCAACAAAGCTGACCCAACAATACCAAGCACTCTTATAGAAATTTTGAAGAATGGAGATATCGATAAAGTGAAAAAACTCCAAGACAGTAATCAAAACTCTGAACCAATATCAACAGTAACTATTAAAGCACCTATACATGGGAACGACAAAGTACTTTGCGTTGGATTAAATTACAAAGATCATTGTGAAGAACAGAACTTTCCTGTACCAGAAATCCCATTCATATTCAACAAATTCCCAAGTACTGTTATTGGACAAGATGAACCAGTGAAGCTGAAACCTGAAGTTTCCGACAAAGTAGTATGTGAAGTTGAACTAACGATAGTAATTGGGAAGACAGCCAGCAAAGTCAAGGCCTCTGATGTATATGATTATATCTTAGGATATACTATTGCGCAAGACATTGGAGCTACTGATTGGGAAAACAATAAAGCTTTGGGTCAACTATTGCTCGGTAAAGCCATGGACACTTTCTGTCCAATAGGTCCTTGTATCACAACAAGTGATGAGATTGGCAACCCTGGAGCTTTGAATATCAGTTGTATCGTAAATGGTATTCAGAAGCAGAAGAGTAACACAAGTCAGTTTATTCATAAAATTCCTGACATTATTGAGAGGTTGTCGAACCTGTTCACCTTGTTACCTGGTGATATCATATTGACAGGTACTCCAGGCGGTGTAGGTCTGTATAGAAATCCTCCGGAGTTTCTTCAAGCTGGTGATGTGATTGCCAGTGAGATTGAGAAGATTGGAGTTTTAATTACTAGAATAGATTTTTTTTAGGAATACTTTTCTTAAGCAATTACAACATTTTAAAAAATTGAAATTCACTCTTAAATATGTATGTTATATCTTTGTTTCGTGTTGAAAATGTGTACTGTGAAAATATATTTTTTTTAAAGGTTTTTCTTTTGTTTATTGTATGTTCAAACAATTCACTCAAAGTTTTTACATGGGGGAATTTCATGGGTTCATGGGTCAAATCATGGGTTTCGGTTTCGACCAAAAAATCTAGTTTCGGCTTCAGTTTCGGTTTCAGCCAAAAATTTCGGAAACTTTCGGCCGCACCGAAACTCAGTGTTCGTGTATGGTCGTGCGTCATTTAGCTAGCTTCTCGGCTAACTCGTGGTAGCTCGCCGCACTGGCTCAGTGCACCGCACTCCATCGTTGGTCGTATTAAGTTGAAATTGTGTTTACATTTCAACTATTAGGTAAATATTTGTTATGTATTTACTTGTACTTTTGATTTCATTTAATTTCAATGGCAATTATACTTATATTTTAAACTTCGTTCTGTTGAGTTTTATTTTTAAGTCACACATAAAGGAGGTTATATTCGATTCACATATTACTTGCATTTACGTGTTTGTAAATAATTGTTGTTGGATTAAAATTTGAACTTCTTTATAAAAAAATATCATGTCAACAACTAAGTATATCCTGTGATTTTATTGTGTGACCTTTAGTTACTTAATTTTCACAACAGAGAAAACGTGTAGGTATAGCTCATGCAAACTACCTCGCCTAATTTAGACCGAGGCCCTGTGCTTACATCATTAGTTATTACAGTGATTTTATTGTATAAATGATCTATGAGATATTATTTATTTATCTTACAATAATAAAAAACAAACAGATAAAAATGACACAAAAAGAAAAAATCCAATTTGGCAGTTTATTGAAAGAAAACATTAGCAATTCATCTAAGGCTATTTACAAAACTTGTTTAAAAGTCATATTCATTAGGATTTTTCGATATATTTATGTAAGATTTGGTTTCAGTTTCGGTTTCAGCCGAAACTAAGACCAAGGCCGAAAGTTCAGGTTCGGTTTCGGCTGAATAACCTATTTTGGTCTGACACTACACAGGTCTAAGACATCACATAAATATGTATGTGTACTCTACATTGTGCTCCTATTCCTACATTACTAGGGTCTCCAATGTTAAATATACTTGGGGTAGGAGCGTGTTTCCCACTGTTTCGAAAAGTGGGTAGGATTCTAACACCACTCAGTTCCACAAATCAGTTTCATACGGATTTTACATTTTCAAACCGAAATTATAATATTGTTCACAAAATGTATTTAAATGTAAATGGATTTTAAAATACTTCCGTTAATGAACGGAAATGGATGGGTACTCTTGATAAACTTAATTTGAAATGTTCAGTAAAAATCGAATACTTAATTACAATTATTTTAAATTAAGAAGATTGGTCATTTTTATTTAAGTGGTTAAATAAAGATTGGATTAATTTTACCTCAAAGGAATACAAAATCATAACAGGTTACTTTGTCATTTTTCGTTGGTTTTAGATAATAATAACAACTTCACACATCTCACACGTCTAATCCCAAACTAGGCAGAGCCTGTACTATGGTAACCAGACTGCTGATAAACATACTTATATATTACTAAATACATACATATTATAGATAAATAACACCCAGACAACAGATGAACAACAGTAGTACTTAGTTGCTATGAAGTGCATGGCAATTTTCACATAAATACCTATATTCCAATAAAACTCTTACTACCTCTTAAACTCTTAATCAAAGTGGTGTCAGAGTCATGGTGAGAGCCGTCATATTCAATAAACAGTTTACATGAATTTATCTATGCCTGTGTTCCTAAGTTCAGAAGTAATTTGATTAAAACGTACCGCGATTAATTTTTCAAGTGCTACGTAATGTTGACGATCTCCTGGGAAATCATAACTGAAGTTAATACTTAAGTGTAGATTTTTGTATTTCAAATTAATTTATCCTTTAGCTAGGGTATAACAAAGTGTTGTGTGCAGAGTTTTTGCTAGAGTTTATATTATTCTACTTACTACGTTTGGAATTTCTTACAACTACTTAAGCACATTGCCCGCCTCAATATGAGTTATTAGTGCGTCTATAGACGTAGCATTAGTATTTTCATTTGCACGTCACTAACCTTGTCCCTCTAAGGAACTCAACACACACTAACGAAACGAAATACTTATGAATTTCAATAACAATTTATATATAGAGCCGTATTCTTACTGTAATATGATGCAGGATGATGTCAACGAGAAATAAACACGGCAATAGAATCTCTTGGCTACTTTATTTATATTCAAGAGAGTGCAAGAGTGCAAGTGTCCACACCAACAGAAACCACCGTGTGTACAACTGACACTCATGCCTCACACTATTAGGACTTGGCCTCTAGGATGGTGTAATAGCAGCATCTAATTGTTTAGGAGGAGAAACAAAAGATCTAATTAAAAATAATTAATAAATAACATGAAAATTTAAATGACACATTTATTAGTTTTATAACGTACTTAAGTTCAAAATTGCGAGATCGACCTAAGTAGTCAAACGCGATCGTCTGCAGGATGATGCTTTCTCAGAGGAACAGCTTCAATTAAGCAATATATTTGAGAACAATTACAAATTAATCAAAACAAATTATTAGCCAGATAAACTTTTAATAAAACATTTAGTGAGGTCTGTGTGCATCGCTTTCTGTCACCATTGTTTTATTTTATAGTTTCCATAACCACCTTTTTAAGAATAGTCATTCTTTTTTACCTTAAAAAAATTGAATTTAACATTCGATCCTATTAATGCAACGGTCAGAGATGTTCTAAGGCACATTGCCTTTAAACTCTGTCGAAATAGATTGTGCCTGTCTCTTGGCAACAAATAATGTACGAGTTTTCAATAGAAAACCAAGGGTACTTGCACCGTCGAAACTTGAACAAGCCAAGCAGTGCATAAAGTCGCTATTACATAACTTTGGATATAATATTCAGTAGCTATTTCAAGATTCTGCATTTGATCGTGTTCAATGAGTATACGATGTCTGTGAAACCCTATTTATAAGCACACTATTTATTATGATAATTATTTATTGCACTAACAATTTTTACAAATTAATTAAACTAACACACTTACATTGTATTTTAATTAGTTACGCACTAGCGTCTAGGCCGAGCCTGTGTCATAGACGCTAGGTTCTTCCAGTGACACAATTAATTAAATTCGCAATTATAATTCACTAATGAATACAAAAATCTTAAACACTACACCAATACTCTGACATATTTGCACAATAATTTTTAACTTATATCTAGTAAAGAGAGAATAGATTTTTATGTGTTAACACAAGGCAATATCAGAACTTACAATATCCAAAACATTTATTTGTCCGTTGATAACATACTGTTGTCTAAAAAAGAATCCAAAAACCACAAGCAAAAACCTTATTGCTTACACATTTATACATCGCAGTTACCAACTTATACCTACTTATTCTTCTCCTCCCTGCAACTGAGCTCTGGCCAGCAGGCCTGAGACGGTGGTGCGACGTGTTCCGCGTGTGCCTCTCTAAATCGGAAGAAGTGCAAGGCCCTCCGCTACCAATGGTGTGGCTGCCTTCTGTTTGAGGGCGGCCAAAGTCTGCTAGGGTTCTCGGGGACTTCCTTCCTACTGTATACCCGAGTCCCTTGCGATAGACTGACTTGTGACGGAACATCGTGTGGTTTTAGTCGGTTCGATTCCGACATACCACTTCACCAATAGCCATGGTGAGGTGATGACTCGTGAGGGTTTCCACACGAAAAAAAAAAGGTTAGGAGAGTTGATAAGGAAGACTCACTGGATTGACAGTCAGTCAACTCAGTCAATCTGATAGATTTTGAATAAATTTGCAATACTATGACGGAGTCACTCAAAAAACGTAGTGGACCTGATTGGTTCACGAATTATAAATTGTGAAGGGTTTCTTAGGATACATACATTTCTTTTCTTGACATACCTATCGGTGCTTCATATAGTCTAGTAATAAATCTATACTAATATTATAAAGAGGAAAGATTTGTATTTTTGTATGTAACGAATAAACGTAAAAACTAACGGACCGATTTCAAAAAATCTTTTGCCCTTAGAAAGCTACATTATCACTGACATAACATAGGCTATATTTATTACTAGAAAAAAATAGAAATCCTTAGAAATCTCTAGTAAAACCAACCCAAGGTGTAAAAAAATTTGCCATAAAATGTCTTTCATCGCATGCGCTGCGGAAAGTATTGATGATAGAACAAAAAAATGTTCTACAATATTATAGAACATATTAATATCTACGAAAAAACTTTGTGAGTTCATATGTCCAACTATTGTAGTTATGTCACTATAACTACTTTTTAAAATTTTAAAAGTTGATTAGAATGCCGATCAAAATCAGACCATGTTATCCATACCTTTGTATTATTACTTATCCAAATAAATTATTTTCAATTTAAGACTGTTTCAATACATGTTGATTACTTTTTGAATTATTGAAATCGGACATTCCATTCAAAAGATATTACGAAATTAAAAATAAGTAATGACCACGGTGGCAATTTCTCACAAATAATACTTAAATTAGGAGATGAAAAATTACCCACTCCAATTGCAAACAGTTACCAAGTATTGTTGGATAATGAATAGGCTCAAACTGTTCACAGTCTAGAAATACTTATAGACACAATCTATACCGACATCGAAAACCTTACAGAAAGAAATTTCCATTGGCTCTGTTCGAGAGCGATTTTGTCACCAAGAAACGACTCAGTAAATGAGATAAACAATATGATTATGGAAAAAGTACCCGGTGATTTTAAATGTTACAAATCTGTTGACACCGTGTGCAACATCGAAGATACAGTGCACCCACAAGACTTTTTAAATTCCCGCAATCATACCAGCTTGCCACCAGTATGTGTAATGGACGTAATGGTACAAGACTTTTGATAAAGGAATTATGAGACAATGTGATTGTAACAACTATCATCACGGGCCCCGCGGCCGGTCAGCTCGCTCACATTCCGCGGATCCCGATGATCCCGACGGATTTGCCTATATCTTTTAAAAGGTTACCGTTTCCAGTAAAGATATCGTTTGCTCTTACAATAAGTAAATCCCAGGGACAAACTTTCTCGATGGTTGGCATCAACCTAAGGAAAGAGTGCTTTTCTAAACGTTTAAAAAAATAAAATTTTAATTAATTTCAATGAAAATTATAATAATGTGTTTACGGGAATTAACGCGATCACGAAAAGGTATTACATACCTTTGAATTGCCTGGCGTTTTGACCAGGTTGCACTGGCTGTGGTCACAGGCTGACTGGCTGTGAAGAACCGACAGATTAGCAAATCAGCGATTGCAGAACATGCACTCGAAGCGAGTACCAATCACTGGATTGAGTTTCCACGGAACGTCGCTTTTACTTAAGAGTTGTACGTGAAGCGATAATCCAGTGATAAAAAACATGCCACCTCGCTTTTATACGCAGTCGGGTGAATACGGTTTGCTTACAGAATAGAGACACTGTTAGTATAGTATGGGACGGTACATGGCGAAACGACAATATTAAAAAGATTTAAAATGTGCGGATGGATGAAGAACCTTTTACCTCACGATCCCGACGACGGCGGGGGTGCACCGCTGAGCCAGCCAGCCTGAGACCACGGCCAGGTCAACCTGGTCGAAACGTCAGACAATTCAGAGGTATGTAATGCCTTTTCGTTATCGCGTTAATTCCCGTAAACACATAATTATATCATGGAACGCGAAAGTTTAAAAGTTAAATGGAAATTAGTTTAAAGGTTGAAGTCTTTGTTTTTAATTTTGAAAATTTAGATAAATTGAGTCATGTACGTTTTAATTAGCATAATTATAAGTAAAATTATCTTTATTTATCCTAAAATGTTAAAAAAAAATGTCCACCCGTGCGAAGCCGGGACGGGCCTCTAGTGCTAATTAAATAAGATACACTTCTAAATTAATGTACACTATCAGACTAACATGTTGTTACACAAACAATATTAGCGCCTGCATAAGTTCAATAGCAATATTGCATAAGCGCGAGTTGCTTTACAGATTGCACAATAATTTTCCGTGATTAATGTTTCATGCGTCGTTCGTAGAATGTTAAACTGTAAGTTGTGAACCCATTTGACACCTTGACAAAGTATAAAATGAAGAAATTGATCATGTATTTTTTTTAAAATAAAAGATGAATGCAAATACGTAGGTAATAAGTTTTGATGATGACTAAGTGGTAAGGGAACGTACCCATTCTACGAGTCCCATTTTTTACAATTTTTTATACCCCTCGGTGAGCACCAGTAGTATATGCCAAGACCCCCCCTACCCCTCTAGTTTTCACGTAGTAATCAATAAATATGGTTTTTAATCACTTTTTGCTTAAAAAGCGCTAAACGCTTTTTGATTTGATTGATTGATTTGCTTGCTTGTTGCTACCTATGAGTTTAAAAAGCGCTAAACGCTGCGCGCCATCTTTGAATACTTATAGCTCGAAAAAGCACGAGATTTTCCTAGAGGATATTGACTACATATGTGACGAAAACCTAAGGCCCCCCTCCACCCCTGTGACAAAGCGTGGTATTTTAAAGACCCATCTTACCCCTCCCCCGCGACAACGGTCACGTAGTATGGGTACGATGATGAGAGATAAGATGTTTTTACCTACATTGTTTAGTTAAAAGTAAAAAAAATGTCAATGCCAAATTTTAGGAAACTTGTAAATTAATTTTAAGAAAGGTTAAACAAAATATTAAAAATCTGACTTTCGTTTCAAAAAAGTTCGTTTCTGTAGCTCTACTAAAATCAAATACTTATACGCTTACTAAAGAATTAAGGCTTAAAATAAATAATTTTAATAACTTAATTGAAAAGAACTGCAAATATATCACATCAGGTTGAACAAACACATTCCGATGCAAATATTCTTGTTACATTTTCCAATATGCTCCGAACACAATACACAAAGGATTAAATACGTGCATGTAATTGGTATTTCCATTGAAATTTTAAATTTACATGCAAAAATCATTGGACCATGTTGTGTTTATTTATTTTGAACTGCAGTAAAAGGATAGGTATGTAGTATTATTTCGACAAGTTTTTTTTAACTTTAAATTTACATGTATATATAATAGGTACAGCCAAGCCTCTAATAAAAAAGCAGTGTTTAAAAAATATACGCTACTCTAACGGCGCGGAGTAACAAAAATGGTATAATTATATTTCTAATGAAGCAGAGACAAACAGAGATGTAAAACAGAGATAGAGCACACCTTGTGTAGTTGACACGAGCGGTCACGCCCATTAAAGTATTTTTTTTTTGCAGGATTTATTACAGTTATTAATTACACAATGCTATCTGGACCTTAACTTATCACAGCTTGTACTATAGATTCTAGACCGCAGATAAACATACCTACCATTTTTTTTTGTAAATACATACATAGGTATTTCATTTATATATATATATATTTTTTATGTTATAGGGGGCAAAGGAGCAGACGGGTCAGGGGGCAAAGGAGCAGACTACCGCCGCCCATGGGCACCTGCAACTCAAGAGTCACAAGTGCGTTGCCGGCCTTTAAGGTGAGAGTAGGGGAAGAGGGGGAGAGGGGGGAGGGGAGGGTTAGGGCCTCCGGAAACCTCATTCACGCGGTGAAAAGCAATGCAAGCATTACTTCACTGCCGGTTTTCTGTGAGGACGTGCTATCACTCCGGTCGAGCCGGCCCATATCTACGTGCCGAAGCATGGCTCTCCCATAAATTAATACGAGAAGATAATTCTTTGTAACACTTTTGAAGCAAATTTGGTGAACGAAGGAATGTTTATTTTGGAATAGGTACTTAAAGTTTTTACAGAGAAGTGTAGAATTCTAACATTTAAAACAATATGTGTTGTAAATTTAAAAAAAAAATGTAAAAATAGCTACACCCATTTACATGTATCTAGTATATTATTTAACTCGATTTCTCCAGGATCCCATCATCAGATGACCATGGGACAATCTGGGAAGTAGAGGGTATACTTCAAACAAAAGAAGAATTTCTCAAATCGGTCCAGGCGTTTTTGATTAATCGGTGAACATACATACAAAAAAAAAATATATTGGAACATAGAACCTCCTCCTTTTTTGAAGTCGGTTAAAAAGAGTTCCACTATCCACCTCCTGGATTTACCGTCAGACTGACGATCGTTACCAAGCCCAATCTGTTGGACTCGTCAAAACGAAGTATATGAACCCAAACTCGAGGGGTTTACTAGTAGCCACTGAAGAGTTCCACGACCCACCTCCCGGCTCCATTAGATCAAGTTCAGGATACCAAATTGTAATATTGTCATCCAAACTACATACACATACTTTAATAGTATAATACTTTAATAATTCTTTAAAATCCTCCAATTGTATAAACCGTAATTTTAATTAATTTTGCTTTTTGATGTTTCTGGTGTACAATATCGAGTTCGAGACCGACTTCAACAAAATAAACTATTCCATAAAAGACTTATATATGGTTTTCTCATGGATGCCATTGTCAGAACTGGACCAAATTGGAATGGGACCACATGGGAAGCACCAGCTTTCAAATAAAAAAAGAATCATCAAAATCGGTTCACCCAGTCGAAAGTTTTGAGGTAACAAACATAAAAAAAAAGAAAAAACAAACAGTCGAATTGAGAACCGCCTCCTTTTTTTGAAGTCGGTTAAAAATAGGTTAAAATTTACAAAATTTGTTTACATAGTAACAAGTGAAGCTAATAAAATCGAGTTAATAACACAATCTTAGTCGACACATGTTTTAGAATCACAAGAAAGAAAGTAGAAAGTAATACTAAAATACTGCTTTACGTATCAGATTGCGTCGGGAAAGCTACATAACAAATTAAATAGACATGAAACATACAAGCGTACATCGCTGTGTGAGTACGTGCCTATGAGGAAAACAGGTCGCATGCAGCGTGCGTCCCATGTAGCAAGACATTACTTTATCTGTAGGGTGACCATGTTTTTGAAGTGAAAACTTCTTTAGGCACGTTTGTGCACTTTTGCTATGGGGAAAAAGCACTGAAAGAAAGAAAGAAGAAAGAAAATACGTTTATATATATAATACGTGTACAACTAAACGAGACGCTAACAGAGTGAAACAGTTATCAAATTCTAAACATATAGCTGAGTTTTAGGAGATGTACCTAGCTTAAGTTTACAAGACGAGAAGTAGTCATCTCGCGGTCGCACCAAAATGGGAGCCCAGTTCAGCTTTGTGCCGGGCACTGGTGGGTGCCTGACGCTGGTTTTCAACGGGGCCCTTTTAATTATTTTTTTATGTGTATTTGCGTGTGTGAGGGTGTGCGTGTGTGAGGATGTTGTGAGTGTGGTGATATTATGTTTGAATCTACAGAGTACAGCTAAATAGATAAGTATTATGTACATGCTAGTGTAATACATCAATAAAATTAAAGTATCTAAATTGAAAAAAAAAAAAAATACAACAAGCACTGAACTCGTAAACGTGGGAGAGCCATGCTTCGGCACGTATGGGCCGGCTCGACTCTGCTTGATACCACGGCCTCACAGAAAACCGGCCGTGAAACAATGCTTGCATTGCTTTTCGCCGCGTGAGTGAGGTTACCAGAGGCCCTAACCCTGCCCTTTCCCCTACACCCGTCCTTCCCCTCTCCTCCCTCTCTTCCCCTCTAATCCCCTCTCCCGTCTTCCCGCTCTTCCCCTATTCCCACCTTAAAGGGCGGTAACGCACTTGTGACTCTTGAGTTACAGGTGCCCCTGGGCGGCGGTAGTCATTTACCATCAGTTTGCCCCCTATATCATAAAAAAAAAACACCGTCACGCAAACATATATAGATCCACTACAGGGCGCTAATCTAAACATTAAGTTCTGTCAGCTCCTTATTATTTAATGTCACTAACCTGCTAATGTGACGTTTTAAGTTCATCGTTTCGTTTAAGTTTTCACTTCTGTCGGTAGTCCCATGACTGCCTATTTTTTTGTTATAGTCATGGATATTGTAGTAAGTAGAAATTGACAGGACTTTTCGAGTGACTGAAAAGCATATACATACATTACTAGAGTACAAATGTGAGTGTTTAATGACATTAGGCGTGCCTGAAAATTATATACCAGGATCGGTGTAGTAAAACGTTATATCATGATAGTGCCTGTAGATAACTCTTTAGTTTGCATAAAATGGAAAAGACTTGGACAGGTGGAACGCGTGTGGTTAATGACCAAACCACTGTGAACGATCTTCTACTTGATATTATTGCGTCGCATATACCATGTGCGTGGATTTTAAGAATTGATGAAAGTTTTCCTAATATAATATTCATATATTAATAGTTTTTTTTACAATTAAAAGACGATAAACTTTCATATAATCTGTTTAATAAGCTGTGACAAGAGCTGTTGGTTCCTTCCAACGCCAAATTATGCGTTGACAAGAAAAGTGACAAAAAAGGTAGATCTTATAGGACTGTTGTTGTTGATGAGTTATTTAGAAGTGCTCAAATGTCAGAATTCAATTCTTTAGATGGTACATTAATTATTCATATATCCTTTAAACCAAACGGCTTCATGGTACAAGATCATCAAGGTTTTGTGGAAAATAGTATCACAATAACGAAACGCATGGACACAGCTCACATTAATATATGTAGAGATACCATGGTCTTCAATAAATTACCTGGATTCATGGCATTTGGCTAGATGTACTACTAAACGTAATCGTGTTATGTGTATTTGTAAGGTAACTGAGCGTGTAGCCTGAGGGGTGCGATCCTATAAACAAAAAAAAAGAAAATAAAGTTATGTCAATGTTTTTCCACAGAATAGAGTGTAATAAGGCAGGTAGAACTATTGTAAGATATATTTTAAATAAGGATAAACTAAGCACAATATAATATTTTTATACCTAAACTAATATAAATTTAAACTTAGCCATGTAAATCATTCAATAGCGATGCTGTGTTCACATCTAATTTTGATGCATGTAAGTTAAAAAAAAAATGGAAATGACTTTAGGTTAGTTCCATGTATGTATTAAGTTGATTAGAAGCTTATAAATAAATATAAATGTTTGCCACCCGAGTAAAACTGAGGAGAAATGGACAATTATAAGATATGTAAAAGCATTTTGAGCTGTTTAGCTCTGGGCGCCAAAAAGGTTAAAAAACATGGTAGTTTTAGAAGGTGTTTAAACATTTTAATTTAAAGTGAACACTACTTTTAAACCGCAACTTCATGCAAAATTTATTGCGGGGTTTTAATACATATCTAAATTCAAATTCAAATTGTCGACTACACATAAGGATCCTAAAATTTGACCACACTTCCTGTATAAGTTAAGTCAAATTAAGCCTACCATAAAGTTTATAAAATATCTTAGTTCAGGAATACTGCACTGCATGTTCGCGCTTAGTTTTGTGCTAAAATGTTTTTTCCAGAGTACCTAAATATATATTTTTGATGACGTCCAACGACGGTCACACTGCGTCAAATAAAATGTTCGAACGTGAGGACGTGACACGTTCGTTGATACTATGCGTTGGCGTAACGTTTTGGAACATTTATCCTACGCTTCGCCTGCCCACGTTTCAGTAACGCTAAATGTACAAGACGTGTACAAACATAAAATATACTAAGATACATTTCGCTGCGATAGTTTGCAGTCGTGCGTTACTGACGAATCGTATAATAATTCGGTATGTAACTGAACTTCGCATTTCTATACCTATGTATAACAAAAATTAAAACATTAATACTTACATTGAAAGTTTATGCAATAAGTAACTAGTTCTTCTAGGAATTATACCGATGCCAGAAAAGTTAGTTTATTTTTTTCAACCGACGAAAAAAATAGGTTCTCAATTCGACCGTGTATAAATATGTATATATTTTATGTATGTTCAGCCCTCATTTCGTTATTTATGAACCGTTATTTTGATGATTCTTTTCTTGTTAGATAGGGTATACCTGAAGGGAATTCAGGGTCTGATGATGGGATCCTGATAAAATTGAGATAATCACTAGAAATTTATGGACACGAATAGTGTATTTGTTTACTTTTCATAACTTAATCAGGTATTTGCGTTTAGGAATCATCCCATCATGAAGCTGAGCTGATGATGGAAACCTTACCTTTCCTAAACAATTAGAAGTAAGATAAACAACTGTGGTTTAAGTGACAGAAACCACTTAATATGCTTTAAAGAAAAGACATTTAGTATTAAATGTATTAAAAGATAGTAGTTTTCAGAGTATTAAAAAAGACGAGCCACAAAAATTGTTTCATCAAATAAAAACTTAAAACAAAAAAAATTATCTGATGAAAATTAACTAAAAAGCAAAAAATAAAGCGAGTATTGAGCTTATTTACACAAACTATCAAATTTTATATAAATTAAATTTGAGTCGGCGCCAAATAATAAAATGATTAATTACCTACGTGGAGCCTTCTCCATTAATATAAATTAGATATACATATAAAATTTAGATAATAATAAATCATTTTGTTGTTTGGCGCGAGCGGTGTTACCGCGAGCATATGCAAATATGCGGGATGTGAGCGTGCTTTACAGCTCCGATACCTATCTGGATAATAGGGAATGTGCCGGTTGCGAACGGGGGTCGATGCGAGTGTGGATTCACGAGTGGCGATTCCCTGTGACCGATAGGCATACGGGTAACTAGCCTTAATTAGTGCCGGCGCCATGGCGTTGGAGGTTTGACCTGCTGTATAAAGGTCCCTGCGTCTCGGGACCTTGGTTTGGGGAACGAGATGCAGGTGTACTGACCCTGCTGTTATAACGTTTGCTTTGGGTGGAGTGGGGGCAGTATAAAACAAATACATAGTTGAGGAGAGGAGAGAGGCCTGTTGTTTGGCGCCAACTCAAAATTAGTTTACATAAAATTTTATAGTTTATGTAATAAGCTCAATCCTTAAAAGGTTGACTTTTGCTTTTTAGTTCCTTTTCGTCGGTTTAATTTTTTATTAAAACGTTTTTTATTAATTTGTGTGTCTTAAATTCTATTACACGGGTAATCCTTAATGGCCGGTATCTTAACCATAAATCATCAAGCTATCGTCCTGTGGGACGTGAGCAATGAACAAGGGAGAGTTCTTTGTTTGAAGGACCTATTATAGCTAAGGTTACCTTTGTTATTTTTAGCGGTCAGAGTGGCTTGGTCATTCTGATATTTCTTTCACGATCCGCTACCAGGAAAAATATATTCTGTAAATTTCCTAATTCATACGTATTGCAATTTTAAGCATATTCGTAACAGTAAATGAAACTTTATTAATTGAATTGTCTATGGATCCATTTATTCGAATCGTTATAATAATAGACTGAATCTAACACTATTTTATATCAAAAGTAGTCCAGTCGTAATGTCTGTTGTGTGGTTGACATCTTCAACGGATATTAAATTTATCGACTTGGCAAAGAAATGTTTTGTGATTCTCACAGTGCATTATTTCCAATGCGCTGTAGCGTTTACTCGATTTCAGGAAGCGCATACTACTGTTGTCAAATACGTGACATGGAACAAACATATTTGAAATAAATAAAGAGAATTATAGAATATGGGTAAAGTGGCATTATGTGTGCCAATATACTTTTATAATTATAGTTCATGAAAACTATAAAATCAAGCTTTAATAGCGAAAGGAATAAAAAGTAAAAAATGTTTCCACTATTCACCTCCTCGCTTCATCATCAGACCATCGTTACCAAACCCCCTATGTTGGACTCGTCAAAACGAATCGTATGAGCCCGGGGGAGGAGGGGGGGGGGGGGGTAGAATAACGAGGGGGTTACTAGTAGCCACTGAAGAGTACATAGTTAGTTATTAGTTGGAAGTGAAGCTGACAAAAGGATGTTAATAAATAGGCAAAAAGAAAGTATAGTTCAGTGCCCTTTCCCTCCCAGCTTTAATATTATCAATATAAAACAATGGATATGTTTTTTTATACTTTCGATGGTAAGACGTGTCGCGTCGTATGTGTTGAATGATTTTTTTTATCAACGGTCTTTATCTTATTCGGTTAATCCCTCTTCTAAACTAGGGTCAACTAAAAGCTGTATTTCTTTAAATAAATTGGTATGTACATGTCTGTATGTATAATGAACTGATATCTTCTTTAAAGAAAGTAAATCAATAGTGCTGAATTAACAAAATTTGTGATTTGAATTATTTTAATTTTAATGAGTAATTAAAATAATTCAAATCCCAACTTTTTTCTATGAAAATGTTGAAGGGAATTCAATAGCTTGTAGATAATTTCTGGTCTGTGAGTGGATTAGGATTAATAAGGTGGCGATCGGCTTATACGGACTGTAAGCCAATTGGCTTTTACGTTACCTACGGGTAATACTATGAATGAATCGTTTTGTTCCCTACCTTCCTATTCGTCATTTACCACTTGATATCTTTTCACAGCAACTTACCATTAACGGCTAGGTGGTTAATTGGACTCGAACCGACAGAAAACAAGTAATTTTTTTCAAGTTAATAGGTTTTATTTTAAAGCGTAATCTGAGTAAATATGTAATGTAGGCAACGCCTCACAATTTTATTTCCGAATATTTTTTTTAGCTTTTAGCACAGTATCTGCATCATTATTAACTTGAAAAGGTTTTTATTTTTATTTTCAAGTTTTTAGTGATTTAATATCTGTATTCTCCTAGTTGACTAGGCCCTTTCCTTTAATTATAATATTGAGGGGTTTGTAAAAAAATATGTAATGCTAGCAACCCGCTCCGGTTTCGCACGGGTAGCAGAGACATCTTCAATAATCATCAACATATTTCAACAAATTTACACAAAATCTTAACAAATTATACACCTAAACCTTCTTCATGAAACACTCTGTCTATTAGTGAAAACCACATGAAAATCCGTTCAGTTATCGCGTACAGACAGATAGACAGACGCGGCGGGGGACTTTGTTTTATAATATGTTGATATAATATTATTTACGTGTTTACGGGAATTAACACGATCATGAAAAGGTTACATACCTCTGAATTGCCTGACGTTATGTTGATATTATGATAAGTTTTGTGGCGGCCATCTTGGAATTACAATGATGCTGGATACACATAATTGTATTGTCATCAGAATTAAAGGTATGTACCAAATTCCAGTTCAACTCTCTGTTGACAGCAACAGAAAGAGGGTAAAAATTCAATTACTAAATTTGACCCAAAAACCAAATTTAACTCTTAAAAAACTCCACGGTGTTTCGTCACTGAGTCTTGGCACTTAACACCTTACATGGTAAGAAATTACGAAATTTATTTTATTGCCTACGGAATATTTCATTTTCGATACATTAGGTAAATAATATAATAGTTAACAGTCAACTGAAATCAAAGCTATACCAAAATGAAGGTCTGTGACCTACGACAAAGAGCATTTGACAATAAAGGAAAGAAATCACATAAACGTTTGACGTCACTTTGCACGTAATGCCTCGTTGAGTTCACCACCATTAGCTTCACATGCGTCACTATCTTTTTAGGGACGTTTTACACTTGTCCGTTTTTAATCTGATTGGGCTCAGCCAGTGTCAGCCAGTCGGTGGAGAAGGTATATGTAATTGTTTTTTTGTGTTAGACGACCAGTTTTTTAGGACTATGTAAACATTTAGCTCTTACTACTTGAAAGGTATATCGAAACTTCCGGTGAAACAGGACTCACGCCGCAAATCCATAGACCCAAGCGTCAGCATTTTTTAAATTTTTTCATGATAAAGGGGCAACCGAGCAGACGGGTCACCTGGTGGTAATTTTTTTTAGTAAAGTGATGTATTTTTTATGAAATTATCGTTCCATTTAGCTGTCCTAACTTGATATAAATAATGCCAATAAAACGTTGTATGAAAAAACCCATCCTCAAAGGTATCAGACCAGACCCAGACCCATCATCAAAGGTATCGTTAGTACTATCGTCTGTATTCGTTTTCGGGAGCGTTTCTCTAACACCATTATAGTATGTAGACTAACGAGGTAAGCTCACACACCCCTGATTTAATCCACAATGAAGAGGTCATCGCATTCCAATGAACTAAGTACGCTGTATGGATCTGTGGATCGCTCCTAGTGTCTTTCTCGAAATAATTCACATAGTATGACATTCAGCACCTTTCGCTTAGCATTCGGACAAATTCAGAAGTATAAATTCCGTTAGTGCATTTGTAGGTACATTTATTCTAGCTAAAGTACAATAAAGGACCGAAAATACCGTTTAAAACAATAAAAATATATCAAAATAACTGGCCAGTTGATGTCTCTGTCATTCATTCTGTCCTAGTGGCTTCTTCAACCACAGGATCGACATATGGGTACGCGACTCCGACCTCTTCGAGCTACTGCAGTCTCAGTCCTGTTTCCCTATCAGAGACTTGCCCTTCCTTACCCTAGCTCCCTCGCTTTATCCGTTTTCCTTACCCCAATTTACCTTCTTCCTTTGTCCCGTCTGAAAACGATTACATTCCCAAGGAGAGTTAGCGTCAGGCAGGCGGCCGGCCGTAAAAGAAGTCAGCCACCCTTTGTAATGCTACACATCGCGCCACCCCAAATAAAATTAGGAAAAAGGCAGAAAGATGATGTTGATTATAATAGATAAAATTTTTAACAAAGAAGCCTCAGAAATTACTGACTATTTTAATAAGAAAAGATATTTGAAGTGCAGGATAACGGATCCGGATAAACCAGGATTTAACTCTGTTTCCTACACCAATAATTCTATCACATTTTTTAAACAAGTGACAAAGCCGTAGCAAATAGTTCAGTTTTTACATTGTCTTTGCAGAAGAGCAGAGCAAGCGTATTCGAACCAAAACCACTTATTTTTAAAGTTCACACACGACCCATCTACGGATACGTGTGGATTAACCCTAACTCGCGTTCCATTTCTTGTTCCCATTTGCGTTTTGTACGCTGCCATCGTTCGGATGAAATTACGCGTGTTATGCGGTATTACGCGGTAATACGCGGTATTACGCGAAGGTAGTATGTAGTTACGTAAAATTTTATGGTCTGCAGTCAACCGGTACGTGACTGTAGCCATGGCCATCCAGGAAGGGTAGGTGACCTTATATTTACATTGAACAATCATAAAAATTGTAAACCTAATCATATATGATTTGACGAGCTATGTGGCGCGTTGGTAGGGCATTCGACTACAACGTTCAAGGTCGTAGGTTCGATTCGGGCTCAGTACAAACATTTGTATGAATGAATATTTTTATTTGCATTGTTATTGGTGTTTGTGTGTCCTGGAACTAGATAGCGTTGTGTTATATGTCCTAGAATTTTATATTTAGTGGCGAACAGTCTAGCGTAAAATGTATGAGTGCTTGTTATTAATAATAATAATCTTTTATTTTCTAAATAGGTTACAATACAGTGTTGGTATACATAGAACGTGGGTTACTGTTTATTTATGGGCTGGCCACGTATGCTGAAGGACTGACTACATCGGCATGCAAGTATTCCAAAATTTATTTTTATTTACTTATTCATTTGTATTTATTCTAGGTATATAAAGATACAAAATTAAATTAAACGCAGTACAATCGGCATGCAACAATGCAGTCTTGTTAGGTATCTACTTAATACAATTATTATTACTCATTTTGCTATTTATACCAATTACATTAACTTAGATTGAATTTGTATGAAACAGAACATTTATAGATTACTGATTAATAACAATAATAATATATTATTTATCTATGCCTTGGATAAATTCGGTACTGTATTAAAACGTTTATCTTTAAGCCATTACCTCAGTTCATATTACGTACATCGTGACAGAGGCAATTCCCGAATATTCTTTGGTATTTTATTAAATATTTTTATGCACATAGAACTGCTATTCTTTTTACATAATGATACACGGTTGATGTTAAATTTATTTGTAGTTTACTAGGATCTCTCACCGAATACTTCTTAGTGTCACTTGCTTTTTTAAAATAAATCTATGAAAACTTTTTAGGAGTACCTATTTCAAATATGTAGGTTGAGGCTAAAGTTAACAATTATTTTTTTTTTTAATAAAGGCACTAGTCCTGTGGGGCGGCATCACAAATGGCCCTAAAGCATTTTTTTCAGATATAAACGCCCTATTAATTTCTGTTAAGTTTCCCTATAGCAAGAGTTATTTATTGTGTTATTTGTTTAGCATTGTGCCGGTTGCGGATTCTGTTTAAATATGTTAATACTACGGGCTTATACACATATATATATTATAATTATGACATCAAAGCAGTAAAAAGCGCAAGCTGAATGCCACTCACCAAGGAGGTTGGTATATCAACATTTAATTTAAGTGAATTCACGTAATTCTTTTTTTTTTAGGGTAATATAAGTGAGTGAGTAAGCGGCACAGAATTAGGGCCAATAATAGCTATCCCTAACAGCTGGCTCGAAACACTTTGTTGACTTTTGATTCGATGATGCGTGAAGTAAATATAGATTATTTTATTTTTGATATATTTATTTATTTTTTATTTCATAGTATAACGATCATTATAACGCAGAAAGTCGCACAGTCATACCACACCAAAAAGACATAGGCAAATTTTAATATCCTGTGTCCTTAAAAATGGCAATTTGCGAGGGGTTGCTCAACAAAAGGTCTTTAAAATGCTACGTCATGGTGTTTTAATTAAAAGGCACTCGTAAATATAAAAAAATATTAGAACTGCCGTTTGTAGAGGCCTACATCATCACTGTAAGGCAGGCGCCTTACAGTGATGTTCTATAGTAGGTAGTTTTTGATGTACCGAGTTATGGTCTGTGTATGTGTGTGTGAGGTCTGTAGTTACACCAAGTCTAGGTGTTATTTGTGTTCGTTGTTTAAATATTTGTAAAGTCGCCGCGACGCAGGAATTATTTCTAGGGCGGGAGATGTTTTCGTCTGAAAAAAAGTATCCTTTGAGAGATTGTTTTAGAAAGACTTGTAGTAACATTCTGTAACTAGTATTTTTATTACCCCTTCACTTAGTGAGTTAATAACATAAATATTAGGTGACGATTAAAGCCGCAACGCGATTTGATCGCAGGTCCAACGCGTTAGTCGCTGTGCTTTCGCCGCTTAACATTTTTTTGTTTAATTTTCTACTACATTACATTCAACAACCCAATACAATACAATGTTACAAGTCATGTTATTATTGTAGTCTACCATTTCACTAAAAAAACCATTGGGTGGATACTACTTTTGTTTTGTTTTGTAAAATCCCTTTTTTCATTAAAGACACGTATAAATATTAAATTTAAAAACAAAACTTGATTCAAATATCAAATTTTATTAAAATCGTAAAAGCCGTTTCTGAGATACACGAACCATTAATAACGAAATATAATAAAAAAATAAAAAAACGTTAAAGTTATTACATAGATCCGAAATGGGCAAATTCGGTAAAGGCCAGACTGTGGTGAACAACTTCTATACATAAATATATGTTACCGTTAACTAAACAATACTAACAAGGACTGTTTCATGCTGTTACTATAGTTCACTAGTTATAAGAATCACTGAAAGTGACATCACGTGACTTAACAACTTTTTTGTCGAAAGCTTGGGGTTTTAAGTGGTAACCCGGCTTCCAGAAATGTATAATTCTATACTAATATAATAAAGTTGAATAGATTTTTGTTGGACTTGGAACTTGGAACTATCAGTCAGATTTGAATAATTCTTTTTATATTAGATAGAGCATTCATTGAGGAAAATTATAGGCTACGTAACATCGCAGGTAAAACTACGGGGAATGGTTAGTAATAAATACATCAATACCACTAGGCTGTGTAAAACATTACAGAAAGGAGTCACTACATATTATAAAAACAAACTCCCCCGCCGCGTCTGTCTGTTCGCGATAAACTCAAAAACTACTGACCGGATTTTCATGCGGTTTTCACCAATAGGGAAAGCAATTCATGAGGAAGGTTTAGGTATATAATTTGTTAAGATTTTGTGTAAATTGGTTGAAATATGATGATGATTGTTAAAGATGTCTCTGCTACCCGTGCGAAGCCGGGGCGGGTTGCTAGTACAAAAAATACTACAAGTTTAATTTATCTTTAATTTATCAAAGCTGTTTGATAGATAATACAATTTGATATTTAAGTGGTACAAAACATGAGACAAAGATAATTAAATTTCTACGGAATCGTGTAAATTAAGTTATATTAATTAATTTATCTAAATAGTTCGGGGTTCCATTAACTCCTTAAAATTTAATTAGCTACTTTAATATTATACTGAACTAGGCAGAAGGCTCACCATATCACAACTATAATATTGAAGCCTACGGATCTGGATCTGAGATGTAAAGATTATGGTAACTGTGGAGACCTGCTTTGCGGTCACAACCGTGATAGATTCCTCCCCTTTGCGCCCCTAGTAGCCCACAGCCAGTGTATGAATTAGAAATCATACACTGAAGAAAAACATTTATCGATAAATGTTACAGAAATCAGTAATTTGTAAGGGGTCATCCTTTAACTACGTGACGTTTTATTTGGTAACTTTTTGATCCCTCCCTCCCTCCTTTTAATATGTGAGGTTTTAGACTAACCTCTCCCCCCTAGCCAAAATCACGTGTTTAGTTCAAAATGTATTTAAAGTTTTCAAAATGTTATCTTTAAATACAGATATAATCACGCGTTCTACGAAAAAAATAATCTACACCCTCTCTCCCCCCTTGTGATATTTCGTGTTTTTTTTCTCAACCTCTCTCCCCCCTTTCGAGCCTCACGTGATTAATGGACAATCCCTAAGTGATTTGAAAAAATACATATGGAAAATCCATATCCCTTCCGACACGTGACTCGACACTAGTTCCCACCGTTCCCGTCCCACAAGCCCGTGCAGTGGGAGGGGACATGGATTGATTTTTTATGGCCTAGCGCCTGAATAAAATTTTAGGGGTCTGAAAACTAAATCACGAAGCATGTGACGCGACAACGTCTTCTGAAGAAGTCAAGAAAGATATTAGCTATGAAAGTGGAATTACGACGATAAAAAACTTTTTTAAGCGTTTTTTTTTAAAGACCACTCCCGCATTAGGAATATTCCTGTGTCGCGGGGGCTTCACAAACATTCAAACAACGGACGCAAAGAACACCCAGACTCGCGACAACTATTTGTAGACCACACAAGTTTTTGTCCCGTGTGGGATTTGAACCACTCGGCGCGGCGTAGTGGCGAGGTGACCACATAAATCATTACGCCATCCGTGCAGTCAAAAAAGTCTACTGTTGCAGGTTGTCTGCAACTGTGTGCGTCATTTATGTCGGATGCAACTTGCTGTTCACCTTTTGAAATTAGTTACGGGCTGAATAGTAGGTTCCTTGGTTCGGAACTCGTCGAAGGTCGAATTTAGTCTCTTCTTGAACATTTATTATCGTTTTAATTAACAACTTTAAGCAGCAGTATTGTCGCAGGAGATTTATCTTCTAATATAGTTGCCGTATTGTTCCATTATCTCCATCCTACTACAGAGTACAGTAAGGCACAGTACTCTTTATTCCTGCTAGTCAGATAAGGAAGGCAGGGGATAGATTTGTTAACCTACAAATGGGAAATAATCGTACTCATCTACCATCAAGCGGACAGTGTGCTTATTTGCTAACTTAGTGGTAAAAAGAAGTTTTTAACAACTTAAATAATTGTTTCTTTTTTAGTATTTTATATGATTTACAACAGTCGAATTCTCAAAGTTTTCTCATCTATGTCATCTAAGTTATTAAAATCAATGTTTTTAATACACCGCATTCAGCAAAACGAATATTCAATTTTTTTTTTGTTGACGAGGTGGAAGATCCTACATGGATGTCCTCCGCCTTGGGGAGGCGAAGGGGTCTGTCGGACTGTTACCGACTAAAAACCACCCCAGTGTTCCACTACTTGCTTATGATCAGGGGAGCGAGAATCGCTATTGCGTTCTTCCGCAACCCCCGACAGGCATTGATCCGTCTCACTCTAGACGGGTCCCGTCACCCGGTGCAACCATCACCCTGAGGCCGCAATCCGCTGAGAGCGCGCGCGAAACACTGCGTGCTGCCTCTCGGGCCTGTATCTGTTCGGACGACGATTTCCCCAACAAGAATACTCGAAATCACCAAACATAACCTAACTATTTTTATGATAATTATTGTGTTCTCTTTCGTGATTTTAGAATGCAATGAAACAAGAATAACCCTATAGTAAAATATTTAAATTAAACACACTTAATTACTACTTACTCAAACTGCTTATAGCAAAATCTCAGACGTAATTATGTTTATTTGTTAGAACAAATTGCGCTGAGATTTTTTATTGCTTTTTTGCATTAAAAAAGTTATTATATAGAATTAATGATCGATAGGCGGTAAGTTCAATGGGCGGTCTTATCATTGAAAGCTACAACACTTCAGTCTTATCAAACACCAGACGAGAATAGCGGTAGTCAGCAAACGCTTATTCTCGAGCGTTGTTATGTTATCACTACATATTTTAAAACAAAGTCCCCCGTCGCGTCTGTCTGTCTGTCTGTTCGCGATAGACTCAATAACAACCGATCGGATTTATATACGGTTTTCACTAATAGACGGAGCGATTCCTGAAGAAGGTTTAGCTGTATAATTCACTAGCAGCGCCCCGCAGTTTCACCCGCGTAAGTCCCGATCCCGTGGGAATATTGGGATAAAAAGTAGCCTATGCGTTAATCCAGGTCTCCAGCTATCTACATACCAAATTTCATCGCAATCGCATAAGTGGTTTTTGCGTAATCCCATCCATCCAAATTTTCACATTTATAATATTAGTGGGATTAAGGTTTTGTGTAAATTGGCTGAAATATGACGATGATTATTGAGAGATGTCGGAAAAATCAATATATCCTTTGTTATCCATGCGAAGCCGGGACGGGTTGCTAGTGTAGTAATAATTTATACATCTATAGCGATGTTGAAACAAATTTAATATAAAAAGCTACAGTAATAGTATATTGGACTAAAGGAAAAACTTAAATTGCTTACGTCAACAGTTTGTTAATACTCTGTAAATTAAATAAAGCAAGATCATCGTTATCGTTGTTTGTACAGTCAGCAAACAATACAATCATAAATGTATTTTCAGTTATTATTTACCTAATGTTTTATTTATAAGATAATAAAGTATGTAGTATCTATGCATATAGTACAAACAAAGGCAAAGGTAGAAAAAATCGCAATATTCATACATACAACCACGAAGACTGAGCAGGGGAATCGAATACACGATCCTTGAACCAATCTCAACGCCAAATAGGTCGTAGTCATAATTAAATAAAATAAAAATTCCAAATTGAAAATAAAAATAAAGTACCAGAATTCAACCTCAGCCTTATTTCTAAAGCTGAATATATATTTTTTGGATTTGGAAATAAAAGGATGATAAAAATAAAAGGTGTTAGGACACATCCGATTCAAATGTACCTTCATCCTATGGACGAGGTTTATTAAAGGCTTTTTGTACCATAGATAAAACCTTTCATTTTATGAAGGTTTATCTGAATCTAACGAAGAATCTGATAAGACAGCATGACTAATGCTGGGAGACATAATTTTTTTTGTAGGCAACACTAACTTGGCCGTGTGTTTGTTTCTCAAGTAATGCGTATACAAATAAGATTTGCAATCGAATTAAGAACCTGCTTTAATTTGTTTCATTATTTAAAAATCTTTTTCAGACTTTAGATTGGTCTTTCTCTGTCTTTTACTCATACTTAGATACCTTATGCCCAGGGCCCAGGTAGAATAGAAAAACACTGACTTATAAATATTCAAGGTAGGTATTTAATTAACAAAGTTCCTGCCAAGTCCGTGGTCGGCATGAAATATAAATGTTGGAATGCCAATATACAATTTTAAAGAAATCTACTACGTGATTTTAATATTACAGTGGTTGGACGGGAGACTTATAAAAATGCAAAACTGGTTTCAAAAGTACAGATAACTATTTAATTTCTTCAGTAATTTATTACTGAATTAAGACGTTTTAAATACCTTAGCGAAGAATAGGTCAGCCAGTTGAAATTTGATAGTATTTCATTGCATTTTAAGTTAAATGTTACTAAGGTTATTTCATCAAAGATCATACTAATGTCTTAACATTGTTTTTGGCTATACGATTTAAATTCACAAGTAATGTTATATCTGATTGCATTAACTTGCGGTTTGTTTAACATAAAAAATCCTTATATATACATAATCAATCTAGATTATCCAAGAACGGAAAGATAAAGACAGGCATGAAGTAATAAATATTTTGAAGTTACACGAAACGCACTAAAATTGCCAGTATTCCAGATACAAGGCGTTTATTTAACAACCGACGAATGCGAAATACATTTAACATATATATTATATGTATATACATATATAACAACACCTTATTCATTATCTCGTCCAAGTGGGCTTCTACTGTAATATGAAAATTGGTAAAAAATGAGCGAGAATTCCAACTGCACATAATTTTCTCGTTCCTAATAATTACTTTTAGCTTTCCATGTGTATTTAATGCTTGTAATTTGATAAATTATTTAACTTTGTGAAGGAATCAGTGCGTGTCTCTCCAACGCAGAGAGTCGGAGAGAGTACCTTACTTCGACTTGGCTAGGTGATCATGCCTGGAGGGATGGATGTATCATGCTGATTAGAAAATGTACAATTTTTTTTTTATAACTTGGCACTCCCAAACTAAGCAGAGCCTGTACTATGGTAACCAGATTGCTGATAAACATAATTATGTATTTCTAAATACGTACATATTGCGAGAACTTTTTTGCTTTCTTTGCAGAATCTTTACATCATACCGAGTGACACTGACTATGATATTGTTTTAAAATTTAATATGGCGGCTGTATGTTTTTCTTTTTAATTAGTAACTTGTTTACCGTAAAATTCGTCACCAGTATTGGAATCACTGAGCTTGAGACTCAGCGAGATGGAAAAATGTTGCGTGTTTATTTCGATAGCAGTACTTATTTATAATAAAAGTACTAGAATTCTTAAATTATTGTCACAAAGTAACAACATTTTATTAGCTAATAAACTTTTGATGATCGAGTATCCGTAGTCCGATCGATTTGTTAGATTGATCTGACCACTGACATTATTTAGTGTCCTTGTTCAGATTGATTCAGTTCCAGTATCCATAGATAGACTGGTGGCCTTGGTCAGATTGTATTGCTTAAAAAAATTTAAATAACCGTTTAATAATTGGCAAGATAAAAATTAAAATTGACGAAATTTACTTTCAGGTTAACTATGATAATGAACATCGGACGCGAGAAATCGGAGACAAAACGAAGTGTATCTTTAACAGCTTGGCCAACACTAGGACTCGAAATTTCTATTGAAATGTCAGAAGTAAGGGACATATTTCGTACCAAGTCAGCCGTAGTTGTTGACTATACTTCAGACCTTCAGAAATGATTGATTTCTATGTACAAATCATACAATGAAAGTAAAGTAATAAGTTCTACATAGGGAAAAGTCACCTAGTATCGGCCCCTGCGTTGTATCGGCCGTTAACAAGTTTTGTATACACACATAAACACAATTTCTTTAGAAGCCTAATTTTCCTACGAAATGATACCAAGATTAATTAAGAAAATCTATGCAATATGGTCGTTGGTGAACGGCTCTCGGCCGCTTAGTGACAATTTGTTTCTCGACCTGTGAGATTGGATTTGGCGATATTTCATGCTCAAGTTCACAGAATCAGCTGTAGACTGAGGTTAGATTTTTATTAATAATTGTATCAATTGCTAATGAATACGGTATTTTTTTTTAATTATCTAACATTCTAGATACAATTAATTATTGTAACCTCTTCTGTTTTTTTGTGTACCAACCAAGCACACCCAAGTCACTATTTTTTCTAACGTACGAGTAAACTATAAATTATTCGATTTGCTAAAGATGACAAAATCAGCTCAATATAAATATAATATAATAAATCTTGTAAAAGATCAACATTAGGTTTAAAAAAAGATTAAACTGAAATGTTTGAGAATAGTATAATTGATTCGTTAAGCAAATTCATTCCTGATAATGAGGAAAGACCTGCATTTATATAATTATGTTTTTTGTGTATAACATGAATAAAACGTAAAGTACAATAAAATTATGTTAAATCTAAGATAAAACCATAAACTTAGTATACTTATACCCAGTTTATCTTAGTGCACTTATACCCAGTTTATGGTTAAACAGTCTAATAATTGGAAGGGAGTGCCAATGGCAGTAAGCAGTCCATTATAAATTTTTGTGTATAAAGTGTTCAATAATAATAATAATAAAATAAAATAAAATAAAAAGGTAATAAATAAAATGAAAAAATTGAATACTAACCGTAAGTACTTTTGTCAGCAGTAGGGTCTCTGATGTGACATCTAGACTAAAATATTATTGGTATACCTTAATAATCTTTCCATACGTATTGTTTAATAATAACGTGATATGTGCTATACCATTTATTATACTAAGTTACCAGTATCAGTTTATTTGTTCATTCACAGAAACATTTAGCAGTTGCAAATATTTCAAAGTTTGCACAATAACAGTTGTTGTGTCATAGTTTCTGCATAATGTTAACTCTGGATTTCCAAGTACTTATGAACCGATTTGTTGGATGTGAGAAATTGTTTACCGAAGTCATTATTAGATATAATATATTATAGTAGTTGTTGGAAATTGGCGTTTCTGCATCACAGGAGATCCAGAAACGCACAATTTCCAACATTCATTCAGTCATTCAGCGGACCGAGTGATATTCTAATATTGTAAGTATTGTTAGTCCATATGTAGAAACATCCCATTTTCAAGCATTCATTCATTCTTTCTGCTATTCTTTTCAATCATCCATTCAATAATTACTGCGAAAATATTTGTGCAATCTCAAAATATTTATTCTGTAGTTGAGTCTGGAGGGTATTTTAAAAAGTATATAATTATTATATTATATCAGTCATTTAGTTTTCATAGCAAAACCTCTGCTTAGCAACTGCTCAATAATATATTCATTCAACAATTCAAATATGCATAACAATGCAAATGATGGCTTGTTTAATGGATTCACTACTCCTGTTATCTGTAACCTTCTACTATGAATATGCTTTCGTATTAGGTACTTACATCTATTGATAGAAATAAAACAAATAAATGTTTTATAATTCGTATATTGTTATAACTTATTTATAAAGCTGTCTCTATTATAAATTTTACAATTAAAATATTTGAAATACAATTACGGCTTCGGGTCGATATCATCCTGAATTTTAGCTAATAATTCTCTCGAGCAGGTATAAATATCGTCAAATACCTAGTATACAACAACATGCTGAGCACATACTTCAGCTTCACAATCACATAAAACGTCTTTCGGGGAACTATCCGTATCGTAAATTTCCAATTTTATAAATTTTGTTTCTCGAGTGATCGGTTTCTTGATGAATTGGAAAAACTTCTGTTCCTTAGTAGGTCTCTCACGAGAAAGATCCAAGTTTTCAGCTACGGTTTTTTAGTGGTCTTAAATCTTCTTCTCTATCCTAAAAAAATATTCAAATATTCTCTATTTATTACAATTTGGGTGAAGTTATTAAATTTATTAACTAATGTTCGGAGACACAATTATTTTATTCATTTTGTCAGGTAACAAGATACACTAGAATAAATAATGAAATTGGCAATATGAATGTTGTAATATTCAATTAGTCGATAATTCAATAAAGAAATATAATCAATCGTATATTCTTAACTTACTGACATTGTAGATATCACAGAATTAGGATTAGAATTATCAATAACATAATAGGTGCACACTCAATGCAGCTAGGTGCTAAGAATCAAATGAATTCAAAAATATAATTGTCTACGAAATATTCATCGAACTTTTAGATTTCATTCGCCATTCGTTTCATTCACTTTATTACATATGTACAAGGCATTCTCTCGCTAACAACTCATCATTAAAACACGTTTTCAAATTTGTAAATTTCCGTTTTTTTAAGTATAAGTTTCTTAAATCAAGAAAACTTTGTTAAATTTATCGTAAACAATAATTTTAAATTTTATAAATAGTTTATTTTACTGTGTAATAGGGTTTAAAATATCGTGCGAAGGTTGGTTCAAATGTGTTAAATGTAGGTAGGTTGCACTAACAAAATAATGAATAATTAAGCGCCTAATATAATGTTGTCGGCACATATTTATGTCTTATGTCCAGTTTATCGTAGGCGTGAACATACGTCCGGCCGTTGAAAGCCCAGTCTTTCAACAAAGAAGTTCTGCCTTGGTAGGCAGTGGGCACAACCTTGTCAGAGGTCGTCGTCTCGTCCTCTTATAGTTTCGATGTCTGCAACTCTGGATATGCCATCTGTTCCAGGAAACAATTGTACAACTCATCCCAAACGCCAGTTTAATTTTTATAATAATAACTCCACACATCTTACACATGGCCGTCTGATCCCAAACTAGGCAGAGCCTGTACTATGGTAACCAGACCGCTGATAAACATACTTATATATTTCTAAATACATACATATTATATATAAATTACACCCAGACACAGAACAAATTATCGTGCTCATCACACAATTATTTGTCCTGAGTGGGAATCGAACCCACGACCTCTGGCTTAACAGTCAGGGTCACTAACCACTAGACCAACAGGCCAGTTTAATGGCGGTATGTGATCCTCGTTAAGCAGAACAAGATCACCCACGTTCAATTTCACATGATTGATGCGCCATTTGGTTCTCTGCTGCAGCTCGCAGGTGCAAGTAAGCAGGTGAAGGCACCGCGGTCATAGGCCTCCCGATTAGAAAATGCCCAGGGGTAAGGGAGAGCAGATCGTTGGGTGATGCGAATAATGGATATAGGGGGCGATTATTAAGTGTAGCCTCCACTTCTGAAAATAAGGTAGAAATTTCCTCATATGTTAAATTACTATTTCCCATTAAGCGCCTAACTGAAATTTTGTAGACTTAATGCCGGCTTCAAAAATATCACCGAAGTGAAGGGCGTAAGTAACCTTGGTGAGAAGGAAAATTTAATACATTCCTGATTAGTAAAGTTCGATAAAGGGTCTTTGTTGTGTTTTAAGAAATTGCTCACTTTTTTTAGCGGCCGCTACGAAATTGCAACCTTATCACAGAATATTTCCACTGACTTACCCTTATGAGACATAAATCTGCGAAGAGTCATAATAAATGCATCTTTTTTTAAGGTCGCTTCCAACTTCCAGATGTACACATTTGTACCACAAACAAACGAATATACAAAGATAACACTTTATTAATTTACTACCACGGCCTATGTGATTCAAAATATGAAAGGGTCCAGTGAAGTCTAATCTTACAGACAAAAAAGGAAAACCTGGACAAAATTGCTGTGTTGGTAAATCACCCATTTTAGGACACAGTGTTCTGCCATTCATGCGTCTGCAGCGTACGCAATTGTTAAGAGTTCGCCTGGCAACATGCCTCCCATTGATAGGCCATACAGTTTCCTGTACTACTGCTAGCAATAATTGAGGACCAGCGTGAAGGTGCTTTAGATGCTCTCTGTGAAAATATAATTTAGTGAAATGATGAGACGCATGAAGCAAACTTGGATGTTTTTTATTGTAATTATAATTCAACTGGCTGATGTGGCCATTATGTTTATTTCTCGAATCATTATGTTTATTCATGTAGATATTCAGGTATTCATGTATCATATAGATAGAATCTTTGATTTAGGACTTAACATCTTTTTTTTATTAATAAATCGTATTCAATTGAAAATGACTGGGTCTGGGCGAAAGCACATAGATAATAAAATGCCTCAGTCAGCTCATCCACTGTTAGACGTCCTGAACGCCTAACCTTTGAATTTTTTAAATTAAAAATAAACCTTTCACACAAGCATAAGACAGTTTACCCCTCTAGAAATGAGATCAGCTGGATTACAAGATGTGGCCACGTATCGCCAAGCTGTTGAGTTGGTGATCTGGTAAATTTCACTGATTCGATTAGCCTACAATAGTTCATATAGTATCACTTGCTTGTTTTTTTATTAATAAGACATAAGACTCGTATGCACAATGTTAAAATTTAAGAGGTTTGCTTACAAAATAAAAACATTAAAAAAATCCAATATTTATTGTTTACCTTCGGTGTAATAACCACCATACACAGGAATTAGTCTAAAGATATCATGTGAATTTGAATAAATTAGATAGTTAGAACTATCAAAAGTTATGCCTAAGACTCCCTGTGCGTTAATCACTTTCTTAACTTTCTGAATCACACTTGTCACAACAAAGATCCCGTCTTCACTACAAACATGTACGAACCCATTATTATCTGTTGCTATTCCAAGAAATTTAGGATGATCCCTTAATAAAATAGCTTCGTTATCATTATGTTTAATACCAAATAAACCAGTGCCGTTTATGAAGAAAATATTATCATCCTTATCCAACACGAATTGGTGAACTATGTTTTCTTTAAGCTCTGGAACTGGCTTAACATTCTTGTTAATGTAATAAAAAGCAACCAAACTTGGAAATTTGATAAAATATATACGTGTTTTTACAAACAGCCACCATATATCCAAATTGTTGAAATTTAACCTCAGCAAAATTTTCTTTTCGGCGTTGTACTTATAGATACCGTAACTTCCGCCAAAATACATGTCTCCTGTAGCATTATCGTTGGCTATAGCAAAAGCATCTTTAACACCTTTTAATACATTAAGAGATTTCGTCTCGATGTTGAGAATAGCTGGCACGAATTCTCCTTGGCCGAAATCGAAGCTGAAGTACAACGTGTTAGTGGTTCTGTCCACGGAAAGTTGGTTGGGGCTGTGTGGAATACTCGTCAAAGTTTCTTTCACGAAGCAGTGCTTTGTCGGATCGTTGGAAACTATGTCACAATATTTCCGCGGAGATTTCGCTTCGATGGTAGTTATTACAAAGATGAGGCAGAAAAGCTTCATTCTCTCTTAAGTTTCAAACGCTTGATAGTAATATTCGATAAGATCTTGATTAAAATGTAAAGATTGCACTTTTAAGTCGGAATTGTTTCAGTAGTTGATGCCTGAAATTAGTTGCAGAATCTGTCTCAAAGTTAATAAGAATTGGATTTTGCACTTTAAAATTTAGTTTTATTTTGTGTATCAATTCTTTAATTTTGAAACTTGCCTATTATTTGTAACATGTTACTTAACACTTTAGCGATCATTTTATATTTTTTTAAATTCAATTTTTTATTTTAATTAGACGTTGTAAATGATTTTAATCTTCATAGCTTGACTAACAAGCTAACAATGAGTATATGGCAAACAGACAGATAATAACAGTACTCCTCATACAAGCAATGTCATTATTTGTAAATATGTTAGCAAATGTTTTTATTATAAATGTATCGTTGCCGATAGTCGAGGAGCTGGTACAGACATAATAATAGTTGTTTAACAGATATTTTTACCATATATATATTTTCTTTTACACGACTGCCCAAAAAGGGTTTGTGATGTTTTCAGGGTTCATGTACATAATATGTATCTATGTAAGTTTTTTTATACCAGAACAAGAATTTGGATGTAGGGGTATCGGTAAAATACATCATCCAAAGTGACACTGGCTATAAATTGTTTGAAATATGGCGGGTGTATGGAGTAATTTACAAATATAAATAAAAAAAATCTTTAATTCGTTCTTTGGCATAGTAACTTGTTTTAGAGACTATTAAGCTAAATTTAGATTTTCGCAAAAACTAGTAAGTACCAAATGTACCTTAATTTTCAACGTTTTTATTTTTTGGATTTTTTTCTTCACTTTTGCTGTCAGACTTTGCTTCTTACTGATTTCATGATTAGGTAAATGGTAAGTACCCTATAGGTTTTCCACCCAAAACCTGTCGAAAACGAAACGAACGAAATGCCACGATTTGTAGACTGATATCAAAGACGTATAAAATAATCTTTTATCTGATACGTCTTCTTGTGATTTCTTTATCAGATACATATAAAATAAGACTCACCACTGTAGTATAAAAATGGTTTCAAAAACATGTTTCATGCAACATTAAGGCTGGATAGATTTAGATTTTCTTCCAATGATTATCTGCTTATCCTTGTTCCAATTTTATACTTCCATTCTACTTTACCATTCGTCACTGCTTACTCCCTTTCTAGCCATATCTTCTTTCACACAGTCCATCCATATTTTCTTTGGTTGTCCTCCACTCTATTTTTTTCCCACGTTCTTCACCTTTTATTATTTTGGCACTATTCTCAGTGAGCTCCTTCTCTATGAATATCTGTGTGGACGAAAGCAAGATGTAATTTCAGTTAATTGTTTCGTTTTTCTCACTCCTTGTGATGTCACAAGTAAACATTATAGGAACCAAAATATAAATAAATTGCATGTATTGCATAAGTAATATTACAAGTGTATTTGTATTATAATGAAATTTTATTATTATATTTTACATTGAAGTTTTTTGCAAAAAAGAATTGCTAATAACTTCTGAAATGGATACCGATACTGAAAATATATCTTTAAAATCTTTTGAGTTTTAGGCACTCACTCTCACTAAACTTTAAGTAAAAACTACTTAACGGTGCTATTTGTGTTTTGTAATCAACATCAATTAAGGTCAATGCGTCGGCTAAGATCTACATATTACACTACTTAACTAATTACACTACTTAACTAAAAATTGCCTTTTCTAGCTTAATTTTCACAACAGGCAGTATGTAATTTGTATAGGTTACTAAAATAAACTCCAAAAACGTGTATATGTCTCTCGTAACCCAAGACAAATTTTCTATTTTCGCCAAGCCAATAGGCTAAATTTACTAAGGCGCTACATAAACAGAGTTCCGGACATATTTTCAAATAGATATCAAATACAAGAAGTTTTGCATTAGCCGTCCATCAGTCGAAAGCATTTATCGCAAATTTAACTAAGTTTTGTACTAATATTGTGGATCATCATCAACAACAAGTACATAATTAACTACACTTTTACAAAATTACTTTTGCAAAACCTATGCAACAATAAAGTATTCGAAATCATCAAAAAAGTAAAAAGATCACATGAAAATGTAAATCTAATTTGGTAAAACGCTAAAAGTTATTAAGTTTTTGTGTCTCCTGAAAACTTGAGTTTTTGTTGGTACGCTCCAGTGGCTGGAACCGCGATGTGTGCAAAATAACAAAATAATCTTTACAGTGCTTTTGCTTTAGGAAAAATATATAAACAAAGTTAGGTAATCACCTAAAGTGTGTCATCGCTGAATGTGCGTCGGATGCGTTTGTGCGTCATAGCGTAAACTGCACAATTTAGCAATAAGTTTATAGAAATACTAACAACCCGCCCGGTTTCGCACGGGTAGCAGAGACATCTTCAACAATCATCAACATATTTCAATCAATATACACAAAATCTTAACAAATTATACACTTAAACCTTCCTCGTGAATCACTCGGTCTATTAGTGAAAATTGCATGAAAACCCATCCAGTCGTTTTTCAGTTTATTGCGAACAGACAGACAGACAGACGCAACGGGTGACTTTGTTTTAAAATATGTAGTGATTTAAATCATCAATGAGTCTTGTAGAACATTTTGATCAATTAACGTTATTTTAATAAAATAACTATTTTTTTAATAATAATTTCGTTCATCGTACAATATATATATATATATATATATATATATATATATATACAATACAATATATATATGTTTATTTTATGGTTTTTTCTTTGTTACAATTTTATTGTATTCATATAGATTCCCAACCAGATGGACCGCTGACCTGAGGAAGATAGCTGGGAGGGACTGTATGCGGAAAGCGGAGGACCGAGTACTATGGCGCACATTGGGAGAGGCCTATGTCCAGCAGTGGACTAGAATAGGCTAATTGATTGATTGATTGATTGATATAGATTTTGCCTCCGAACACATATTAAAAGAATTGTTATATTACGGGTAAATATACTGTAAATTTAACTTTCTTAAAAAAAAGTTAATACAAAATCAGTTTCTGTAATGGCAGCCGGTTTACAAAACATAATTCTCAAGTACGAATGAAAATGTGGTTGAACTGATTTATATGCGTAAACATACGAAGTATTTCTAACTCAATGCAAAAAGTCCAACATACCGCTCAACTTTTATCCAATACTGTCTCACATTACCATTTGGCAGGCACTGAAATATTATCTAACTTGGATCCATTGTGAGGGGAATTTAAAACGAGTGGAAATGGAATTTATTTCCAAAATGGATGTACTACATTTAGTTAGCAACGGGGGTCTTTGATAGAACAACATTCAATAGACACTCGTGTTTACACCGTGTAGTAACATAGAACTATAGTATTCCTAGCCTCCTATACTCTGTCTTTTTTTATTTTCTTTTTGACAGTTCGATAAGTAGTCAATTAGTGATGACCTAAACACGTTACGATTCTATTAAAAATAATAAACGATTAAGTTTATGAGGAAAGGTTCTTCGATTAAAAAGTAAAACATTAATTTTAATTAAAAATACTGAACTGGTTTTTAAATTATATTACACACGTTTAATAATGTTACATGCGAATTTATTGATTGATTATATTTAACTAGCGACCCGCCCCGGCTTCGGTGCAATGATGATACTAAATATACTACAGAATGTCTTTGTATACAACGTTCACAGTTTACCACGGTACCACCGCAACCACTATGTCCCTGCATTTTAAATCTGTATCTGCAAAATATTCATTGAAATTACATGCTGTAAAAGGCTATTTTGATATTAAATGCACAATATATTTAAGGTACTTAATTGGATAAGGATTAATGCTGTATTGCTTAAAATCGCTTCGTAAATAAGCCATTATTTCTCGTTAAAATAAAGGATAAAAAATGGTTATTGTGGGTTATCCCTAAGAGATAGACATATACCATTGCGGACTTTTTTGTATACCTTTTTAAGGTGTATAATACTGTGGTACATTATTTTGATCTATCTCGTAAGGTTTAGGCAGCGTTTGCAATGTAAACGCAAAAAAATGTGTTTATTTACGACATCACATTAGAAACCTCTAAAGTTATCAGTGTCTCTCTACTATATTATGCATGTATTATACATATAAACCTTTCTCTTGAATCACTCTATCTATTAAAAAAAACCGCATCAAATTCCGTTGGGTAGTTTTAAAAATCTAAGCATACATAGGGACAGACGGACAGCAGGCAGCGACTTTGTTTTATACTATGTAGTGATGTTACTGAGAACTCAAGTGACGAAGTGGCATTTCGTTAATTTTTCTGAGTTTGGAATTAAATTTCAAAATTTTTATGTTATTTATTGCAAATACAACTAACTATTCATAACTACAGAAAGAAGAAAGGTTTTTTATACTGATTTAGAAATAGTAAAATATGTAGTAAAAACATTGGTTCTCATCACAGAACGTAACTCTTTTTATTGCGTGAGATAATAATCATTTACTTTAAAAACTATGTACTGTATGTGCAGATTTTTTTTAAAACTGCGTAAACAGTACATATCATAATATCTACGAATGGTAATAAATAGTAATAATAGTGGTAATATTTTTTCTTACTTCGCGTTTTAAAGTTTAATTTTACTAACTTTGGTAATATTCTCAAGCCAAAAATTTGTCCTTCGCCAAAAAGAAAATTAAGGAATGAACAGTGCATAAGTTTACTAACTAAAGTAAACAACTACAGGTAGGTAATAATGTTAGCCTAGTTGGTCTAGTGGTAAGTGATTCTGACTGCTGAGACACGACCTCTAGGGTCGTGGATTCGATTCACACCCAGGACAAATAATTGTGTGATGAGCACGATAATTTTTTCTGTGTCTGCGTGTATCAACTTATCTCTAAGATGTATGTATTTAGTAAATCTATAAGTATGTTTATCAGCAGTCTGGTTACCATAGAGGCTCTGCTTAGTTTGGAATCAGTCGGCAGTGCGTGAGGTGTCTCAAATTGTATTTAAATAAACTAATCATTTGTTTTTTAGTAGTAGCAGTGTGTAGTAGTTACTAGTACCTATTATTAACTATCAATCCCTTTCAACTAAGCAAAATATTTGTCATTATAAGTGGGTTCACAGTCGCAATCATATTGAATAGGATTCGAACCAGTAACGAGTCGATGCCTTAGCCATTACGTTAGCACTGCCTCTTTTTCCTGCAGGAAATTTGGTCAACCCAATGCAGGGTACAGCGGCATTAGACCTATGCGTATATGGAACTTAGAACGCTTAGTTTTGACTGAAGCACCATCTCCAACTACTTTCCTTCTTCTCTAATTCCATCTGATGTTGTCACCTTTGATAGTTTTCTGCCTATCTTACTCTAGATAAGACATTTCATTTTTAAGACAAAGTGTAAAAGTGTCTTACTCTAAAGAATTAGTAGTAGGGGTTGAAGGTTAATGACTGTGTAACATTTCTGTGTAAACCGCAGCCAAACTTCGGAGCTCCGACAAGTTAGATTGGTGTATTTGAAGGAGCAGAATGCGTTAGCTATTAGAATAAGTCATTCTGTGGGTGTGTACTTGGTGTTTATATTAATTTAAACAATATATCTTTCCCTATAGTCTTAAAACGACTACATTCCTAAGGAGGGTAGGCGTTAGGCAGGCCGTAGTGGTAGCCGGCCATAAAATAAATCAGTCAAAACCAAGATGCAAACCAAAGGCAGAAAAATGATGATGATATTGCAAAGGTCTAGGTTTTTTCCATAGTATTTCGATGGGGAAAAAGTATTTTATCTTCCTCTCCTCCTCTATGGAGTGCATTAACAATAATTGACGTGCAAAAGAGTCTTTAAAGATTTATTTACAAAAAATAAATTTATTATCACTTGCAATAAAAGCAGCCACCCTATTTCTTTAAAAGCTTTTAGACAAGGTGCTTCTTAATTTGACCAGTAAATATAAGCGGCCGGAGAGAAGTCTGTTAAGTTCTTTAAAATCAGCGGCATTAAAAACACCATAAAGGTTTTATGTCTTGTGTAAGTATTTTAAATTAATTAAAACGAGGTGTATATTTCAGATGCTAGACTAGTATAGTCTAGTACATGGGCTTTTAAGTACACTGCCGTGAAAAAAAAGATACCAAATGAAATTGAAAATAAATCATAGATTATACGGTTTAATGGGTTACAAGGTCAATAGGTGTGTATGTTTTTTATGTCTAAATTCTTTGGATTACGATATCGTCATCGATGTAGTTATCCTGTTTTAGTTCGTATTCCAAAATCTCTAGATGTCCGATTACGTTCTTTATTATTCAGCGATAACCTGTTGAGGTGAAGACTAGATTCGAAGTTAATTTACGGTTTGAAATTCTTTGAAAATAAGAAACAGATAGACTTATTCAATATAACTAATTCATAGTCTTGTCGTTTCTTTGCATAATTTACAGACGACATTAAGAGTTGCTTCGAACCATAAACATAAATACATTTTATACTTTTGCTATTTACACAATCTCACCCACACACGCATGCACACATTATGCGCGTTCACGCAATAAATATACACACACACACACACACACACACACACACACACACACACACACACACACACACACACACACACACACACACACACACACACACACACACGCACACGCACACACACGCACACACACGCACACACTCACACACACTCACTCATACACACGCGCACGTATATACACACTCATTTATAAACGAATACACCGCCTCTCGGTAGTAGTTTTTATACACTCTCAACAATAACACTTACCTGACATCTAGTACTGCACAAATTCAGAGCTGGGAGGGGCTGGGAATCTGTCATACAGGCCTGTCCTAGTACAGATACCAGTCTCTCACATAGAAGCATAAACTAATGTCTAAAGTAAGTTTGTTTTGTAATGCCTAATATATTGCTGTACTGTGTGAGAGAAACAATAAATTATTATTATTGTACATTCTCCTTATTGAAAATGAAAATTAAAAAAAAAAGTGGCTGACCTTGCCGACACACATGAATTACAAGCTGATCTTAACAGAATCGAGACGTGCTGTGCATGTGACAAACTTAAGCTTAATATAATCAAATAAATCAAATAAAATGACAGTCTCCCACATTGATGTGATTTTCTGTGGTGATTGTTGCAACAGCGGAAGTTTTTTATTCGTTGTTTGGGGTCCCAGTGTAATCGGTTTCGGGCTATGCTAACGAGCTATTATGCCCCCTCGCAGCCACCAAGCGCCAGTAATAAATTCAGAAATATGTTTCAGGGGGTTGTAAGGAATATACATACATTTATAGATACGATCCCACACGCTACCTATATCAAAATTACATCTAAGCTGAAATATTGACAGCCGGTAAAGATTTTTTACATTTCCAGACCATCCTTTCATAATTCATAATACTTTATTTGTGGGATATAGGTTGGTTACAGATCTTAAATATTATGTTAAAGTACCACTTCATCCTACCACATTACATGGTGTAAAAATAATGATAAGAAAAAAATAATAATTACAATTTAAATATGTCACAAATTTAAGTTATTTATGCAGTGTACAAATTATGATCATTAGCATGTCATCATTATTACCATGTCAATATTACAATAATTCTACGGTACAATATTAAAATAATTCTATAGGTAGGTATATTACATAGGTAGGTATATTTTAGTTACATTAGTGTGAAATCGTATGTTACACCGTGACTAAACAAAACTAAGAACTAAACATTTATTTGTTGAGGGGGTTTTGGGTTGTATACCGAGGGGGCACATAGTTTCTAGGAAGCGGTATTTACTGACTGACTACAGCGAGAGTCTGCCAATCGATCGGCGGATAGAGGCGTTAGGTCGACACAGACTAAGTTGTGTTATCGCGATCTTCTGCGAGTAGAACGTCACGCGCAAGGAGGTTGCGGAGTGGATCCAGTAGGAAAACTTCCAGGTGAAACCGTTTCACTTGCGCTCACGTTCGCACCCTAAGAATGACCGCGGGTGGATGAGACGGGTTTTATATTCTTTATCCGCAGTAGAGTCTCCCTTGAAGGGTGTATCTGGACATCGCCCAGTTAGTAGAAGGAGCCCGCTTATCACCCGCGGACTGGCGCTAGGTGGACCATTGGAGGTAAAACGTCGCAGTACCGACATTCCACTCATTTCAGGCGCTGTAAGGTACACCAGGTTTTAGTCGGTTAAAGTCTGAAATACGCCCTCACCAATAGCCCGGTGAGGTGAAATCGAAATCAAAATAACCTTTTTTTGAACGCTCCAGGCTGTTTCACCGCCAATTCAGTATAAACATTCCCCTGGAGGATTCCCCTCTTTCAGGAAGAGATGCAACACCTATTATAAGCAATATATTGCTGTTTTCCGACATAAATGCGAACGAAGTCACGGGCATTGTTAGTCTTTAAGAAATATGAATGCCACTTACGAGAATTTTTATTCTATTATTAAAGGATACTGTCAACAAAAAAAGTTTTAACACGATGCATAAACTGGTCTATATAATTTTAATGAATTTTCCCGACAGGCTTTTTTCCAAGTCACATTGTTCCCTTTTAATAAAACTCGATATTACAACGAGCATACGCAACGTATCTCAGTAGAATATATACAGTTACATGCAGCATATTTGGTGTAAAGATATTGTTTGAATCTTTTAGTACGAACGTTTTCAATAAATGCAGAGATGCTTATTAAACTGCAATGAGAATGACTTTATTATTCATTCTAAAATGAACAAAAAGTTTTAAATTTACATCATAAGTAGCCATTTTCATTCTAAGACTTTTAATAAAGCGATCTCAATGTCTTTGGAATAGCAAGTCAGAAGTTTTTAATGGTTTTTTGATATGTTTTAATTTTAGCTCAAGTTTTTCCAAAAAGGAGTTTATTTTTTTCAGCGTTTATGTATGTTTACATGTATATGAGTTTCTTTATTCCACCATCACTTCTAAACGCCTGAACGGATTTGGATTATGGGTAAATAAATATACGTTAGAATCCTTGCATCATGCCGAGAGACACTGGATATAAAAAAAATACGTTATTCGTAATTCGTTTCTTGGCGGGATAGTTTTTTAAAATTAGTAACTTGTTAATCTAGATTATATGAAATGTAACTCCTACTTAATAAATAAGATGGAAGTGAAGTTATTATTAATCATGATATTGAATCATTATCTTTTGAGCCTGCCAAGAAGATTTTTGACGGCCAGGTATACATTATGTTACTTCGGTTTTCTGTAAGCAAATTTTTAGAGTATAATAAAAATATATTGCTCAGACTAAACTTCAGTTCAGAAATTCAAATTTATCAAGTTCATATCAATGTGGACAATGCTGTGAGCTCCACAATTACACATACTCTACTGTACTGTAGATTAAAGACATTGTGCAATTATTAGTTTCTTCGACAATAATAAATGAAATAAATAAAGAAATTAATTGCATCTTATCTTCCTCAATTAAGAGTTTCATTAGTGCCGGATCTTAGCCATCTATCAATTGTAATAATAACAAAATACAATATCAGATCTGGTAAATACATGATTCGGCGATTGGAGTACTAATATCGCATCCCCAATAAATTCTAGTCCGATTCATAATCAAAGGTTGTATTAATTTATATTACATGTGTTTGATTTAGCAATTTAAATGTAATTCTAATTTGCGATGGTTCACAACTCAATTAGGGTTATCTTGAGGGTTACTTACATCTCAACCTCATTTCAGTTTACGTAACTTGATTTTTATCTATGTTTTTAATTTTCGGCCGCAAAAATTTTTATCCGATAAAATTTCTAATAGATATTCAAACCAATCAAAAGATTTCGACAATTCGATTTTGGCGTTTAGAAAGCTCAAAACGTTTGAGCAATGGATCAACATAAAAATTCAACCGCTGAAGTTTCACTTACTCGTAAATTTTAAACTCGGCTCACGTATAAAGTTGTGAATGGTGGTTTTTCTGAGTCAAGTGAAAACTTTTGTTCCAAACTACTAACTTACTTGTGGATTTACCCGAAATTGCATTTTGCTCCATTTCTGATCATGGGATTTTCTGTTATAATTTGTTTTGTCAGGAGATATCATACAAAGCCTTTACTTTTCAAATTTAAAGTGAAAATAATATATTACGCGATTGTCGAAGGGTACTTGTTTGTTACATTTTGAAGTTTCGTTTAATTGAAGTAGATCTAATATTAACGTAAGTGGAACACTTGCCTTGTGTTCAATAGCTATTATACTTGTAGATTAAAAACGTGGAGATCATTGTAATATTGAAAGAGACGGTTGCTATCACACTACTCCTCATAGCTATATTTAATTTCAAAGAAACTGACTACACTAATAGTGTACTGAAACCATCAAATATCTGCGTTTCGATATCCACATTAGCAAATTCGTGATTTGCGGATAATTTTTCTCAGTCAACATTAAGTTTTTATTATAAATATATATAATTCGTACACATCGATGTTGCCCTATTGCGGTGATTGTCTATTAGAAGAAAACTATGATCTATTGTAGAAGGAATTTGAAGTAGGTTCATCACAGTATAGTATCCAAGTCTTGTGATGGTAAACGACTATACGAAATCCAGAGTCTTTCACGCGTTGCCGTGTACGCGATCGTACCTTCCGTGCCCACCTTTAGGAATAAAAGAGTTGAAGTTAGTTCCTCAGTTAACATTACATTACCTTTCTAAAAATAAAGTTACAAAAATAAGTATAATATAAAATATAACAAATAGTGGCCAAGTTACATTGCACTTAAGTGTACTGCGTTACAAAATACATTCCGTTTGTAAATTTTAGAATACGTGCACTCTGATGACATTATTATGTATGTATTTATGAAATGCGTCGTTGATTTTACGAGATTTCATCCGGTTAAAATATCGCAAAACCTGCCATGGTAAAGAGGAGACAAGAATGAACCTTATGCGATAAATCTTGAAGTACAATATCAAATGTGTAAAACATTGTTGCTTTCAAAGGATATTTAAATTTTACAGTGAGATTATTAAATAGTTTTATTTTAGTTCTTCTGAATTAACCGTTTTTGATTACATTCAGACTTCCAGTGTTTACAAAAAAACGTTAAGTTTGTTTTTAAGGATGAATGATCGATCTTTTTGAGTTGTGACTTGGTTTTTTATATACCTGGTATTTAATTTTGCATCAAAGTTCGATTTGTGCCAACGCAGACTGAGTTGTCTTCAAGCTACGACTTACGACGCCTGAAATGTTGTCGCACTGTCTGATGCTGTGATGACGATTTTAAACAACATACATTTGTTGCAATTGGAGCCAACTCATAATTCCACTATACAGAAGATTGCGATCATGAGGAGTACTGTTGCGTGGTGATTAAGGTCGCCAGAGAGATACGAGTTGCTGAAAGCGCATTGTTGCCGCTGATATTGATATTGAATCGTTCATTCGTTTGATTGTTAGAGGACTTGGACAATCTTGACCATCTCAAGCTATTGTTTACATTCTCCAATGCATCCGTATAAGCAATATTCTTTTCCCGTGCCCGGTTGACGTCAAAAAGCTTGCCCCTGTTACGCGAATGGGACTAAATTAAAATAAATAGGCAAAATGTGGGTGTTTAATTGCTCTCTGCTTATCCCTTCGGGGGACCAGGTGTGAGTGTATGTGTGTATCATGTCATGTCATATTGAGTGGTAACAGATTTTAACTTAGTTGTTCACGAAAACTTCTTTCCTTTGTCTGTTTTATAGAAGCCTACTTGATTTAATTGTAAAAATTGATAAAGGTAATTGGGACTTTGCCATATTGAAGGTGAGCGAACGATACGGTCTATGAGTGGGCCTAAGTATGAGTGAAAACCTTCAAAAAAGATTAAAAGGAAAGGTCAGCCGCTTACCCAGCAACTCTCGACCTTCGTTTCAAGACATATTAAAAGCTATTACTGAATATTAATGAAAGTGTTGCCTGCTTGAAATGATTCATCTTTCGCCAGTTGCTTTCAACAATATGTCCTGAGCCGCTTGACTGATTAATTGTCTTATTTTCACTTTGGTAATCAATTTGAACTGTTGTTGCTTTCGTTTTGTTATTTGAGGGCAAAAGATATTAAGTTCTTTGCATTGTATTTGTATTATCTTTTTTTCATTCGAATAATTCAAGGAATGTATTCAAAAATCTATAGTAATATGATAAAGCTGTTGTTTTTTTGATTTGGTTATTGTTTGAAATCGCTAATCCCTGGAACTACGTCTCAGACTTTGTTTTTGTACTAGATACTTTTACTAGATTGAGGAATGTTAAATGCTATTTAACCTCACAGTACGAGTTTAGGAGCGAAGCAGTGACCGTAAACTGTGGGGAATAGCTTGTATATTATAACTTTGGAATACCTTCAACTATAACTACTTTACACTAATTGAGGTAACATATAAATTAGGAATGTTTTGGATATGAAATTTTGGATATGGATACGTATTTATAAATTACTAGCAGCGCCCTGCGGTTTCACCCTTGTAAGTCCAGATCCCGTGGGAATATCGGGATAAAAAGTAGCCTATATGTTAATCCAGGTCTCCAGCTATCTACATACCAAGTTTCATCGCAATCGGTTTAGTAGTTTTTGCGTGAAAGAGTAACAAACATCCATCCATCCATACATCCATACTCACAAACTTTCACGTTTATAATATTAGTAGGATATAAGTGATTATTATGGCTACTCAGTTTTAAGAGTTATCGATCTAAGATGCAAAAGCAAAATTATAATTAACAAAAACAACATTATACAACCATTTTGCCAAATAAAAATAATAAAAATATGAGATAACGTGTCCATTTAGACGGTACGGACGGACATAGATACGGTTTCGGATATATTTTTATTTCTTATATCCGATGTTTTTCGCTTTTTTTTGTATGGTATAGGGGACAAACGAGCAGACGGGTCACCTGATGGTAAATGACTACCGCCGCCCATGGGCACCTGCAACTCAAGAGTCACAAGTGCGTTGCCGGCCGTTAAGGTGGGAGTAGGGGAAGAGGAATGGGGGGGAGAGAGAAGGGTTTTGGTATTGGTATTGGTAAAGGGCTCTGTTTCCGCATTTAGACTCATAGGCGGTCCATTATGCGTTCAGATAGGCTGGCTAGTTGAGCCAGCCTAGCTCCTTCCAGAAGCACAGAAGCCTCCTGGGGCGTTCACAGGCTTCTAGGAGCGACCTCGCTCCTGCGAGGATATTTGCCCGTTGTGTGGCCACTCCCTCGCACTCCAGGACAACGTGGGCGGCCGTTTCCTCCGCATTAAGACAGCGTCTACATAGAGGACTGTTTGTCGCATTGATGGTGAATAGGTGCCGGTTTAGGGCCAAATGGCCCGTAATGGTACCTACAACTATTCTGATCTCAAGTCGGTTAAGACTGAGCAGTCTGCAGGTTAAACGTGGTGAGACCTCCGTCAACACCAGTCTAGATTGCCTACAGCCGGGCGTATCAGCCCAGCGACCGTTGTGCGCTTCACGGGTTCGTTGCTTTACCCATGAGCGAAGTTGATTGAAGGGAAGTGGCAGCAATATAGTTGGCCCTGCCACTGTCGTTGCAGATCCATTTCTTGCCAGCTCATCTGCGGCATCGTTGCCGAGTGAATCACTATGCCCCCTGATCCATTGAAGGGTTAGCCCATTGATAGAGGCTAAACGGTCAAGTGTCTGGTGGCATTCGTATATAAGGCTGGAGTTCATGGTGGTGCCCTCCAGGGCTTTCAGGACCACCATACTGTCTGAGAGTATGCCGATGTTGTGCTCCTTTATACCCCTTGACATGACCGCGGTAGCGGCGTAGGTTATCGCAACACACTCACATTGGAATATGGAGCTGTGTCGGCCTAGCGCCAGTGATATTGTTATATTCAAGTCTTGTGAGAAAACCTCGGCTCCAGTCCCTGTCCCCATCTTAGAACCGTCCGTGTATATCCGGACTTCGTTTATGCCAGATTGATATCGGTCGCTCTCATGTAGTTGTATTCGGTACCTTCTACCGAAGATATGTTGTTTAGGGATCCTATCGCATGGGGCAGCTATTAGTGGTTGGTATTCCACTAATTGGTTCCATAATTTGGAATGAGGACCTTCTTGGTTGTACCATAGACCTAGGTGTTTGAGTCTGATGGCTGCCATTGCTGCTTCTTGTTGTATATATAGGTCTAGTGGCGCCAGATCTAAAGCTACTTCAAGGGCAGCTGTGGGTGCTGTGCGCATGCAACCAGTGACGGCAGCACATGCGAGTCTCTGGAATTGTTGTAGTTTGTTTCTGACGGTGCTTAGCTCTGTTCTCTGCCACCAGGTAATGGCACCGTATGTGACGATTGGCCGTATGACCGTTTTGTATAGCCATAGTGTGATTTTTGGTGATAAACCCCAGCTTTTGCCGAGGAGTCGCTTGCATTGGCAGAAAATAATGCTAGCTTTGTTCAATTTTGTGTCCAGGTGCCTGTTCCATAGGAGTTTACTGTCTAGTATCCCTCCTAGATACTTGACTTCCTTGGTAAGGGCTAGACGGGTGTTAAATAGTTTAGGTAGTCTTAATTCTCCTAAACTGCGTTTATTTGTGAACATGATCAACTCTGTCTTCGTCGGGTTCACCGTTAAGTCGTGTTCCACACACCATTGTTCCACGACCTTCAAAGCAGACCTCATTCGGTCGCATACCACACTCTCAAAGGGCCCACTGATGAGGATGGTCAGGTCGTCTGCATAGCCCACTGTGAGGAACTTGCGGTCATTGAGCCGAGTAATAAGCTCATTGACCACAATGTTCCACAGGAGAGGTGAGAGAACTCGGCCTTGCGGACAGCCTCTGGCCACCACCCCTCTTGTTGTGTTATTCACAGTGAATTGTATGGCTCTGTGTCTGAGCATGTTGTCGATCCATCTGGCAATTGTGGAGTTGACCCCATGCCTTGCCAGAGCTTGGCTGATGCTGGTGAAGTTAGTTTTGTCGAAGGCACCCTCAATATCGATGAAGGTTCCTAGGGTCGACATCTTGTATTTTAGGTTGCCCTCTATGTATGAGACAACTTGATGGAGGGCAGATTCTGTTGATTTGCCCATTGAGTAAGCATGCTGGTTGGGGTTCAGAGGGTAGTTGACTAGTACAGTGCTTCTGATTTCCCTGTCTATTAGTCTCTCCAGTATTTTAAGTAGGAATGATGTGAGACTGATGGGTCTAAATGATTTCGGTTGTGTGTAATCTCCTTTGCCGGGTTTGGGGATGAAGACTACTTTGACCTCTCTCCACTTCGTAGCGGTGTGCCAAGCAGCTTCCGTAGATAATCCGAAGATGATCTATCAGTGCCCCATCGCACCATTTTAGCAGGCCTGGGAAAATACCATCTAGTCCTGCCGCTTTATATGGAAGAAAGCTGTTCGCCCATTGCACTTTATCGTGATTAATGATTTTGCAGGCAGTGGTCCAGTCTGGCTCACCCAGTGTATTTTCCTCACTGTCTTCCCATGTGTCCTCCTCGTTTGATATGCGACATCCTGGGAAGTGGGTTGTCATCAACAGTTCTGATGTCTCCGAATCTGTTTTGGTATAGGTTCCATCAGGTTTTTTCAAGAAGCCAAGAATGCACAGCATCCGTTCACAGCACATGATGTTTTTGACTCTATTTGCTTGATCGTTGTTCTCTATGTTAGTGCAGAAGTTTCTCCAGCATTCAGTTTTACTGATTCTGATCCGCTTCTTGTAGTGTTGTAGGGCCTGCTTGTATGCGTCCCAGTGTTGATCTAATCGTGAATTTTTGGCTTTATTGAACAACTTTCTAACCTTACGCCGTTGTTTCTCCAGTTCCGGTCCCCACTAGTGTTGTTTACTGCATGGTCCAGTTCTGGGTAATGAAAGTGGGCATGTTTGTTCAAAGCATGTAATTAAGGTGGTGGTAAGGAAGGAAGTAAGGAGAGAGAAGGGTTAGGGCCTCCGGTATCCTCACTCACTCGGCGAAAAGTAATGAAAGCGTTCCTTCACAGCCAGTTTTCTGTGAGGGCGTGGTATCACTGCGGTCATTTACGCTTGGTTACGGTTACGGACCTCCATAACATCCCTAAATTACAAACTGTAATATTTATTGTTTATTTCGAATTAATTAGGTGACACCCCTTTCATAAGTACTGACCGAAGTTTTTGATTTGTGTTATGTTGGAGTTTCCTGATAATTTAATGCTTATGTTTAAACAAACTTAACTGGCACAAAATTGGCAACTGATTCTAAAGCTTATGCAACCCATACTAATGTATTCTAATATTATTAATGCGTAAGTAACTCTGTTTGTTTTGTTACCTTTTCACAACTAAATGGCTAAATGGGTCTTAATGAAAGTAGACGAGGAGTTAGATTATATTCTGGGGAAGGACGTAGGCTACTTTTTATCTCGGAAGAATAATCGCCTTCCGCTGGATAAATTTGAATTTCTAAGCGAACGAAGACGTGGACGGCAACTAGAAATATGTAATGGCAATTATCCCCCTAATATGATAAATGTGAAAGTTTGGATGGATGGATGGATGTTTGTTACTCTTTCACGCAAAAACCACAGAACCGATTGCGATGAAATTTGGTATGTAGATAGCTGGAAACCTGGATTAACGTATAAGTTACTTTTTATCCCGATATTTTCACAATCTCTCTCTCACTCGAAATCGCAGAGCGCTGCTAGTATTAAAAATAAATGTTTATCTAACTTCGTTGAGTATTTTAAAATATTTCAATCGAGTACACTACCAATTACATGGCAGAAAATAAGATACACTTAACATAGTTATTGGTAAATAAACTTTCGTAATTCACGTCCCATAAAAATTTCAGCTTCGGAACTATGTTGTCAAGCCCTAAATATGTTCAGGATCCAACTCAGTACGAACCAAATATACCGACAAATACAAAACATTGACCACAATGAGTCTCCTCATTTGGTGTAAGTTTTTGGACCCGAGGCCCTACCAAAAGTTTCCGAACATTCTCGAAACTTCTGACAATTTGGTAACAATAAAATAAGTTACCAAGACTAATATCTTTGCTTTTAGTAGGTTTAGGCAGGATTTATTGTTGATCTTTTGTCCGAGCTGTTTCGTAATTGACGCCTTGAACAAAACAGTTGCGAAGATATCGATCAAAAGTTTTGCTTCAACAATGTTTTGTTTGATAAATATGTTCTAATTGTTCGTGCCATTAATATTTGTTTTCTGTATGTATTAATTGCTATAAAATGCCCTTTTCTCTTAACTTCTATCTGACACCATAATTACCAGTTATTCTTTTATCTATTATCGATTTTCTCCGTCCAAATGTTGCCTGTAAGAGATCGCTTCTAGCGATAAGGTCGCCTATTGTACATAACAATATCCACTTGGTGTATTTTTTTCAAGCAATATGTCGTTGGTGTACAATTAAGATTATTCTATTCTATGGTATTCTACTATTTTCCACTACTGGAAACTATAGAAGCTATGATATAGAGCATTATTTTAACATGTGTTACGTGGAAAGGGCTACATCAAGCTACCTACGGGAAGCTATACAATGACAGTTCAAGTAATTCTTTTCATTGAAATAGAATAAAACATCCAAAACTGAATAATAGAAACTCATTTAGGTCGAAATTCGCCCACCGATGTTTAGTTATTATTAGATAACCCATGATACACTAGTGGTAGGACGGGAAAGTGTCAGGAGGTTTGCCTTCAGTACCATATACACGTTCAGTTTCTTTTTTTAAAAGCCATAGTGCGTGCAAGGTATAATGCCTGCCGATAGTGGCGTATGTGTCGGGTCGTTTGGTCCCCCTTCAATGTGGTTGATCTGTACGACAGCTGGCGTGTGCGTCACGCTCGTGAACAGGGCCGTTGGTCGAGGCTGGACATCTCCGGACTGCTATTACTTAAATATGTATAGTAGTAATTAGCGCGTCTATTTATATTTTAGAATAATAGGTATGTTACATTGTCCTCACATTTTATTTACGCTTATAAGCAATGTAACCAGAAACTTGTAAAAAACATTTTGAAAAAGAATGTCATTGGAGTTTCTTGCCTGTTCTTCTCTATAGGATCTATGTATTGGAACAGGCAACTAGCTTCACGACTGACTTAGTCTGACTGACTACTACTCCTGACAATTCAAAAATACCTATTATTGGTTTAATTGAAAGAAATGGTTTTGATTTGATTTGATAATGGCCAACAGTTAGATTTGCGAGGGTTTCTATTTGTGTTTGTTTGTGCCTTAATGAGGTTTTGTCGATCTACAATAGCAGAGACACAATGTAGGTAGCTGACCTTTATAACCATATCACCTGTTTAATTAACCAATCATCTTCATCCCACAGATATAATTAATGATCCTGCAGCTAAACTTTCGCAGTATGACGTAGTTTTCTATGATCCAATCTGCATTTCCACTATGTCGTAAAGTTACGTTTTCTATTGTTGAAAGGCTGTCGTGTCTTTCTATTCACATTATTTATCAACAAATAAAGCTTTCTGATTCTGATTTAAGACTGTCGTCACTTTGTCGTTGAAGGATTGTCGTGTCTAGGCTGCTCCCACTAGATCGTGACATCAAACGATCTTACCGTTGGGGGAGACATGTTTCGGCACGTATGGGCCGGCTTGACCGAAGTGATACCACGGCCTTACAGAAAACCGGTCTCATAGCAATGCTTGCATTGTGTTCCGCCGAGTGTGTGAGGTTACCGGATACCCTAACCCCCTTCTGACCTTCCCCTACTCCCACCTTTAAGGTCGGTAACGCACTTGTGACTCTCGAGCTGCAGGTCTCCATGGGAGGTGACTTCTCTGCTGTTTAGTAGTAGTTCACAAAAAATATATATATATGTTTCACGGCAGTCACCCTGTCATTCGCACAGCAGTGGCCTAGTCGCCTCAACGTGCTCTTTGAAATTAGTAGGGTGTGTTACCTCCCCTATACAATGGGTGAAGATGATATTTTAATAACACATTACTTTTAAAAAAGATCGAAAATAATTAAGTGTGGACGGTGGAACGACGTTTTTATTGTATCTACGACGGATTTTTGCTGTCACGATCACGACAGGGTCACGACGTGACGTTTCTTTTATCGTATGACGCTGTCGTTTAGATGTTCGTTAAAAGATGAAAAAAGTCGTAGATGACAATTAATAATCATGCTGTTTTGAACATAACATAATCCATTTAATTTACAAACCACGACGCTTAAAATGGGACGACTATCTATCGTTACGACACAGTGGGAATGCGCCCTAATGGCTAAGGCATCCGACTTGCGTCAAGTGTTTTGCGGGTTCGAACCCCACCCAGTGCATTACCGACGTGAACGTTTTCGGTACGTGACGTTAGCTGGAGGAGTTAACAACAATACTAGAACTATGTGACCCGCATTGCTATTATTCATTTTTTAACCGACTTCAAAAAAGAAGGAGGTTCTCAATTCGACTGTATTTTTTTTTATGTTTGTTACCTCAGTACTGTCGACTGGGTGAACCGATTTTGATGATTTTATTTGAAAGCTGGTGCTTCCCGAGTGGTCCCTTTTTGAATGGTGTAGTTCTGATTTGCATCCATGAGAAAACCATATAAGTCTTTTATTTTATGGAATAGTTTTATTTTGAAGTTTGGATTTTTTTTCAAAGAATTCTTATCTACACCTAGTTGTGCCCCGCAATTTCACACTTTTTGGTCACTGCTTCGCTCCTAGGGGTCGTAGCGTGATGTTACATAGCCTATGACCTTCCTATTGATGTATTGGATACAGTATTCATTGGAATACTCTATCCAATACAAAAATAATTGTTCGAATCCAACTAGTAGTTCAGATTAGCGTATAGTATATGTAGAAAGATAATCTGCTGTGTACTGTAATACGTCCATAAATAGACATTGTATGAGGTTATTGTGAAGTTGTACGTCGTTCAGCCAGTTTACTACAACGTTAACCCCGTGACACAACTTAACAACTGTTTCAACTTGTATATGCTACAAGAGGGTGCGACTGACATAAGAGGAGCTACCTCTTAAACACGAATGAGAACTAATTTGTATTGGAGATTTCTGGAGGACTATTTTTTTATCGAATTGACCAGAATCTATATATTACGTGAAGAGAACCCTTTGTACGCATTTTTTTTTAATCTTAGGGAAATTTTCTTATAAAAAGAATTGCAGAAAACTAAATATTTTAAACAATATGTGTTATAAATAATAAAATTACGTGAAAAAGCTAGACAAGCTAGACAAACACGTGTATGTATATATGTATTGATATATGGTACAGGAAGCTATAGCTATATAAGTAAGTGAATGAAATGAAAAAATGAAAATGAAAATGAAATGTGTTTATTTCAGCGCCATGCTAAGACATACATAATTACATATACATACACTTGATATGACAATTACTATACACTGCAATAAATTATTAAACAACATGCAAGTATGCATGCCCAGCACAACCCCCGAAAAGGGTCACCACCTCAGCATTTGCTAGACGGTGAACCGTCCAGCGCTGATTTTCAGTTGGCAGCCCGCCGACGTGACTCACGGTAGGAACAGTAACTATAAAATATGTAAATATCAGTAGACAGATAGTTTAGCGATACAACAATGCTGTTGAGCTTAAAATGCAAAATTGTATCCGTACTTATCCCAGATTTGATCAAAATCGTTAGAGCTGCTTCCGGGATACCCAAAATATAAATATATACAAAAATAAATACACACATACAAGAATTGCTCGTTTAAGTAATAAGATATTTTGGCGTGCATTGTACGGCCTAACTGGTTTCTTAATACCGCGCTGTGCGCCGTCGCGAGAGGGTCTGTCTTGCTCGCGCGCGTGTTCCACAGGTACTTTATTTAGGAGTTACGAAGTGAAAATAAACCAGCGACCGATCACGTAAATTGATTCGTGTTGTGCGCACTAAAGAGAAAGAACCAAATGAACCATACGCGACATCAATACAGAGACAACGATAGTACAGTGTATAGGTACCTACTCGTAAACAACTATCGTGTTTAGACGTGCTCGCCCGTACTGAATATATACATATATATATAGGTATATAATCAGGAAGTTGTATACTCACCGCCTCAACGCCTCTCCAAGATGAGTATTACAATAGCAGGCAAGTAAAATATTAAATTAGAACATTAAATTGGAATTGAATTCATAAAGATAATTAATAGATGAAATTAAAATTTTCAATGAAACTATATGAAATTAAAGGATTATAAATTAATATGACTTATAGATAAATTTACATTAGAAGATTCGTATTTTATTTGAGTTGACATTAATTGAGATTTTAATTTATTTCTAAAACTAACAATACTGTTCAGGTCCCTGATCGGGGGTGGAATGTTATTCCAACATTTGGTAGCTGCATATCGGAAGCTGCCTCGGAATGCTGTGGACCTATGCTGTGGTACGGACAGCTGCGGAGCGCAGCGTCTGTTTGCACTCTGGCGGTGCGTACTGACTGGTTTTAACTTGGAGTGCAAGTACGATGGATATTTATGTACCACCACGTTGAAGAGAAGGCATGCCAGGTGCAGTTTACGACGCAGCTTCATTTTTAGCATAAAATGTTTGTTTAGGAAAGGTGTAACGTGAGTTCTGGGTGGTATGCAAAAACAAAACCTAGCACAGGCATTTTGAACTCGCTGTAGCAATTTTTCGGTGCGTGCCAGGAGCCTGGGACCGTAAACTGTGTCTGCGTAGTTTAATTTGGACAGAACTATTGACTCGACTAAAAGAATACGCAGTTCCTCGCTGAGAAAAGGGCGTATCTTATATAATACCTTGAGTCGATAAAAACAGTTTTGTACGCAGTTTGAAATATGAGTTTCGAACCTAAGCTCCTGGTCCATTAGAAGACCTAGGTTTCGCGCTTCGCTCACACGCTCGATGCGCTCTCCCATGACGTTTATCCCAACCAGTGAAGCAGGAAACCGTCGCAACTTGTCAGTTTGGTTTTTAGTCCCAAAAATCAAATATTTGGTCTTAGTTGGGTTAAGAATAAGCGAATTTCGTTTCGACCAGTCCACTACCCTAGTTAAATCTTCATTTATAGCGCGAAGGGCTGACAGGTAGTCCGAGGGCTTGAATGATATGTATATTTGAAGGTCGTCAGCATAGATATGGTATCTACAGTTTTTTATAACTAACGGCAGTGAAGCAATGATGCATTGCTTTTTGCCGAGTTAGTGAGGTTACCGGAGGCCTTAACCCTTCCCTCACCCCCCTCTTCCCCTACTGCCACCTTAAAGGCAACACACTTGTGACTCTTGAGTTGCAGGTGCCCATGGGCAGCCGTAGTCATTTACCATCAGGTGACCCGTCTGCTCGTTTGCCCCCTATACTATAAAAAAAAACTTAATAATTGAAATAGAATAAAACATGAATACCTGAATATAGGAATTATTCTTATGTTCAAAATACGACCACCAGGCCATCTTTAGTTATTATTAAACTCTGATGCGCTAATGTTACGATGGAAGTGTGTCAGGAGGTTTGCCTTCAGCACCATATACACGTTCAGTCTCTTTTTTTTTAAAGCCATAGAGTGGGCAAGTTATAATGGCCGACAGTGAGACTTGCAAGGGTTTCTATTTGTGTTTGTTTATGCCTTAATAAGAATTTGTCAAAGCCTAAAGTTAGTAGCATAATTTTTTTTTTTTTTTTTTAAGAGTTACTTATATAGCTATAGCTTCCTGTACCATATATCAATACATATATACATACACGTGTTTGTTTAGCTTGTCTAGCTTTTTCACGTAATTTTATTATTTATAACACATATGTTTAAAATATTTAGTTTTGGAGCTAATGAGAGCTCCTTCCAGCTAATGTTTGTGGTAGAAATATTTTCACGTCCATAGTCGACCGCCGCTTTAAATAACGAAGAGAAGTAGATAGTTGAAAGACTGCAATGCGAGCGAGGAATATATTAGAGTTTTAGGTTTAAAATTCAACACTTAATGCAGCAGTAGTCTGCGATGTTATTCTTTAATTAAGGTACTTTCTATGCAGTAGCATTTTGCATACAGCCTTGCAATTATGAAGGAACCTTGAAATTCTCTTGAAAGGGTAAATTTCTCGCTCTATGACTTGGATCTCAAATTGAGATATGTTACACAAATTTTTACATACTCACGATTTTGAGATTAATTAGAGAAGAATTAAGAGGTTGAATGTACAAAACTCTCTATACAGGTTAATTTAAACTTAACAGAAGAGTTCCCAAACCCTATATTATTACCTGAAAATAAAGATATTTTGTTTTATTTTAATTTTTTTAACGCCTGTATCCCTGAAGAGATAGGCACAGGCGTTCAAACATCGTCGCTTGAGCTTGTTTCTTGTAACAATATTTGACACATGTCACATATTTGACAATAACCATCTGTCAAATGGAGGGCGTCACTTTTTCGTGGGAGCATGTGTGGGTTGCTAGTATTGAACTAATCTCTCAACATGAGTATAATGTGTTGTGTTTTGTATTATACCTAAAAAAAATAGTAATAGTAATAACTTGTCTATTTTTTATTTTCATTTGATTTTTTTTTTATGAGCTACATTTTTGTGTATTTGTAATTGTTTTAGGTTAACTTCATTTTTATTTTTGATGTCACCTTGTTTTCGAGTCCCCATCTGAAAACCAGCGCTGCATGTCATACATGCAGCATATGCTGAGATGGCGGCCATTTTAGACTCGCACAGAATGGGACCTGTTTCCTTTTTTGTCTTCTCTCTCTCTCTGTTTTAATTTAGTAAGTAATTATGATAAATTTAAGTAATAGTGTTTGTGTATTTGTATGTCTGTGCGTGTTCTAAATAAATGTTTGTTTCTTTCTACCTATAATTTGGTTCAAGTAACGTAATTGGACAAACCTGTTGACGTCAACCGTGCATTTTAGGAACTAAAGATGTGAAAATTGGGAATATTATATACTTTTTTACCACGGCCTCACAGAAAACCGGCAGTGAGTGAGGTTACCGGAGGCTCTAACCCTTCCCTCTCCCCTATTCCCGTCCTGCCCCTCGCCCCCCTCTTCCCATTCTTCCACCCCTCCCCCTCTTCTCCTACTCTCACCTTAAAAGGCGGCAACGCACTTGTGACTCTCGAGTTAGGTGTCCATGTGCAGCGGTAGTTATTTACCATCAAGTGGGTCCATCTGCTCGTTTTCCCCCTATACCATAATATATAAATATATATATATATATTCAAGGGAGTGGTAGGTAAGAAGGGAAAGTAATAGAAATACGGGGTATTGCTTCTACAGATGGATTGGCCAGTAAAATCGATAGCTCAAACAGGTCAGTTTCATATACCTGTAACTCGAAACGGCAGTTACTGGGAAGACCGAGGCCTCTACTCATCACTGATGATGATCACGTCCCTCTAAAAGCTGTCTTAGAAATGGTACTGGGCAAAACGCAGAAGTAATTAGATCCTATACTTATATAGTATGCAGTCACTTATTTAGTTAAATTTCTTTAATTCATTTTTGCTTGTCAGTTCGGAGGATGTCATGCTCGCCTAGAAGTCCTTCCGATGGTGGCGTATGTGTCACCTCGTGCCAGCGACCAGCCCCGACCAATGGGTCGGGGCTGGTCATCTGCGGACTGCTATTACTTAAATATGTACAGTAGTAATTAGCGTATCTATTTATATTTTAGAATAATATATTACATTGTTCTCACATTTCATTTACGCTTATAAGCAATGTAACCAAAAATTTGTAAAAAACATTTTGAAAAATAGTGTACTTGGAGTTTCTTGCCTGTTCTTCTTCATAGGATCTACGTATTGGAACAGGCAACTAGCTTCACGACTGACTTAGTCTGACTGACTCCTACTGCTGAAAATTTAAAAACAGCTATTATTGCTTTAATTGAAAGAAATGGTTTTGATTTGATTTGATTGATATATATAGAAAAACAATAGTGTGGACCTTAAAAGAGATGGCAGGATGATTTAAACTTCTTCAATTATTTATTACGTACAAGAAACGTTAAATCTAAAAAGGATCAATAATTCAAACACTACACCGAATACGTACTCAATGTTGCTGCCAAGTCAATCACTATCAAAATAAAACCTTATCTATTAAAAATAAAGTTCAAGATCCTTTGTGGCATACAACCTCATCGTGCACTTTATGACGAAGCAGAAACAGATGGTGTTGAAGCTGACCCCCGCCCTGCCCGTTGTCCAGTTTACTCGTAGGTGGTAATATAAGTTTGAAATTGTAAAGGACATTGTTGCTTTATAGTTTAATAATTTTGATGTACTGTTACGGAGGTGGACGCCATATCTTTTACTGTACTAGAAAGATGTGTCTGCATGTTTCAAGAGTACGTTGAGAAATAATTTCACGAGGGACATAGCGGAATTCTCGCTAGTATCGCAAAAGCACAATGCCTAGCTGATGTTATACAATGTATTTTAAACCTACTTCTAATTTTCGTATCGAAATGATATGACATATGTAGTTTGGATGACAATACTATAATTTGATATCTTGGAGCCGATCTAATGATAGAGCCAGGAGGTGGATAGTGGAACTATTCAGTGGCTACTAGTAATTTACTTCAGTTTGGGCTCACTTTGGCTCATGGTTCCTTTTGGCGAGTCCAACAGATTGGGTTTGGTAACAATGGTCTGATGATGAAGACAGGACGGGGATAGTGAAACTCTTTTTTAATTCTAATTTCTATTAAAGTATTTTTTTTTAAGTTGTACAAAATGGGCTCGACCTGAGTGATACCACGGCCTCACAGAAAACCCGTAGTGAAACAATTAATGCATTGCTTTTCGCTGAGTGGGTGAGATTACCGGAGGCCCTAACCCTTCCCTCTCCCCTCCTCCTCTCCCCTCTTCTTCCCTTCCCCTACTCCTACCTTAAAGGCCAGCAACACACTTATGACTCTTGAGTTGCAGGTGCCCATGGGCGGTGGTAGTCATTTACAATCAGGTGACCCGTCTGCTCCTTTGCCCCCTAGACTATTTATGTTTACGTTAGTTAACGTGATCACGTAATAGTTATTATATACCTTTGAATTTCACGATCGAAAATGTGCGGGTCGCCATCATCGGCCTTTACGTCTATAGCAGACGATTTACGGGGAGGGAGACATCTCTTCTGGTGGCTGTAAAGACCAATACGGGAAAAACACAGCCTACCACAAGTAAAACAGGAGAGCCGCCTTGATGTCGTCTTTGTTTCTTGTCAGCTAGTGCATCGACCAGGCCTCATCACAAAATTTGCGCCCCCCGCATCAATTCCTCGCCATTCCGTTCGCTTCTCAGCCAGCATTTCTCATTTTTGGTGGTCAATTCTAAAAGCAGCCATGTCCCTTTTAGCGCAATCTTTAAGTGAAGCAATGACCATCCTACAGGTCTCTTGACGTTCGCTACTTCGCCCAGACGAACACGTCGTGGAACTCGAGAAGGTTCCATCCTGTGCACATGCCGATTCACGATCGAAAATGTGTGGGTAGTTGCTTAATAAACACTTCACTGATTCGACGACGGAGTGCGTGCACTCCTGAGTCAGCCAGTCTGTCACCGCGGTCAGTGAAGCCTGGTCAAAAAGTCAGCAATTCAAAGGTATATAGTACCTAATAACAGAAACATTTTATCACCTACCTGTAAGTTAACGCCTTCGTACGATGTTTTGAGAGTTGTGTTCGGAACAATGTTATTTGGTACTGATAGACAAAAATCGAATCTTATATAGATTCGTTTAATATAATAAAGCGCAAGTTTTTTTTTTGGTTGAAAGTGCCTATATTTTACTCTATAAATTGTTAAAAACTCTTTTTGTATTTGATAGCCCGATTCTCGAGAAAGATTAAAAGTTAAAAAAAAAATGTGTGTGTATTTATGTACGCACATAAGAAGTTATACTTTTATCTAGTTGAATAAAGTTTATTTAAATGTCATAATAAATAATACATACCGTCAACTAACCTCCAATTCTACAAACGTACTCAAAGTAATATGTAAAAACCATTTTTATCACTTATAATCACAGTAAATTATCATAAATAATACATACCGTCAACTAACCTCAAATTCTACAAACGTACTCAAAGTAATATGTAAAAACCACTTATATCACTATCGTGAAGTTGGTAACTTTTTTGAAAAACTAAAATGTTGACTAGCTAACTTCAGGTTGTCGGTTTTTCGTGACGCGCGCATCGTAAAAATTTACTGTCAACATTTTTCCATAACGCGCCAAAAGAAGTATAGCTTCAAAAACGTCGACGTAGATGTGCATTTATTTCTAACTAGAAATATATAATTTTTTACATTCAAAATGTCGGGCTTTCATACAACCGTTCACCCCTTATACCCTTAGGGGAGAATTAAAAAAATTCTTTCTTAGTGAAAGCTTACAACATGAAAGGTTCAAAGTCAAAGTTTCTCTTTCTTCTCCTCCAATTTTTTATTCAGTATCATTATGAAGCATTTTCAAGATTATCTTAGTTTACTTATCACACTACATACATACTAATTGTATAAACTAATATTGAACATATCTCTGTCAATATAAATTAACCTTTACTTTTATTAGATAGGTAATTATACACATATTGCTGTGAGAAATACAATTTAAGCAAATATGTAAAGCGATAGATTTACTTGCAAATTGTCACTTGGAGGTTACATACCTCACAGACACATAAATTGTTTATACTAGTAATTTATCACAGCTATGTAATTCCTTTTAAATACGTGATCGCGTCGATTCCCGTCAACATAATTATATTTATGTTTAGATTGAAATATACATTTTCGAAATGATTACCTCGTAAATAATTTTATCTTGCTACCATTACACAGGTGAAAGCCTACATATTGAACGTATCATTACCTCCTGGAATTTTTATTGAATGAATTTTCTGAATATTTTCATAACTTTCAGAATTGACTTGATTTTATTTGAAAGAGTTTCAAATTGCAGAAATAGCGCAAAAGCACTTTGAAAGAGTTTGAAGTCGAATTTTCAAATAAATAGGTATGAAAAATTTTCTGCGATCGCTTCTGCAATATATATGCATGTTTTTTGATTTCATGAATATACAAAACCCTCAAGGAACTATATGGAGGTTATCAAACAGCTAAAGTTTGAAAGCTGTACTTAATAAAGATGTTTGAATTTTAAGCCATTTTGTGCTATCATCAGCATTTTTGTAGTTTTTATTTATGGTAAAAATGGTTTATGTTCCATTATAAAATGGAATAAGTTACAAATAATATTAACAACTGAAAAAAAATGGTTTACCATAATTTTATAATGATAAAGTATTAAAAAATAAGTATGAAATAAGTTCCTTATGTAATTGAATTGCAAATCCAATGTTCTAGTGGACTAAAGTTAACAAAAATAAAAAAAAACTGGACATGTTCTTTTCCGAAAGACAAAGTTAACTTTGCAGTTCTAAAAATACTCACCCATACATCGGTTAACGACAAAAACAACTTGCCAACAGCAACAAAAATAGTGTTTTCTGAAAATAAACTTATATTTCATATAAGTCTGTTTTCAGAAAACACTATTTTTTAAATGTGATATAACAAAAAACCTTTACTTATGCTATGAGGCCTTGCTTATTACTAAATTTTATGATTCTTGGTCAATGGGAAGTATCCTATAGGTTTTGATATACCTGCGAAATGTTCAAACTTGGTCAAATCAAAGGCTTAAATGTCCGTATCTTTTGGATGACCCCTTTTTGTACCAATGACAACGTGCAAGCTAAATTTCATGATTGATTGAATAAAAGCGTGACGTAAGAAACAAACACTTCACTTACTTATATTATAGACATTACAAATATTTAGCTACAATACTGAAACGAGTTTCCTTTCCGTGAGCGTACAACTCATTGTGTTCTTTAAGGCTTCACTTATCTGTTTTAGAGAGATTCAGACACCGCGTTCTATGTTATCACACTTCAGCTTTTGTAGTTTAAAACTTCGCTTTTACTCTTTTCAGTCTGTATACTGGGTGACCATTAAAGTGAGACGCTAAACGCAGTATATATCCACCTGAATACTGAGTCTGAAGTTTCATGGATATTTGTAAAAAAATTGTGATAAAATATTTGCACACAGTATGACGTCTAAATCATTTATATTAATAACATTCTTTAATAGCATCATTTATAAACAATAATAATTAAATTTTAATGGTATTTCGAGCAGACCTGATGCTAAGTGACTACCACCGCCCACGGACATGACATGTGCAACTCAAGAGTCATAAGTGCGTTGCCGGCCTTTGAGGTACGCCCTTTTCTTGAAGGTTTGAAGGTCGTATCGGTCCGGAAATATCGTAGGCAACAATTCGTTCCTCAGATTGGTTGTGTGAGGCAACAAGTTTCTTAAAAACGCGGTTATAATCTTACTGTACGATATAAGATTAGGTACCTATTTATTTTAATATCCTTGGTTAACCTGTGCGGTACGGTAAGTAGCACCAGGGGACGAAAAGCTGAGGAGCATCGTGGTATGGACATGTGATGCGGAGGGATAAGCAAAATGTGGTGAAAAGAGTTTTATGTATGGACGTTAACGGGTACAAGAGAATAGGGTGACCAAAGAAAAGATGGATGGACTGTGTGATAGAAGATATGGCTAGAAAGGGAGTGAGCAGTGAAATGACAAACAATAAAGTAGAATGGAAGAATAAAACATATTGCACCGACCCCAAATATATATATTTTTTTAAAGGGAGGCTGCTAGTAACGTGGGTCACACATTACTAGTATTCTTGTTAACCCCTCCAGCTAAGCTAAATGATTGTGTTAGGAGTGGGTTCACGTCGGTAGTGCACTGGGTGGGGTCCGAACCCGCAACCACTCGATCGCAAGTCCGACGCCTTAGCCATTACGCTACCGCCGCTTCTTTGGGATAATGGTGATGAGTGAATCTGTGATCAGTATTGAGGGCTACAATATTCTTCATACTACTGATGTTAATTTTTTCCTTCCTATATTTACATTGTAGCTATGTTTATGATGAAAAATAAATTTAGAAAATCATTTTTTAATTACAAAAGCCCCGTTTAATATACTTTTCACTACAACTGTTCACTCGAATCTTTTCAAGCACACCCAACAGGATTACCCGAGTAATCGGATTATAAAACTTACTATCCGGATAAGATGACCGATTTGACGCTCGCACCGCGGAGCTCCACAGTTTGACACGCACAGTGATTTATTCAACCGGATATATTTATAGGCTCAATAAATTATTGGGCAGGGAAGAGGATGTTTTAGATAAATAGGATGATAGTGTCAGTCTAATGCCCGTGGTCACTAACAATACTTGTCCAAGCGCAAATGATGAGCAAATTTTTTTCTATTTAAGGCCAATTTATACAAAAAGTTAAAGTACCTACTTTATATACATAACTACTTTATGATATAACTTTTATAAAGTGGGACAGACTTGCTTCGGCACGTATAGGCCGGCTCGAAAACCGGCAGTAAAGCAATGATTACTTTGCTTTTCGCCGAGTGAGTGAGGTTATCGATGGTCCTAACCCGGCGGCAGTAGTCATTAACCATCAGGTGACACCCAATATTGTAAATGTGAATGTTTGGATGGATGGATGGATGTTTGTTTCTCTTTCACGCAAAAACCACTGAACTGATTGCGATGAAACTTGGTATGTAGATAGCCGGAGACCTGGATTAACGCATAGGCTTTTTCTTTTTATCTCGATATTCCCACGAGATCGGGACTTACGCGGGTGAAACCACGGGGCGCTGCTAGTACTACATATAATCAACCACTGAGTAACATCCCTTCAGGCATAGTTGTTGTTTTTTGTAGATTTAAATTTGTTTGACTTGTTAATTTGGTTTGTTAATTAGTTGAAAAGGTTGTATAGAATTTGGGATTTTTTATAAAAACGCAAACAACCCCGAAACGACTTGGTAACTTTTTGGAGCCTAAAGGCGGGTACAACAAGTTTATGTTTATGACTTGTGTTTAAAGTGTGTATATCACTTTTTTTGTTAACTGGTCTTTATTTTTATGAATATAAATCAAGTTATCATACATGTACTGCCATGCCACCGTCATTATGGTTATTGCTTTAAATTTTCTGTCTCAGTGAATCACGATTGCCTGTGTTATAAATTGCTCGGATAGTCCTCTTCTGCAGCACGAAGATACATTGAACATCGGCGGCATTCGCCTACAGTAGAATGCCTTACGACATTATACTATGAAAATAGCTAGAATAGACTAATCTACTTGTTTTAGTGTCAGTCAGTTTATGCATTTTTCTAACTACATATCCTGCAGAGCTGAAAAAAAAAGACATCAATATTAGGTAGCTGTACGTCGTGTAGTATCTACGTTAGTTGCTACGTCGTTTGGATTTTGTCTTCACTAGATGGCGTTGAAGTATGTATTACTGTATGTGGATGTAGTCTATTCAATTAACTTTTAACGTAAAACTACAAACGGACAAATACATCGTCGTCAGACACGCAAGCATCGCAAGATTAAGAGATAGCGTGACTTCTTTACCATACGAGTACATTCTATACTAATGAAGATGAATGTCATGAAGAAAGAAAATAAATTTTATTTAAAAAAACTTTTACCATTTGAAAGGTGTATTCCAGATATATATTTAGTTTTGCTCGCGTTAATTCAGGTTTTATCAATAAATTAAGTAATCCTCGGGAAAAGTATTGTTTAGGGTTCCGTTCTTCAAAAATAAAAAACCAGAATCTTTATAGGATCACTTTGTCATCCGTCTATCTGTTTGTCTGTCTGTCAAGACTCTTTTCCCCAGGAGAGCATGGAGGTAAGTTAAAATTCACACCAAATACTTATGTCTGCGGTCCCTTGAAGAAAAGGTTCAATCAAAAGATAAGGTTATTTAATCCTAAAAAATAATTTGAACATTTCGTAGGTAAACCAAAACCTGTAGGGTACTTCCCATTGATCTACTCATGAAATTTGATAATAAGTAAGGTCTCACAAAAAATAGAAAAGTCGTTATTTTGATGTTAAAATACATATAACAAAATATTATTGCCTATTACAAACTTTGTACTTTTGGTTGGAAAATTTACTGTGACGTCGATATACGTGTATAGAGGTGCATTTTTGAAACTTCATAGTTACGTATGTTATTCGGAAACACGGGTGAATACATTCTAGGATCGATTCCCGAGACGGACGAACTGTCTACATAGTCTACATACAAGTATATTTGCTTACGGAACCCTCAGTGCTCGAGTTAGACTCGCATTTTTTCCGGTTATTTCTCCATAAATCATGTGCTTTTCTAGCAAAATTTCGTGAGTTTAAAAGCGTAACAAAAAAGAACTCACATTCTCATTTGTAATATTAGATAAGATTGTTCAACACGAATGGAGTCGTGGCAAGTCACCAATAATGCGGCTTCGCTTGCCAATACAAATTTCAGCTTCGTGCATTTTACCCTTGGGAGTGATATTGAGAACAGTTGAAACTGTTGCTTTGTGTAGCTACAGTACAATATAGCAATAGAGCACACGTCCGTATAATATTATTGAGACATAATAAGTGTTTCATTTAAATTGTATGCAAACAAAATTTCTTAATTTTCTTCGATAAGATATTCCCAGTACATTTTATTAATTTTATTATGTTGGGACAAAAGCGCACTCGACTGATACACACATACATACACGCACGCATGTATCCCCGAAGGGGAAGACAGACCTCCACAACCCTAGTACTAGGCGACATCGAAGCTCTGTAGTTAGACCAGGTTGTTGGACTTTTTAGGGCTCCAATTACCCGTAACGAATGCCACAGATGTTTGTATGGCAAACGGGACCGACGGCTTAACGTGCTCTCGGAGGCACGGAGGGGTCTCAATGTGTTAAGAATGGTCACTCATCCTAAGACTGACCTGGCTAGCGTTACTTAACCTTGTAATGTGTTTATTTAGACACTTAAAAATATAAAAAAAAAATTTGAAGCTACTGTAAAACGACTCTTAAAAACCATCAAGCTTCTCCGAGATTAATTTGGGTCTAGACAGCCCCTAATATATCCTATGACTTATTATTACATAGATAAAAAATAAATTTGGTGTTAAATCTATTAATCTCTCTACAAACAGTATTTGCTATGTGTATATCACATATGTACTACCTATAGATTTGTTAGAACAATTAGTCTTTGTGAATGTGGTTATTATAAATCATATTCGGTTTCAATATTCCCAAATACCGCTTTGGTGATACTCGTGCTCCGGTAACAAGGGTATAGCTAACAGATAGGCTTTTAAAAGGGTTTTATATTGAAGGTGAAATTTTTGGATGAGAATGGGATTATCTCTTTGTAACAGTGCCTTTTTTTAAAGTAAAAAGGATTCCAATTAGGTCACCAGATGGAATTTATAATAATTTATATTTTTAATTAGCGATTTGGTGGCGTGGTGGAAGAGCATTCGAATGGGACGTCAATTTCGACTCCCATTCAGTATAAATAGTTGTCGCCACCTCAAAATTTTCATTAAAAATAGATGCAAACTATAATATAGATGATAAAACAGTTCACTATTAAATAAAAATAAGTTAACAGACATTATTATGACTAGTTATACCGGTAACGACACGCTATTAGTCAGCCTTACAATGGTGGGATGATAAAAATACTAGGCATGCATTTTAAGTTGAAAACGATCACTGATTTGAGGTACGAACAAGCAGTTACTGTTATTTAGTGAAATTGATAGTAATAGCGGTGAGATTGTTCTTAACATGCATTTGTATATTTGCTTTGGTCTGGTCTGGTCACTTATAAAAATAAAGTATACCTACACAGATTTCTTTATATGAATAATAAATATGCAGGTTTTTATGAAAAATGTATTTAAGTAAATTTATCCGTTATGTATTTAAACGGGAATTAACGCGATCATGTAAAAGGTATTACATACCTCTGAATTGCCTGACGTTTCGACCAGGTTGCACTGGCCGTGGTCACAGGCTGACTACTACTATTTATTTTCTTTAACAAACATATTACTATTATTACACGTATGACATTTATTAATAAAGAATATTAAAATACGTTCAAACACAACTCTGCAAAAAATGTTATATAACTTCAGCCTTCAGTAATAACCATGGTTCTAAAGTTGGTATTCCAACATATGTGGTTATTACTAAAATTACATACTACAAATTCACATATCACATACGAAACAGTCTTCTATTCTTAACATAACCATGGCTCGAAGTCATCGCATGGGACTTCGAGATTAGAAAGCTGATGTTGTTACGAGCTTGTCATGTAATGGTGTCGTTACTTTGATGTGAGGTATTTGTGCGAGTGTAAGCGTCAGGCGGATGATGGAATCACGTAGCGTCTCTAGACAGTGAATAATCTTATAGATCACCAATGAATCTAGAAAAGACTACATAGTTTTTTTTAGTTCAATAAAGACATTTTAAACATTTTACGTGGGAGAGCCATGCTTCGACTCCGCTCGATACCACGGTCTCACAGAAAACCGGCAGTGAAACAATGTTGCATTGCATTTTGCCGCATGAGTGAGGGTACTGGAGGCCTCCCCTCTTCCACTCTTTCCCCCCTCCATCTCTTCTCCTACTCTCACCTTAAAGGCCGGCAACGCACTTGTGACTCTTGAGTTACAGGTGCCCATGGGCGTTGGTAGTCATTTACCATCAGATGACCCGTCTGCTCGTATGCCCCCTATACCATAAAAAAAACAAAATGTTTATTTAAGTTTTGTAACTTTTTTATTGAGTAGTGGAATAGGCGTTTGTATTCTAACTTACTTGATGTGTAGTGACGATGAGGATGAACATGGTTTACGTGTATGCAAAAGAAACCTATGCACTCTACTTTTGAAGGTTCCAGGATTTTTTTTTTTAATAATTGTCTTTAAAAATACACGCCAACAGTTCATGCCAGACAGACAACTCGAACCAAAAAAGAGCTATTAAACCGTTTAGATCGACTATTTGGTATTTCGACAGCGAAAATATGGAACCTCTGTCTCCCTCTAGTAGTCCGTTGAAAGAATTGTGAGGGTTTAATTAATTCAAAGTGAGCTTTAGCACACTCACCAAAGTGCTTACGTTTAAAAAACCGATAAGCAGGCGACTTTACAACGATGCTCCAGACTGTGTAATTCCCTATTCGTGAGTACATCGCTATTCGTAAACTTACGGGCTCTTCGGTCAACAGAGAGCTTCTAGTTGGTACTTAGCAGAGTCATCTATGCAAGATCAAACCTGTGCTGTATAGAGATTGAGCATCTGTTCAGAGCAGCAGTACCACCGGACCTTCAAAATGATTAAAATGATTCCCAATTTCTTGGAAGCTGTCTAGGTCATGGACTCGACTATAGACTTTAGTAATAATGAATAAGAATGTAAAACTTCCATTTTACTTCTGAAGATGCCTCCATTGCCTAATGATTTTGCTAAGGCTAATATATTAAGGCAATAGCTACTTAGACTACAGATTCATGTGTTGGTCACTTTACTAAGACATCTTACGAACAGTAGTTTAAAAAGTTGGGAAACAATGAGTGATATACATATATCCGAAGGGGTAGCCTCTGGCGTGTTAATTACCCACATTTTGCCAACTATAATTTGGTCCCACTCAAATAATTGAGAGCAAGCCTATTGCCGTCAACCGGACACTTGGGGAAATAAAGATGAGAAAATTGAGAGTAAATTGACAGGGAAAGGTAGACAAGAAGGGAAAGTAATAGAAAGAAAATGATATATTGATGGCAAGGGCAGCGTAAGCAATATCTCAAGAAGGTCAGTCGCATACCTAACTCGAACGGACACTTACTTAATTAATAGACATAAAACAATCAATGAACTACAATAATCTCGGCATTACGTCACAATCGCACGTAAATGAAATGGCAGTTAATACAGATAAATATATAAACTTTTCAATTTTAAATTTTGCTTCTTGTAGTCAGATTTAGAATAGTTGATATTTATTTTCTTTATTAGTTTTAACTTTGAAATGCCTCCTCTACTGCTATAGCTACCTCCATTAAAATATAATAAAAATTATCCGCTTCCCGCTGACAAAAGGACCAAGGTTTCGGCATTTTCCAGTCCCAAGTGAAGACATATTCTTTTATGAATATGATGCTTTCTACCGCCAAGTTAAAAGTAAGTAGTGAATGTTTAGTTTTAGGGTTCTAAATGTAAATATTTTTATAGTTTTAAACAATGTTTTTAATACAACATGATTCTGAAAATAGGCACAAGCGCTGCCTGATGAAAGCCGCAATTGTAAGTGATTATTATTGCCTATAAACACAGCGTTGCCACTTTTGACAAAGCTCTAAAAACATGAAGAGTTATGTGAAATTTTCAGTTTTAAACATGGTATAATTTTTTTATCATCCCGGGAGTCCGAAAACAGCTGTGGTAAGCACACCCAGTCCCCCTTCTAGCGCCTGCCCGTAAAAGATCGGACACCCCCTTTGGGTAACCCTCTAACTAAGCGACGTGTAGGCTTACGCACACGTAGCTAAAGGCGGACTGTTAAATGGGCAACCATAAGAAAATACTTGAAGAAGTGTAGAACAGCAAGAATATGTTATCCCATTGGTTTTGAGGAAATAAAATCATTTATTTCAATTATTGTCCTAATATTTTGGACATTTTGGGTGTGTGAAAATTAATGACCATCATGTAAATTCGTTATTATTTTAATTGATAAATGATCAATTAGTCAGAAGTAGTATCAGTATGGGACACTGACTGTACTTGTAAAAAAGCCAGTCGAAAGCGTACGTGGAAGCTGAAAAAAGAATTAACGCATTAAAAAAGCTTGGACATTTTACTTACTGTACATATGTATTGTATGTACTGTGTCTCACAGTTAATTAATTTATAAATTGAAATGTATAAAACGTTATATAATTCGCAGATGTTATAAGGGTTTTTATTTTAAAAGGCAGTGAAGGTCTAGTTAAGGCAAAAGACAAGGCTTTTAGTACCTAGCCTTTGTAGATTCTACACATTGAGCGCAATTTTCATCCATTACGTATTATATAAATATATAACGAAGAGCACATAATTCGAACACCTCAGATCAGTGTAGGTAAATGAAAATGTCTCTTTAATTATGTATGCCGAATCCATTCCGTTCCGCTTCCATTGAAAGACATTTACAGAGGTTTGTGAGTGGTTTCGTGTTATATATATGTATGTGTGTTTGATTTATATGTTGTGGTTCCGTTCGCGTTAATATAGATTTTGTCAATCAATTGACTATCCCTCGGCAATAGTACTTTTTTTCGATATGAAATACCTCATAGACCACCCTTTGTGGTCCTTAGGTTAGGTTCATGTAGTATTTAAGGCGCAGTACGACACACCGTGTGTTTTTAGTCGGTTCGATTCCGACACACCGCCCCACCGAAAACCCCGGTGGGGTGACGGCCCGAGGAGGCTTCCACACGCAAAAAAAAAAAGTATAGCAGTACCCTGTAAATAACGTAAAAAAGTAAAACTACTTTATAAGAAGTACACAAAGATATTTTTTTTAAACTGTGTATACAAATTTAGACAATACGCGAAAATGGTTACGTCCAGCTACACCCGTCCAGTACACATGTTGACCTGTCATGGTACGTGTAGGCACAGGCGCATGTTTCGCCTACAAAAATTTGCTCTATTAGTGTTTTCCGTTAATAATTCTAGAGGTATCTCCTATTATCCTTTCAGGTGCCCAATGCTACCTCGACCATTTCTTCGGTCTTTGTAGCGCACTCTTGCTTCAAAGTTCACTGCTCAGACTTATGGCTTCGAGAAACCTTCAGATCCTATCAACAGTGATTGATTGTATTTCCTGCGGCTCCATGATGTCCAACCCTAGGTTAATATTTCAATGCCGCATTAGTGAGCCACAAGAGTATAAAATATATGCAAGACAGTATCTTCTGCCTCTTGACAGAATCTGCATATTGTGTTCTCACCCAAGTTTAGGTTGAACATATGTTTATTCAGGTTGCAGCGTCCGGTGAGGATTCTTGTTACTGCACAGGTTTTGTATCTTTTGAGCTGAAGAAGTTCTTTGAATACGTTATTATCATAGCCCTTTATTAAGGCTTTCGAGTGTCTTAGACCAGTCGTGGTCTTCCATCTCAATAGCCAATGATGTATATTGGGTGATTATGATTGAATACGCTCGCCTCTTCCAGAGGTATAACCGACAGTACGTACTCGTACAGTTCAAGTTATTCTAGCCAATAAAAGAAACCAAAAAAAAATTATAGTTTAAAAAAATAAAAAACACGCTTTTATAGAAAATTCAACTAAAAAAAATAAAAAAATTAATCGAATTATTGCATTGTCATCGGTCTTTGACAGGTGTGCAAAATTTGAATGAAATCTGGCTATTTAAAGTGGGTCAAAATCGCGCCCAAAGGAGTCGGTTACAAACATACAAGTGAAGCTAATATAAAGCGTGTAAATAAAAAAAATATGAATTATGATCAAAATTCGAGCACCAAACAATCTCTAGTACAAATTTTACATTCTATGGGCATTAAAAACACTATGCTATTGGACACTAAGTCTTAACAATAAGTATTTATTATTAAATCCGCAGGCAGCTTGTCTGTTCGCTTCGAATGTTAAATGAATCTCGAATGCTCTAACGTACGTAGGTAATAAAACAGTATGTAATCACAGTGATAATGGGTTTTCGGCTGAACAGCTTTACTGCGGTGTTTGCGCTGAATCGTTCCCTATTTAAGTTGAGGGTCACGGGATTATAGGTTATCTGATTCGAGCGATGTCATAGGAGGCCATTTTGTGTCTATTTGTAAAAGATATAATAAATATTAAAATATCCCAGACCATAAGACGAAACAGATAACTTCACGTAATATTCTTTTTTTTTTACATACACGGAAGGCCATAAAGAAAGACATGGTCCGTCTATTCGTCCGCACTTTACCCGTGCCTATAGATATTACAAAATAAAGAGCAGCAGGAGGAGAATGCCAAGTTGGCAAAGTGACGTATTTTTATTCTCTCTTGTTACATCCACCATCAAGATATTATTATTATGTAGCCTATTCACCATCAGTCTTATTTTACTCTTCCTTACCCTAAGATTGGCATTTACTTAAAAAAAAAACGAACAACTTACGGTGTAATTACTTTTTCGAAGAAATATCTTCTTTCGTCACTGTCTTAACTCCATCTTAACAACCAAAGTATATTCTTAAGCTTTTGATCAATTCAGTGTTGATACGTCCGAGATAATAGCAGGGTACTACAACACAATTTCCAATTTAAACCCGGAACGTTATCATTATTGTCACGTCCCCTCGAAATTGCTTGCAAATTTGCCTGTCACCCGCCTTGTACTAACTAATGCTATCTATTACGGCAAAAGGACATCTACAAGAGGAACGCTGAAGCTGTGTAACTACATCTCAGTTTATGTGGTTATGTTTTCGTGATCGTCATTTATAGTTAAGAAGAGTTGTTGGAGAAGGTTCATTATTTTATTTAATTAAGGAGTTAGAGATAAACATAGGTGTACACTAGCATACTGATGTATTTTTGTTGCTGGATAGAGAAGATTGAAATCGTCAATGTTGAGAGTTATAACTTCAAAGTTAAATTTTTGAGTGACATCTATTCTAACTTTTTTTTAAAACAACTATTTAGCTATGAGATTTGGGGATCCAAATTTTGTATAAGACTCAACGCCGAGGAACGAGTGACTACACAAGGGGCAAGCATCCTCGCGCGTGCGAGGTCGTTCCTAGAAGCCTGTGAACGCTCCAGGAGGCTTCTGTGCTTCTGGAAGGAGCTAGGCTGATTCAACTAGTCAGCCTGAACGTATAATAATAATGGACCGCCTAAGAGTCTAAATATCACCGCTGTTTGGTGCACAGTAACTTCTTTGCCGGTGCCATCAGCATCAATGCTGAGCGGTGACCAATTTTAGTAAGTGACGTGCGAATGCGTGCAAGGCAATTGTCGCCCTATTTTGCTTTTATTAATTCAATTTGTTGTTTCTTGTTAATCAAACATAAGCACATTTGTTAACGTCCCTTTCGAAATTACTACTTTTTCTTTCTTTCTTCTTTCGAAATGCGGAAACAGAGCCTTACACCAATACCTTAATACGTTTATTCATGTTATGTCATGTCGCATTATAAAGATCCACCATTCTTACAGTCAAAACACTTAGAAACGTGCCTGAAACACGGCAATAGATAGATGCCAAAATACAGATGTAGATATAAAACTCCTCTGCTTATCTCTTATCGAATAAAAGCTTGAGTATACACAAAGAATGTAATATCCAACTTTTTAAACATTTGCAGAAGTAAAGCTGAGCCTTGAGTAAGTTGTAGATGTTACCGCGGGTTATTTCATTATGCCTCAGCGCCTCTGAGAGTCTGACGTCTTATTGGAAATTCTTCTTATTGTGAAAGATTGTCGCCTTGAAATCTTCATTACGCTATAGCAATTTAAAACGTTCCAGATCCTATTGTGTGAATTTATTTGAAGTATTGTTCTGCTATTTAGTATTTAGTGACGGTGGGTTTCCGCTTGGATGGATTAATTTGATATTAGAAAGTAAAAGAGTAATTGAAATATGATCGAACTTATTTTATCTTTTTAACCCCCGACGCAAAAAGAGGGGTGTTATAAGTTTGACGTCGATGTCTGTGTGTGTGTGTCTGTGGTATCGTAGCTCTCAAACGGATGGACCGATTTCGATGCGCTTTTTTCATTTAAAAGCCAGTTTCCTTGCGGTGGTTCTTAGCTATGTTTGGTTAATATCGTAAATTTTTTTATAAATTAAGACTGCAAACTTTATTTTCACCTTTTTTGTAATAATCTTTATTTATTAAAAAGTTGAATAGTATATTTCAATTAAATTAAATAAAAAAGAACAAAGATTTTTGATATAAACGAAATAGAATAACAATTTTGATCCTAGAAGTTTAACTTTTAAATATACCAGCTACCTGGCTACGCCTTGCTGTGTCTAAGTAATTCGCAAATACAAATATTGTGCCTAAATATCTTCTAAAATCTTATCATTATCTCTCAAGTTGGACCAAACTGCATACAGTGTGCAAAATTTAATTAAAATCGGTTAATTATTTTAGGAGTTCATTGCAAACATACAACGTGACACGAAATTTTTATATATCACTACATATTATAAAACAAAGTCCACCACCGCGTCTGTCTGTCTGTTCGCGATAAACTTAAAAAAAATACTGAACGGATTTTCATGCGGTTTTCACCAATAGATAGAGCGATTCACGAGGAAGGTTTAGGTACGTACCTATATAATTTGTGAAGGTTTTGTGTAAATTGGTTGAAATATAATGATGAATGTTGAAGATATCTCTGCTAGCCGTGCGAAGCCGGGGCTGGTTGCTAGTAGAAATATAATAACACTCAAAGAAAACATGTAATAGTAGGTTATTCGTTATATGTTACGTTTATATTTCAGACTTGTTATTTTTTCAATTATATATTTTGAAGTTAAAAATATTTAATAACAAGAAACTGAAAATATAACAATGAAAACTGGAAAATTAATCCTCAAGAAACTAAAAATGAGAATGTTAGTTATATTGGTGATCTTATTATTGTTAGTTGTATTGGTGATCTTGACTATAATTAGGTTAATGACACTTTTTATGATGTTAGGATAAACTTTTAAAATGAAATCGAATGTAGGAGCCACTTCCCAGATTTACGGCTTAAGTTACATAAGGCAAAAATATTATACTTACATTTTTGTTTCGATGTATTAACATCAAAAATATACCGCAAACGCCTTTTTCTAAGGGGAGAGTTGTAACTGACATAATTAACACTGCTTAATGTCCCTGTCTGTTTCTATTTCACAAAAAAATATTACTTTTTGTAATTATTTTCTGTTCAAATCTGCTAGAAGGTGATACATTTATTAACTGACGAAGAAAAAGAAGGTTCTCAATTCGACCGTATTTATATTTTCTACGTAGGTATAGATAAAATTTTGATAATTAATCAGTTTGTTGTTTAGCGCCGACTCAAAATAAGTTTATAAAAATTTGATAGTTTATCTAAATAAGCTCAATACTCGAGACTTAAAAGATTTATTTATTTTTGGCTTTTTAGTTCTTTTCGTCGGTTTATTTTTTGTGTCAAAAAGATTTTATTTCATCTTATTTGTTCCTATTTTATTTTATACAGCGAAGAGAGTTAACTAGTTTCCCGGCCAAGGCGTTGCTTACATGTTTTATTACCTACCGCAAAGTTATGACTTTCAATCAGGTTTGGAACAAACCTGTGAATATTTAAAGATAATATTTACAAGTTATATTGCGGAGAAGTTTGATGTTATCGGGGTAAACAAATGAAAGCAGAGAGTTTAGTTATTGTTCTAAGATTATAGGTAATTATTATTGGGCATGAAGACAGGTAAATTTTCTATCCATTCATTACACAAAAGCCCTTTTTAAACCGTTTTTAAAAGGAGTATGAAGAATTAGATGTATTTATGCTTGCATGTTTATTATATGTTTATTATATATAATAATATACTAGCACACCCGCGCAACTTGTCTGCGTTTGTAAATTTTCCCCGTTTTTGCAACATTTTTCATTGATGCTCTGCCCCTATTGTTCGACACGTGATGTTATATAGCCTTTTTATATAGCCTTCCTACTTAAATGAGCTATCCAACAATAAAAGAATTTTTCAATTAGAACCAGTAGTTCCTGAGGTTAAAGCGTTCAACCAAACAAAAAAACTGTTCGGCTTCATATTATTAGTAAAGATGTGTCCATTTTTGTATTTATTACTGTCGTATTCATGTTAGTATAAGTTATATATTAAGTTCAGAAAGTTATTTACTTAAAATTCTTTTTAACGCACATACAGACTTGGCCACGGATTTGTTTTACTATCCTGTATTCACCACATTACAAGCCGTAGCTATGGGTTAAGCTCGCCTTTGTGCAATTGTATGTATTTTATGTATTGTTTGTATTGTTGCTTATGTGTACAATAAATAATAACTTAAAATGAAATAAATTATTTTAGAAATTCGTGTAGATATGACAGACAGTCCAGACAGATAGCTAATCAAGTTTTATTTATCTATGTGATTGACAACAAACCGAATAGTTTGCTTCCATTTTGACTGGCCTGTTGGTCTAGTGGTTAGTGACGCTGACTGCTAAGCCAGAGGTCGTGAGTTCGATTCCCACCCAGGACAAAAAATTGTGTGATGGGAACGATAATTTGTTCTGTGTCTGGGTCTAATTTATATATAATATGTATGTATTTAGAAATATATAAGTATGTTTATCAACGGTCTGGTTACCATAGTGCAGGCTCTGCCTAGTTTGGGATCAGATGGCCGTGTGTGAGATGTGTGGAGTTATTATTATCCTCTTTATTTATTGTAAACCTTATTAATTACATTTTTAAATACCTATAAAACAAAATATAAATTTAAAAATATAAAAAATAGTAGACCACCGACATCGGGTACAGGGACCAAGACACCGGTGGTTAGGGCTCCAAAGACAGGAACTCCTCACTATACGGGCCGTGTCGAGGAGAACTGCCTTCTGCATCAGTCTCTTGATCCAGCCGTCTAACGCGAGCCTCTTAAGGTGTTGATCGAGGCTTTTGGCTATCAATCCATGAGCAGATATGACGATCGGAACAATGATCGCCGAATCGACATTCCACATATCGACAATCTCGTGAGACAAATCCAAATATTTGATTTGTTTTTCTTTTTCAACTTTCACGAGGTTGTCGTCATGAGGATCAGCGATATCGATAATCATTGCGCGGCGCTCTGATCGATCTATCACCACTATGTCAGATTTATTGGCAACAATAGTTCTGTCAGTGATGATAGATCGATCCCAATACAATGTGGCACGACCATTTTCGAGAACTGGGTCGGGCACATACTTGTAATATGGCACCTCTGAATGCACAAGATTGTATCTAAGGGCAAGTTGTTGATGCACAATCCTGGCCACTTGGTTGTGTCTGTGCAAATATTCCCCGTTGGCCAGACGAGAACAACCAGAAATAATATGCCTGATAGATTCACCAGGACGGAGGCATGCCCGACAGATGTCCACCGTACCATCTTTCAGGATATATTTCCGATAGTTATTTGTCATAACAACTTCGTCCATAATTGCAAAGACAAAACCCTCGGTTTCTCCGAAGAGATCACCGAACCGTAGCCAAGATATGGACGCTTTTAAGTCTATATCAGTCCCATTTAGGGCCTGATAAAAACGACCATGAAGTGCTTTGCCCTTCCATACCTCCCTGCGATCATTAGTACTAAGTATTACTGGCTTGCGCCAGTTTTCTTTAGCCAAAGCGAGCGGAGTGAGTCCGTTGTCCACTGCGACTAAATTACAATGCACTCCCACATCAGTATGCAGAAAATATTCTCTAAGGTTGTATATCTCGCGATTGTGTAAAGTTTTAATGTTTAAGAGTCCACGACCCCCAAACTTTCGTAGGATATACAACCTCATTACTGATGAACGTGGGTGGTGCATTCGGAATGCAGTCAGCAGTGTACGGACTCTCCTATCAAGGGCATCTAATTCAGTCTGAGTCCATCTAAGTATACCAAAGGAATACAGCAAAACCGGTATGACCCATCCGTTGCAGGCACGAATTTTGTTACCGCCTGATAAAAGACTTTTCAGTACTTTTTTCAGGCGGCCAAAAAAACGCTCCTGCAGCGCTTGTTTCACATTCGATTCAGGTATTCCCAATGATTGCGATATACCTAGATATTTGTAGGTTTCGGTGACAGACAGAGATCTGAGTTTTGTTGAATCTGAAAGTTCGACTCCTTCAGATTCTACTATCACACCTTTCTTTACATGCATGACTGCACACTTGTCCATACCAAATTCCATCTTGATAGAGTTACTAAAGTTTTCAGTCACATTCAGTAACGCTATCAATTGCACATTAGTGGGGGCTAGTAGTTTCAGATCATCCATATATAGAAGGTGAGATATAACTAGATCATCTTTCTGCAACCTACAGCCTAGCCCTGAACCCTCTAACAGAGTACTGAGAGGGTTCAAAGCCAGGCAAAACCACAAGGGGCTCAGACTACAACCTGGAATAAAGCTTGCCGCATTCTGCCGACAACCTGGAATAAAGCTTGCCGCATTCTGCCGACATCCTGGATAGCGAAGTACCGTCCTCCATTGCCTCATACATGACTTCAAGAAAGTGCAAAGAGTTGTATCAATTTTATACAACTCTAGCACTCTCAAAAGCCACGTATGTGGAACCGAGTCATAGGCCTTCTTATAGTCTATCCAACATGTCGACAGATTCTTACGGTTACGACGCACCTGTTGGCTAATTGCCATATCCATGATAAGGAGCTCTTTAGTGCCACGGGTCCCGCTTCTACATCCATTCTGAGAAATAGAAATGATCGAATTTTTATTTAAATGTGTAGTAATTTTGAGTCTCAGAATAGATGTTAGAAGCTTATACACGGTTGGTAAGCACATAATAGGTCTATAGTTTTTGGGATCTAAGGCACTACCGGACTTATAGAGTAAGTGGGTAATACCAGTGGTCATAAAATGGGGTAATAACCCAGAGTCTAAGGTTGTTTGGAATTGAGATGCCAAACGAGCATGCGAACTTCGGAACCACTTCAGCCAAAAGTTGTGCAGTCCGTCTGGTCCAGCTGATTTCCAATTAGATAATGAACGGACTGCACTACTTATGTCCTCTGTTGTTATGGTAATTGGCTCCATTTTTTGTATATTTTTGCATGATCGCTTAATATCTCGCATCCAATCACCTTCTGTATGAATGACTGCACCGACCAGATGTTACGCCAAAATGTATTTGTATCATCATCATCCGGATAGTGCCCATCACTCACACATGGATCCACTTGTTCCCATCTTCGGTAAACCCACCTCTCATTTCTTTGGAACATGCGATTCTGATTATACCGATCTATTCGCTTTTTGTAACGTCGTATCCTATTTGCCCACGCATAAACTTTTTGCTTTAGAAAGTCTATGCGCTCTGTGACACATGACATGTATTTTTGAGGACTAATGTCAGTCCCCAAAAATGCCTGTTTCACAAAGCGCATCACCTTTGGCCGTGTATTGCCTAATCGAAAGCAAATTAGCTTACTAATGAGTGTCCTAGCCTCAGCAATACGACGCTCAATTCTACACTGCCAGGCTGGCACAGCAGGTTTGGGTCGAGTAGTAGTGGTATTTACATAAAAATTAACTCTCGCTACTCGACATACTGCAACAGCCGCACAGTAGAGAATAGAGTGTGTATCACTAAGATCTTCGCTATTGTCTAAATAATCTGACAATAGAGACTCCAGGGCACACACCAGCGCTATATTTCTTTTATGCATAGGCAAACGGGGTAAACGTGGTCTAATTTGGTAGTTTACAAACCTGTAAACCTGTAACCTGTAACCTGTTATTATTATTATTATTTTTATCGTAAGGAATAGTAATTTCCTAAATTGGTATCGTATGTAATGTAAACATTTGTCAATTTACTAAAAGTTTATATTTCAGAAACGTACTTATTTCGAAGTAAGTTAAAGAAATAACTCTATTAATTTTACCGTCAAGTAAATAAAATCTAACGTCCCGCACCAATTTCACGCAGTGAAAATCCTTCGCAGGCGAACGAGGTGCGTCACCGATGTGCACTAGAGTGTGAATGCTCGTCGTAGTTCAATAGCTCCAAGCTTTCCACCCTTGCGATTATCGCATTGACGCATCGGTTACACCTTTCCGGAGTTCAATTTCGTTGAGACTCACTTATGTAGGACAGAATATAATTTGAATTTTAATTATAGAAAACATCTCCGTCTAATACCAACGTTTCTTTTTAAAGGCAACGCCCGCATTAGGAATATTCCTGTGTCGCGGGGGTTCACAAACATTCAAACAAAGGACGGATTCTAAATAAAACGAAATACTTCCTAATCTAGGAAGTATTTCGTTTATTACCTTAGGGTACTAAAGCTGTATCATAAATCACACGCCTTCTCAGAAAGATTTTGGTGGTACAAATAAAATTATATTTAGTGAACACTTTTTTTACCCCTAAATGTAATGAATTTAATAAATGATTTGATTTGATCAAAGATATCTTTGCAATCATATATAATTGGATATAAAGTACACCCAAAGCCAGAACATCTGTGAATCATGTATTTTTTTTTCTTAGGAGACTATAATTTTAAAATAAATTTTGGTCTTGAACCCAAAAACTTCGTATATATATATATATATATATATATATATATATATATATATATATATATATATTTATGAGTATTTTATTATTGTCTTTGTTCGGGTATGTTATTAGTTCAAAACTATCGCTTTATTTATTGACTAGCTTAGAACATACATAGACTGTTGCTAAGTCAGAGGTCGTGAGTCCCACCCAGGACAAATAATTGTGTAATGAGCACGATAAATTGTTCTGTATCTGGGTGTAATTTATCTATACTGTGTATGTATTTAGAAATATATAAGTATGTTAATCAGCAGTCTGGTTACCATAATACAGGCTCTGCCTAGTTTGTGTGGAGTGGAGTTATTGTAGATTGTGCTACTCTTATAACTATAAACTTGGCCCAATTTATTCGTAAATAAATTTGTGCGCAAAAATTATTTAGAAGAGTGCTTAACCCTCACTAACAACGCCATTATAGCCCGAAATTTGAATCTAAAAAAAAAAAAACATTCTACATTCACGAGCTTGTGTAGGGGCCTTCAAAACTCATATTTATTTTTACTTGAACCCAACACTTTAAGATATACTGTTCAGCCATACGAATAATCTAGGTGACATAAAAGGGGATTAAATATTTCAAACTAGGTTTAACGATGTGAGTCTGAATACTAATGAGGCATTTTCTCCTATAAAAGCTTTAACTTCATATGAGAAAATCACATTCAAAACGTACCCTTTCAAAGAATAGCATCACCTGAAACTAGTAAAATCCAATAAAATCTAAAATCCAGCAGCCAACATGAAAATCTCACAAGTCCTAATCTTGCTGATTTTAGTTGGTGGTTCCGTATCAGCTCAAACTGCTCAAGTATATTGCGGACGCCGACTTTCTGACGTCCTGGCAGTACTCTGCTGGGATTCTGAGAGTGTGAAACGTGATGCAGAGATGGTGAAGCGTACTGGATGGTGGATGCCAATGGAAAGTGCACGAGCACTTGATGGTGTTCGCGGCAAACGAGGCCCCGTCGACGAGTGCTGCAACAAGCCCTGCACTATTGATGAACTACTCACGTATTGCTAACGGATATTTTCTTCTGCACTGTTAATTGTAAATACAAGTTCATGGGAATAAATAAATACTTCGTCGATTAAACTACGTATTTCATTTTATCGATTTCAGTACGTAAATTGTTTAAATAAAGAAGTAATTCTGTCGCAACAGTCTGTGAAAGCCAAATAATCAAGTTTACTCATTATAAGACTTCGAAAAGTCTCGTGATACTACTGTCATTCCAGATGAATTGTGGTTACAAAACGATACATCATCATATTATTGAGTAACGTAGACGGGTCGTGCATTAATAAGCAATTACTCAATATTTGGTTATTAATACACGACCAGCCTAATAGGATGCGGTTACCGATGCTTTTAAATATTTGCAACACAACCACACAGTGCCAATCACTGTTTATGCAACTTTAAAAACCCTACTAGGGTTTTAAGTTGATGACATCTAATACCTATTGAGTATATCAGTAGACATCTTGTTATAGATATTACTGCAATATTAAAACTATATAATTTTTTGTCGTAATTTTAAAATTAATAGTGTGTCGTCTGTAGGTTTTTTTTAATTAAGAATACTAGCAACGTGAGTCACAAATTACTGGTATTCTTGTTAACCTCTCTAGCTAAACTAACTGCTTGTACTAGGTGTGGGTTAACGTCGGTAGTGCACTGAGTGGGGTTCGAACCCGCAATCACTTGATCGCAAGTCCGACGCCTTAGCCATTACGCTATCGCCGCCGTCGGTTATAAGTGCTTCCTCAGTTGGCCATCTATAATTCAGAGGAAATCCTCGGCCCCCCATTTTCTCTTAAAAAGCGAGGGATCACGATCCTCACTAAATAAAAACACGACCAAGTTAACGTAGCCGTAAGCCCTTGAATGGAAGAGTATCAATGTTTCACTAAGATCTTTTAGAGACATATAAGCTCCGCAGTACCCGTCTTATGGCTGAGATGATAAATATGACATGCTAAGAGATTAAGAAATATTGTGAATTAATGGTAGCTACAATAGAGTTAAAATTGAACTTTGTAGATTGGTACTATGTCCGATGATAAAGCCCGAAAGATTTGACGTGATAATGTTCATCAAAACTCATATGTGGAGAAGATGTGGACAGACCCGAAAATCCCTGGTCTATCCAGTAGATACGCAGACCTAGATTTGCATCTTGATGATGTTATCCGTCGTGATTTTGTCACGATGATGCTCTAGCTGCTCCTGAGTATTTCATTACTTTGCCTCGACACCTTTGCGCCATGGTGGGAGAACTATGCTTCGGCACGTATGGGCCGGCTTGACCGGAGTGGTACCACGGTCTCACAGGAAACCGGCAGTGTAACCATTGCATTGCTTTTCGCCGTGTGAGTGAGGTTATCGGGGGCCCTAAGCCTTCCCTCTCCCTAACTTCCCCTATTACCACCTTAAAGGCCAGCAGCCAACGCACTTGTGACTCATGAGTTGCAGCTGCCTATGGGCAGCGGTAGTCATTTATCATCAGGTGACCCATCTGCTCGTTTGCCCCTATACCATAAAAAAAATCCTATCTTAAAAGCCGCGGAATCACTCAACAGGAACAAATGTAGCAATGTTGTGTGATTTTAATATCTGCGCTGCTTAGCGTTTACACATTGAGATTTAGGTCCGAGGGCATACTACAGTGGGTTTTTTATAGGTGTAAATGTATGTGAGTGCAGTATGAGGTTATGTGTATCTTTATGTAGATCGTGTGTAGCGACATCCATATACAGCAAAAATATATACTTTAGCGCCATCTAGCAAACACAAGCAGAACTACGTAGTTACTGTTATTCCTGCCTCACGCAAAAGAAAATTCTCGCGCTGATTAATATATTTACAACATCCGAAAACCAACCTTTAGTCCAGAGCAAAACAGATTAAATAATCAGTTATAGACACGTAAAAACATATACTCATTTAATACAAGTCCTCCTTGGGTTACATCGGTTACGTCAGATGACGACCCTGCCATGGGTATATGCCTACCATCGCGTGGTGGTGAGTACTTGTGCGCTATTGTATGCAAAGTGGGACGTCCCGTTTGAAAGAAAGGGGGTGACATTATAAAACATTTAGAAACAAAATTATAATTAAAGTTAATAATATCACTTTATTATGTGCCTCTGCATTTCTTTTCGGAATTATTTCCGACATACCAAAAATTATTACCAGAATATTTATTAATCTCATTATTTATAAATAACAATTTCTTAAATTGTATGCCTTGTCACTTCATATCGCGGTATAAGCTCCAGATACCTATTTATCTACAAAAAAGTCAAAAAATGTTTTTTTTACATAATAAGGGTCACAAAGTGCAGAAGTCTTTCTGAAATGCCAAAACGACGTAATTGTAAATGCAATATTTCACAAATTCCAAAATAACAAAATAGCTAAGGAACCACAAGGAACTAGGTAAATTCTCAGAGTATTTTTGCTCTGTAAAATTAAGAAAATGTAGATTATACGATCATCTGCTGCTTCTTATACCGCGATATTTTTTTAATAAACAATATTCACTTGTCTGTGTTTCACGGTGTCTGACAAAAATAACCGATTAGTCAAAACTGATGAGTCAGTGCTCTGTTCATGACTATACATTATTCCTACCTTTAATTAACTAATCAAAACACTTGTTTCCTTTGCACCCTGCTACATTTTTCAGAATGAGTTTAATACTAATTTGAATAAGGCGGAGTATAGCTTTCTAGCTTTCAGAAACCCAGTTTCTGAAAGCTAGAAAGCTAGACTAGATATAACTAGGCTAGATATAGCTAAACTAGATATAAAAGTATGTATGTAGGTATAATCAAAATATCGTTTAACTAACGGAGCTGTTAAGTAAACAGTGGTGTCAAATCATCAATCGAGTTTCATAAACGTTGATAAAAAGAAAACTAACCTATGATCAATTTCATTCAACATTTGAATGGCATTTGACTGGAACATGGAAAGATTTTGTAGTAAAATTTGACATTTGACATGCACTCTGTTAATTGATCCGATGATCAAATCAAAGTTCCCAATCGTGCTTTTAGCAACTTACCTACTTGAAAAGAGATTTGACATACGATTAGTTAATGTTTGCGTTCATCAGCCATTCAGAAACCGAGCGTTAGTGTTGAACAACAACCTCGAGACTTGATTTGACTTGATAGCTATCAACAATGAAAAACCTGGAAGTCGTGGTTACACAATCTACAGAAAGATTGTTTAGAACTACCCGTCTGTTTTCTGATACATCCGCTAATGATGGAAAAGAAATATGAATAAGGGCAAACTTTCGTATGTAGAGGGTTCAATCTAAAAATATAAAAAGTTCGTATTCATTGACATTTATTCACATTAATATTTATACATTAAATTCCGTTTTATTTTAAAATATTGTAGCCACAAGTCGTTAACAGTACGTAAGTAACTCATCAATGGTACAAGGCTTGTTACAGCACTCGTCGACAGGCCCACGCTTGCCACGTACACCAGAAAGCATTCGTGCACTTTCCGATGGCATCCACCATTCCGAATCGTGTTTCATCGCTTCAGGATCCCAGCACAAAGCTGCTAAGACATTAGCAAGCCGTCTTCCGCAGTATATTTCAGCACTTTTAGCTGCCACATTGCCACATACCACTATGATCAAAGCTACTGCAAGAACCGTCTTCATTTTGATTTATGGAACTGAACAATATGCCAGCGGCTGTAACTTTGAAGTTGTTATTTGTCTAAGAGTAAATTACGAATGAGGTAGTCCTTTATAATTCAAAACGTTTTATATCACGAGGTAACTCATCAATATTTATATCAGAATTCATTAATATAATATGTCACCCACATATGATAAGGTGTTCATTGAGTTGAATAATCTGGGTGACTTCCTCCTTCAGTTTCTCGATGTTATTTAGAATATTAATGACTGCTCAGGTATAAAACAAGAGACTCCGATGAAAGTTTCTCATTTAAATCTTACACCTCAAAACGTTCCTACTACCTTAACGCTGTAATACCTTTCACTATGAAATTTTCAGTTGTATTACTCTTAGTTGTGTTGGTCTGTGGTAATGTATCAGCTGAGTCTCAAATATACTGCGGCCGAAGACTGTCTAATGTATTGGCTACTCTGTGCTGGGATACAGTGATGGTGAAGCGTGGTGTTGGATGGTGGATGCCGTCGGAAGGTGGACGAGTGCTGGGTGGGATGCGTGGCAAACGGGGTCCGGCCGATGAATGCTGTAACAAACCTTGTACTATTGATGAATTACTTACGTACTGCTAATGTAATGTAAAAGATACTTAAGGAAGGTATTGTAATAAATAAATACTAGCTCAACTAAATACTCTCTGGTTTTATTATTTAAGTTTAACCGATTATGAGTTGGTGTTTGTGTTTATTTATATATTTAAACTTAGTGTGCATATAAATGCCCCTCGTTCTCTACCAGTCAGCCCTTAAATGATAGGTGTACTGAACATATTAATAATAATTATATGTAATTTATATACAAGTATAACTACTCTTCTCATTCTCTTTTGATAAAGTTATACTTTACACATCCTCTATCTCTATACACAAATGCAATTAAATATAAACAGTTTGTGTTGTAAAACTCACAACACAGTATTTTTATCATCACAAACTCTTTATAATTAGAAAATATTTTATACTTTTTAGTTCGGTCCGCTATTAAGTTTTATAAACAATTTTTTTTTTCAATCCTTTCTGAATTGACGAAAACTCGAAGACTTTTATTCGTCTTCTATTTTACCCACTAATAAAAGCGCGAATTATATTAACTGCTGTGTCATTAAAGACGTTGACCTAATCATTCACTTTCGTAGTAGCTTTTTCATTGTCATTGTCATTAGTCAAGTTGATAAGAATCTCGATTTTGTCGATCTCTTCGAAGTCTAGGCGTTCAAAATAAAGCATAGCAGAAAGTAGTTTTAAGATAGAGGAAAGAAAAATCTAACGAGTCATGTTTGGAAAGTGCAAGAGCAGGATGTAATGGAAAAATAGAAGGTTTAGAGCGTATCTGAGAATTTAATCAAGGCATTATCATTTATATTACGTGGGAGAGCCATGCTTCGGCACGTATGGACCGGCTCGACTCCGCTCGATACCACGGCCTCACAGAAAACCGGCAGTGAAGTAATGTTTGCATTTCATTTCGCCGCGTGAGTGAGGTTACCGGAGGCCCTAACCCTTCCCTCTCCCCTATTCCCGTCCTTCGTCTCCCCCCCCCTACCCCTCTCCTCCTATTCCCACCCGTAAAGGCGGCAACGCACATGTGACTTTCGAGTTACAGGTGCCCATGAGCGGCGGTAGTCATTTACTATCAGGTGACCCATCTGCTCGTTTGCCCCCCATACCATAAAAAAAAAGGCTGGTGTCTAGGATTTCCTTTCAAGTAAGAATGGATTTTACTACAGGGCCAGTTTAAGGAGGTTGGCAGGCTCTCGCCTCATTTTATGAAAGTCCATATTTTTTATTGCTAGAGACCTGAAATTAGGCAGGGAGGTAGATTATTTGTAAGCCTGAGGCCCTGGCAATATGGACAGTGACGGAACACCGTGTGGTTTTGCACCGGAGGCTGTAAGCTGGTTGGACGACCTGAAAGAGACTGCGTGTAGAAGGTTTTTGTTAATATCATCCACCAAGATATGTTGGGAGTATTTTTGTCCTGAAGATTCTAATACCACTTAAGACGCAAGGAAGCATTATGTTTTCTTATTTATGTACAAACCTTGTATATTAGTTTCTATAAGTTCTGAATAAAATTACAAAAAAACTACCTATGAAGAGGTATTTCCTATTTTTTATGAAGTATCTACTTATATATGATTAAGCTAAAAACCTTTCTTTTTATACTTAATACATAATCGAATATTGTACACTTGGTTTTAATGTTTTGACCGATATATGTTACGTATACTTTAAAATTTTAGCTTTACTTAGGTTTAAAAGGGTAAAATAAATCCTAGTGGATTACACGTCAGCTAAGAATGGATGTTACTACAGGGCCAGTTTAAGGAGGTCGGCAGGCTCTCGCCTCATTTTGTGAAAGTCCATTTTTTTTTGCCAGAGACCTGAAATTAGGGAGGGAGGTAGATTATTTGTAGGACACATCGGCTTAGAACGGATTTTGCGACAGGGCCGGATTAAGGAGATCTAAATCTAAATCTCGAATTTTGTATGCAAGTTCTCAAATAAATTGTAGGTGATACGACGTTCATCGGGTCTTCTACATAGTACATACATTTATTATTTGTAAAGTACGAACTGTTTCTTTTACTTTTTGTTATAAAATGTGAGATCAAATAGATACCGTCATTTGTAGTTATTAGGGTTCTATTCCTCAAATGAAAAAAAAAATCTTTATAGTATAGCTTTGTTGTCCGTCTGTTTGTTAAACCCCTTTTTATTAGAAACCCATCAACGCATTTAGTTGAAATTAATACCAAATACTTATGTTAGCGGTCCCTCGAAGCTGTAAAAAAATCAAACTTCTAAGTCGACGCAATCAAAAGAACGGCCATTTAAGACTTAGATTTTAACAAATTTGAATATTTCGCAGGTAAATCAAAACCTATAGAGTAGGTACTTCCAATTGACCCAGAATCATGAAATTTGGTAAGAAGCAAGACCTCACAGCACAAGCAAAGGACAAAATCCGAGAGATTTTAATTTGTTGTTATGTCACATAAAAAAATTGTTTGTGTAATTACTAATTTATATTTTACGGGTTGGAAAGCTTCATGTACCTACAGATTAGGTACCAAAACAATTACATAAATAAAATCACTGTTTAGTTAACAATAACAAATTTATTTTTGCTATATTTAAAATCACATGAGACCGTGATTTCGCTTAATTACTTTAATTTCTATAACGAGATCACATGTAATTTGATAACATCTTCTAATTTCACTTCACACGGCCATCATAACATTTTTCCAAAATTTAATCTTAAAATTAAATTAATTTTTATAAGTGCACTCTGTCCAACTGCAAATCCTACTGCTATGTCGATAACATATATCTAGAACAGCCAAGAAAGGGCCTGTTTTTACTTATTTGTAGTGACTCCACACTGCACAAACACAGGGGACACCCCAGTAGGAGATGAGGTCCTCATTTAATTTATAGGCATAAATACCTCCATACGATGACTCAGGGATTCACTGAACGCAGTCAGACTTACTGCACACTGTGCAGACTCTCACAAACCTGCTGTACTAAATAGGCCCTTCGTCCTGGTTGGTACAACAGATGTATGGTTGAACACAGACCGCTAGCCTGCCACAACCGCGATGTTACGGGATCAGGAAACCTTGCCACACAACGACATGGACCATATTTTATACTTTTCAAATTTCTCTTGCAAAAGCTCAAAAAATATGAATCCACACTACTGCCCTGTCTCCACGCAACTTCAAAAATGTTCTCCCAAACCCTCCTGTCATCGACCATAGACAATCAAATCCCCATGTTACATCCGACGACATTTACAGTTGCCATACCTCACTTTTATTCAAACACTTACCAACTATAAATTTAGTTTTTTTAATTTACAACGTGACAATATGTGATAGAGTTATCACAAATGTTAATGTAATGTAACAGCTGTTATAAAAATCAAAAAAATTTAATTCTTAAAATGTTACTATTTTTTGTAGCCGCTTCATCAACGTAATTATCGCGAAGAAGTTTAGTTTTTGTAACTACCATATTTGATTATTTTTTGTTTCGTCTTGTCCAGTCTGAAAACAGTTCAGACCCTAAAGACCCAGGCATGTGAAGAATGAATATTCAAACAATATCATAATGGCTCATTCTAATTCAGACCTCATAGCACCGAATTCCCTTCAGACCCGTAATGTCCTTCAGATGGTCCAGTCAGCCCGCCTCAAAGACCTCTTCAAGCAACTTATAACAACAATGAACGTTGACATACCTGACTTGATTTTTTAAAACCAAAGGGTTTTTCATTATTTATTTATTTATTCCTAACAGCTTATATTTACCAGTACCAAGGTTAAATGTATATTTTAGTTAACAGTACGTGAGCAGTTCATCTATAGCACAGGGCTTGTAGCAGCACTCGTCGACGGGGCCGCGTTTACCCAACGGAATCCCAACACAGAGTCGCCAAAACATTGGAGAGTTGGCGTCCGCAGTATATCTGTGCATTATCTGCTGAAACATAGCTACATGCCAATACAACCAAGATAGACAACAATGAGAATTTCATATTGGCTGCTGGGTATAAATATTGGATAGTTTTGGTAATATTACCGTGCTGAGGAACTGGACTTTTATATGATACTCACATTTGTTTCCTATGCTTTTATACATCGAATCACTAATATCATTAATAATTCAAACCACCACGGTGAATTCTGAGGTTTGTAAATTATGCCCTTTGGATGTCACCTACATTATTCGAATGACTGACTACAACAGCGTGGTAGGGGAAAGTGGGGCAAACACGAACACTTAAGGGAAAATTTAAATAAAAAGGGGATTAATGATATTATAAACTTTTTTATTGCTTTCTTAGAAAGAACAACTAATCAGCTAACTATTTTAGTTACTGATATTAAGAAGAACAAAAACCGGGTTTGCCTGAATGACGTCGGGTAGTCGTGATACAGAGTGGGGTAAATATGGAGTAACATAAATAATTAGTATTTCTTTTTTATTTAAAAACTTTATGCATAATGTGTATAGAGGCGGACTTAATGCCAAAGGCATTCTCTGCCAGTCTACCTTAGGGCGATGTAGAAATGAATGAAGTAGGTGCATTAAATTGTATAAGAATGAGTGAAATAAAGAAAAAAGGCAAATAAATTAATATATACTTAGACTTAGACTATGTTTGTAACATACAAGAATATTTAAATATAAGTATATATATATTAAAGTAATCAATCTTCAATTGCGATATAAATCATAAAACAAGGAGGATTTTTTCATTGCAAAAAATGCAGGTATAGTCTGTTGTTAAGTGAGTCATCACATTTCAGTCTTTTCAGAGTTTATTTGTGGGCCCATTTTAAGAATCTGATCTTTCTTTCTCCACTCACGAATTTTCTTTTACTGCGAGATGTTCTTTTATATGAGTTTTAGGCGTCAATACATAAAAAAGTTTGCTTTTTGGCGCTGACTCCAAATTAGTTTATATAAAAAATTTCAATAGTTGATGTCCAGCACTGTAATTGGTGTAATCTTTAAGATGATGGGGATGGCAGATGGGGATAACATATACCAATGTTTTCCTAACATGTTAGATCTGGTGGAATCGGAATTATCCCGTGTCTACTTTTACCCCACTTTCCCCTACACGTGGGAAATATTTGGTGTCACCTCAATGAACATCAATATTTTACTACGAATATTAAAGAACCTCTTACGATATAAAGGCTTGCCTTCTGTGACATTATCTCATTCACAGTTGGCTGTTCGACCGACGACGCCATCGAAGTTACAAACACTGCAATGATGGTAAATCAAGTAGTTATGAATAAAGGTGGCTCCAGCCACAGCATTGATCATAATGTATATATAGTTGCTAAAAGTGCTAACAGATACTCGGGTCTAGTATTGGGACAGTGACGTGGTGAAGAGATGCGATGATGGCAGGTGGTTCGAACCACAAGAAGAGATCGAGCGCATGATAGTGGCATACGTGAAAAGAACGTGGGTAGAATACAGGCCTGTTGATGAACCCTGTGAAAAACCCTGTACTACTTATTAATTTTTACATACTGTTAACACACAAATATATACAAACTTGATAATGTACCGTGATGTAAATATATGGTAATAGAATGAGTAATTAATGAAACACACTAGGACATTATTTTCGTTTTTGTCATGCTTAATTATAGATTAGGAATTATGTGGATCGCGTAAGTGATTGCACTATCTATAGCTGTAGATAATACAAGCTTAGTTTAAGCAAACATGATTACTGTAAAGTTCGAAACGAAATTCACTTAACACAATTTACAAAGAACTATAAAACTAAACCCTTTTACTAAATACCAAGAAGGAAGTGAAAAAATTATACTGTTATGTTACACATTTTAGTATTGAAAAAGAGAATTATGCAAAATTTAACAAATCCTATATTTGTTCCTTCCTCCATACTGAAACATAAATTATTATCTTCCGATAATATTACTTGTGCAAATTCATCTTCCGGTTTCGGTTGATGAGCATGATATGGATCAGTTTTTCGGGGTTCTTATACTTTAATTTCTTCCATAATTTATCTTCTAAATCTCTTTAAGGTAAAGTTTACTTGTATATTATTTAAAAATTACAAGTGACATGTCATATAAAAGTAGGAACCACGTAACACAGATCGACTACTTTCTTATCAGAAGAAATGAGTGGGTCTGTGTAAAACACTGCAACTGGGGTGCCATAGTGCCGCAGCATAGGTTGCTAGTAATGGTAGTCAAAACGAAAGTTCTGGGCAAGAGCAGAAAGAACAGGCCCCCTCCAAAGATCAGGTGGTGAAAGTTAAAGAAAAACAGTATGTTAGTATATTCAGGAAAAAAGTAGTGGAAAAAACCGAACAAATGTGAGTCTGACTCGCGCACTAAAGGTTCTGTAAGCAAACAAACTTGTATGTAGATAGTACGTCAATCTCGGGAATCAATTCTCGAATAATTTTGCCCGTCTTTTTTGAAAGACATACTTAAATTTGCGGTTGCGATGTACGACAAAGTCAACAATTCAATAGCAAAATATAAGTTTGTAATCACAAAAACTATTTTTTTAATCGATGGAATGCTATATAAGTCAGTGGATGAATGTTGGAATGAAACAGTGTTGGGCAAAATTAAATTGTTCTTACAATTAAAAATGAACAATTGATTAATTGTTAATCGTGGTAGTCACAATTAACTATTAATTGTGACTAACACGATTATCAATTAATTAATTGTTAATTGTGACTATCACGTTTAACAATTAATTAATTGTTATTTGTGACTACCACAATGAACAAATAATGAATTATTAATCGTAACTACCACCATCACAATTGACAATTAATGATTGTTTTGTGAAAACAGTTAAAAAGTTAACTGTGATTAATTTATTTGGATTTTGCAATAAATTAAGCTTAATCTAAATAATTTAATTGTAAAGTGCAATTAATGTTTAATTGTCATTAACATCAATTGCAATTAAATTAATTGTAATGATTTTTTTAATCAATTGAAGCTTAGATTGAATTTGTAATTGATGATGCCCAACTCTGGAATAAAATGAGAAACTTTATAAGAGACATAGCACGGGAAGTATTAGGAGAAATAAAAGGGAAAGTTACTATTTCTATAGATACTTGGTGGTGGAGTGAAAAATGAGAATGGTAGTGAAACAATGAAGGAAGTTAGAAAAGTGAATACAAAGAGTGGAAGAAGAAGGCAAAAAAGCAGTAGCAGTAGCCAGAGCTCAAGCTCAAGACAGTATGTACAGAATCCAGAGGGAAAAAAGAACTTTACCGCATTAAAAAGAGCAGTGAAGAAAGGACAAAAGACATCAAACATGTGAAATGAAGTAGATATGCAAGATGAAGAGAGAAGAGTATTGATAAAAGATGAAGATATAAAAGACAGATATAAGACTTATCTTGAAAAACTTATGAATGAGAAGTATGATTGAAGTAGAGTGTTAAACGATGGGCATGTTAATATCGGATTAGCGAATGAGATTAATATGAACGAAGTCAGAATGGCAGTACGAAGTATGATAAATGGTAAAGCAGTTGGGCCTGATGGTATACCAGTTAAAGTTTGGAAGTTATTGAAGGTTGGATACCAGTGGCTGACTTAATTATTCAATAAGAAAGAAAGAAAGAAAGAAAGAAAAAGTATTTATTTCTTAATAAGTTGTTGCATGAAGAAGTAATCCCTGATGAATGGTGCCTCAGTACATTCGTGCCCATGTTTAAAAAGAAGAAGATGTACAGGAATGCAACAATTATGTTAATTGTATAGAAAGTAACTGAGAGAAGAGAAAGAAATTAGAGTGTAATAACACAAAACCAACTACCAACTAACAACGCCAACTATGTGAGAAGTAAAGACGCGTGCACAAAAACATGTATATAGTGTTTGTTGACCTAGAAAAGGTGTATGATAGGGTACCCTGAGAGGTAGTAGAGACGGGTGGAGGTCCAGAGTAGACTGGAAAAATGGGAACAAAGACTGGAGAATGTTGGCATGAACATCAGTAGAACCAAAACGGAATACATGTTCTGCGATTTCTGCAGTCTTTGGATGGAACAGCGATACCAGTCTGCTCCGACTTCAAATATCTCGGCTTCCTTCTTTAAAGCTATGGCGAAATAGACCGGACCGTACAACATCGAATCAATATAGGGTGGATGCAGTGGCGGCAGGTAACAGGAACAATTGATCCCAAGTTCCCCGTCAAATTAAAGGGGCAGATCTATAAGACGATCATCAGACCTGCCGTTCTGTATGGATCTACAAGTTTGCCCACAAAGAGAACGGATAAGAGACGTCTGCACGTAACTGAAATGCGAATGTTGAAATGAATGTGCGGTGGAACTAGGGTGGATAAGGTGAGAAATTAATATATTAGAGGGACCCTGATAATAGCACCAGTGAATGAAAAGTTGAGGAGCAATAGGTTATCGTGATATGGACATGTCATACAGGGGAATGAGCAAAATATGATGAAGAGAGTTTTATGCAATGCAATGAGAAGAGGATGACCAAATAAAAGATGGATTTACTGTGTGCTAGAAAATATGGCTAGAAAATGAAAGTGAGCATGTATAGGAACCACAGATATTGAACCGATCCCAAATAAAATTGAAACAAGGGTAGATGCTGATGATAAAAAAAAAACTGCGGCACGCGATCTCGGTGAAAAAAAAACAGAATGATGCCTGAGATACGCCAAATAAAAAGATTACACATCTTTTTATTTTGCAAGGAATGAGGATTGCATCTTTTAAATATTTGCGTGTAATCGGGAAGTAAGTAGTTGACTACATGGTAAATAATATCGACGACTAATTATAATTATAATGATATAGATAATTGTCATTAAATTGTTCCTTCCGTTGTTTTGTTTTATTTAAATTGGTAACTAGTTAAATGTTAAAAAAAATAAAAAATAAAAATCAGAGCATGCGGTGTTTGCTCATAAATGGTTGTACATTTAGAATAAGTATGTTTATGATAATTTAAGTGCAAGAAAATAATAAATGTAACAACTGTCAGCAAACCAAATAGATAAATAAATAAATAAATTACAATAGTAATTCACTTACGTTAAGTTCGTTGAATTTAATAAATCTATGTGATTGAGATTTATAATTCTATTATATACCTACTAGCCGTTCCCAAAGTTTCACACGCATTTATGGTCACCAGTCGACCATTTTGTAACATCACGCTACGACAAATTCTTTTTCTATTGGATCGCGTATTCATTGAGGATATAGGCTACTTAACAACATAGCCTATATTCTCAATGAATATTCTATCCAATACAAAGAACTTTTTGAATCCGACTGGTAGTCCAAGAGATTTGCGTGTTTAAACAAACAAACAACAAACTCTTCAGCTCTATAATATTAGTGTATTTAGATGTGATGTGACTTAGAAAAGGAGAGCGTTTATAGACTTCTGCCCTTCATGAGCTGAGATGACGGATAGAAGCAGGCTTGAAACGGCAGCGCAGGGTAAAGTATTTGAAGTTGACAAACTTTGATCAATTTGCACCTGAAGTTAACGGGTCTGAAAAGCTGAGTTGAAGGAGCAGACCCATATCATTCCGTGAATTCAGTGCTCTTTTAAACTTGGCTATTCAAACGCAACTAGTACTGCATCAAGTTAAAAATGCTGTAATTTTTTTTTCTTTAGGTATTTCGAAATTTTGACATAAGCTGTAATTAACAAGTTTAATACGTGATTAATACCGAACAGATTTCATCAAAATAATGAAGTGCACAAACTGAAATCAAGACTTCATCAAGTATAATAATTACATAATGAAATTACACATTTGCTGAGACGCCGTGTTAAGGTGATATGAATTTGAAAAGGACAAATTACTCAATAGGATTAGATTTAATTGAGACTGACTGATTGCCTACAGTCAATATATTTCTACTACGCTGCCTAGTCGAAGTTTCCCATCCGATGGCAATCTTTACACCCCTTGGTTATTTGAGCCTTGCATGTCCAGATATAGCATCACCAGGTACAACACAGGTGACATATCTGCGGCTAATTAATGGTAGCTTGTGTGGGTAACGGCATTTTTATACATTTGCGTCGTCTCCATTTGTGTGCATGCGTACCTCTCTGCCACAGTAATATACAGGACTAGACAATAAACATATAAATAAATTAAGATTACACCCGTATTCTTAAACGTTATGTTTAATGTCTCCCAGTGTCGACGGATGCATAGGATTAGCAAGACAGCCATTTAAAACTATTAATAATTTAATTTCTCATCAGAAAAAATGTCAGATGTTTACACGTCTATTTTAGTCACAAGTTTTTTAATAAATAAATATATTAGTGACAGTAAAATAACGCACAGTTGCATTTGACTATCGCAATGAATTAAGTTGTTGTATTAAATATAGGTAGTTTATTAATTAATTTAGTATTTAGTAATTTATACAGCAACGAAAGTCACTGCATACAGATTTATAAGTCTTTTATACTAATAAAACTACACACATAATAGTGTTAAAAAGACAGGTAAAATTACGAAGCACCAATTTTTGCCAATGATATTTTGCAGATATTTTTTTAGCACAATGTTGACATTGTTGTTACTTATGTACGATTTTAAACTTTCTCTTTCCATAATCTTGTTTTTACCATCGTTAGTGGTCAAAATCAAAGTCCACAGTGGATCCTCAGGGGCAAAATCAATTATTTTTAAATAATTTTTACTGTGGTTTATATTTGATGAATTACTTGTTATATCAAGATATTAGCAAAATCAATTTAGGAATTACAAAATGGAAAAAAACAATTATGTATTTGGTTTGTTAACCATTGTCTTACTATTTATTTATATGTAACTACATTTCCAATCGCGATCACCACGTTTGCATCTATTATCAGCACGTGCGGAGCTCATCGATATATCTAAGTTTTCCTAGCACTCGTCAATGGATCTCTAATTGACACGTACGAAACAGAGCGTTCGAAAATTTTCCTACGTCATCCACGTCCCAACACAAAATCTGTAAATACTTTGAGCATCCACGCATTATTTATCACAACGAACGATGACTAATGCGAGAGCCTCCTTCATTATGATTGGTAGATTTGTGGGCCTGTTAGAGTAACGAGTAGGTATACATTTATCTTGGATGATTAAACAGTCATTTATGAATGGGAAACTGTCGTACTACGGAACGATTTCATATCAAGTAGCTGATGAATATTCATATTATAACTTTTGATGTTAGCTGAAGCAATACTAAATATCTTTAAAATTCCCACCTATAACATGCTGTTCAATCATTTGAATAATCTAAGTGACTCAAAGGGCACACCTTTTGGATACTTTTTCATTCACCATTTTGGTGTAAATATTTATGAGTTGTTCCTAGATATAAAAGCTCACGTTTCAAATGGGTACATCACATTCAAATCTTACACTTCAACACGATAGTATTACGAAAACCATCGAAACCAATATGAAATTCTCATTGGTGTCAGTCTTGGTTATGTTTGCCTATAGTAACGTTTTAGCAGATAATGCACAGATATACTGCGGACGTCGGCTCTCCAATGTGCTGGCAACTTTGTGCTGGGACTCTGAGATGGTAAAGCGTGATGTTGGTGGGTGGATACCGAAAGAGGATGTTCGGGCGCTTGGTGGTGTTCGTGGTAAACGTGGCCCCGTCGACGAGTGCTGCTATAAGCCCTGTACTGTTGATGAACTGCTCACCTACTGCTAATTATAATAAACATTTAATATAGGTGTTCGTAAGTTTAAGATGATAAATAAATAATTAAACAATTCTGTTGTTGTTTAAGTATTTGGTAAATTAATATTTCAGATACCTATGTAACATTCTTAACAATTTGTATATTAAATTCTTCGGTAGCGGTAACAGCCTTCTATATCTTGACAATTTGGTGATTGAAATAAACTTTTCAAACGCTTTCAACAACTGAAAACAATAGCCTCTTATATCGAATACCTTATAGTCTATAGTCCACATCAATAAATCATCATCATTTTGGTGTGATTGTGACACTGGTATTTCACAAGGCAGCATTCTGGCTCCTTTATTATTTTGTTAGGTCGTCAATCTTCTTACTTATCATTTTCGGTGTGCGTAGCATTTTGTTGTCATCGAGATATACGCTAGTAATAATAACTCAGTGTTTGTTGTTTGTTTTTTGAATAGACAACCTTCCAATTTCTTTTTAGTTTGACTGGATTATTTCAAAAAGGTAATCTGCAATGTAAAAAGGGTATTTAGAGGCTATCCAAAACTGGTCACAACGGTTCGGCTTCTCTGATAACATCTCAAAGTGCCATTTATTTTTCATAAAAGTATAACCAAAGTCCGTGAAGTAGACTGCACAAATTCTCATTGCATGCAAGAGTTTATAGTGGACCTTTTATACTACACAGTTAAAGACTTAAGTTTAAAGATTAACGCTACCTTAGAATGGCAATCTCACACATATCGCGAACGTCAGTCAGAAAATCACCGGAACTTTGCGATTATTTTATACCTTTAAACGTAACGAGTACCAAGATATTATGGAATGCAAAGTTAAACATATGAATTAAGAAATTATAATAATAATGAATTACTCACAGCACCAAATTTTAAAGTAATGATGATTGATTTACGTTATGTATAAACCCTGTCATACAGGGAGTTGAAATCTTTTTTAAGACTTAGAAGTTTGGTAAACATAGAACTGATTCCAGCTGCGTACTATTAATTGTGTATAGTTTTTTTGTCGTTACAGAAAGTGAATATCTCCACAAGCAATCATCAAGCTATCATCTGTAAGATCTTGACCTTAAAACCTATTTTTTCTCTCAAATTTAAAAACATCTATTGAACGAAGAAGCTACCTATCACAATTATTAAAGTATTGCACATTGTTCGATCGATCTCTCAAAACCACGTTAGAACATGAAACTCGGTTAGCTGCTAATCAAAACTTGCGAAATCAGTATTCACCTCAGATCAGATGCAAAGTGTAGATACCGTTCCTCCTTGTCATTATTGCATACCAGGAGGTAAGACGAAATTGTCATTACCGTAGCGCAAACTATATTTAGTATAAGATTGACTTCGAAAGCAACGAAACGCCAGTTTGTGACCGTTGCGTAACTGTGAGAAGAGGCAAGTGCGCATATCATTGTAACCTCACCCTGAGCAAGTGCTCAGGGTGGGGTTACAATGATATGTGAGGTGTTACAGAATGGAGTAGGTTTTGTAGAAGTATGATTTGCCATGTGGCGTACAAATATTTTTGATTTAAAATCCCTATCGGTTTTACAATTTTTTTTTCAATGTGGTGCGATTGAAAATATGACAGAACATGTATGCATAAAAGATAATTTGAATAATAATATTAAATCTTAACATGTCAAAATAATAAATAGGTAATTAATCATCATCATAAAAATAACTAATAGTTACTTTTAAATTACATCGGTATGAATTTGAGTGAGGGTCACTTATTAATAGCTTAATAGATGGTTACAGTAAAGCAGTTCTATAATTTCAGCAATGATCCATATCCAAGAGTGTCAATATTTTACAAATAATAATAGTACACAGTCAATCAAATTTTCTATGAATGCCAATGGTAGTTATACAGAAGAGAAATTAATATTTATTTTGCTAAATGAGTAATTATAGAATTGTCATCCAAAAATTATTTCAGAGAGTAGTAGCAAATTTTTATTTATAAATATATTGAGTAGTTTTCTTTTGAATTGGTCCAGGTTTAACATTTTTAGTGTCTCAGGTAACTTATTTAATATTTTTTGGCCCATACAGAAAAAAACTTTTGTTCTTCAGAGCAGTTTCTCAATATGGGATTTTGAGTTCTAGCTTATTTTTGTCCCTTAATTTTCTATAATGGCTTTTAAAAGCTATTTTGTACAGATACCTCATTAATATATAAATATGATAGGGTAAGTCATTTTAAGTTTATAAATATAGGTTGACAGCTATCTGTGCTACATAAGCCACACATAGCCCTGACACACCGTTTTTGAGCTGTAAAGACGAATTCTCTATCCACTGAGTTACCCCAACATATGATACCATACCTAAGAGTCGATACGACGAAACCATGGTAAGCCTTTAGAGCTGGTTCTAGACTTACTATCTCATTATATGAATGTTTGATTTTATCATTATTATTTTGTTTTAGTGCTACCAGTGCTACCTCGACCATTTCTGGTCTTTTGTAGCGCATTCTTGCTTTATAGTTCACTGCTCAGACTTATGGCTTCGAGAAACCTCAAGAATGTTTGATCCTACTAATATTATAAACGCGAAAGTTTGTAAGTATGGATGGATGGATGGATGTTTGTTACTCTTTCATGCCAAAACCACTGAACCGATTGCGATGAAACTTGGTACGTAGATAGCTGGAGACCTGGATTAAAATATAGGCTACTTTTTATCCCGATATTCCCACGGGATCGGGACTTACGCGGGTGAAACCGCGGAGCGCTGCTAGTAGCAAATAATCAAGGAATCGAGCACTTAAACTAAATTACAGAACCAATATTATAAATGTGAAAATGTTTTTGGTTTTTTACACTTTCACGCCTTAAAAACTCAACTGATCCTAACGAAATTTTAATTACAGCCATCCTCCGTAGTCAGGACTACAGAAAAGTAGATAAGGTACTTAAAAGTATTTTCTCGAGGGATAGTAAATTGGTAGACAAAACCGACATTTACGTGTTCAAAATCAAAATTATTTATTTCAAGTAAACCCATTGTAGGTATTTTTAACCGACTTCAAAAAAGGAGGAGGTTCTCAATTCGACTGTATGTTTTTTTTTAATGTTTGTTACCTCAGAACTTTCGACTAGGTGAACCGATTTTTATGATTCTTTTTTTATTTGAAAGCTGGTGCTTCCCGTGTGGTCCCATTTCAATTTGGTCCAGTTCTGACAATGGCATCCTCGTTTTTTTTGTTGTAGTCGGTTTTTTTTTGAAAGAATTATTGAATTGTTAGGAGTAGGAGTCAGTCAGTATAAGTCGGTCATGAAGCTAGTTGCCTGTTCCAATCCCCATGAATTTTGACGATGCAGAATGATAAAGCAGCGTCAACATATAAACTTAGCAAAGTCTCGTTGATTAAAGGGAACGAACAGGTTTATACATGCATGTATTTTTTTTTTTTTGTTTTCCTTGAAAAAGACAACTCCCGCATTAGGAATTACTCCTGTGGCGCGGGGGACTTTACAGACACACAAACAACGTACACAAAGAACACCCAGACTCTGGTGGGAATCGAACCCACGATCTATGGCATAGCAGTCAGGGCCACTAACCTACACACTAACTAGGCCAACAGGCCAGTCAGTTGTGTATAACCATTGTTGTCGATCAAGATGATGAAACACATACTGTAAATAGATTTCTTTAAGTAAGGATTATAATTCTTTAGAACATGATGGAGCTTGAAAGATTTGAGGCAAAAATTTTTTGGGCCGTGGCATTCGTAAGACACAGTTTAAAGACTCACATATCACTTAGGTTGAAGAAACTCATAAACAAACCTTTGAGGTAAAGTGTGTGCTGTAAGAACCCAATAAACACGTAATCTAACATGTCTAACAAGAAGTTACAAGACATATTACGGGGGTCACACTGAAAGTTTTTAGAAAATAAAAAACGGAATGATATAGAAGCCTGTTAATATTTTTATTGCTTTTCGAAGTAGTCTCCGTTTCGTTTTAAGCACCGTCGCAAGTGATGGAACCATTAACTGAAGTAGTGAACCCACTCTTCTTTAGGGATCTCTTCCACGCCTTTTTCAAAAGTAGCCACGGCATCTTCAAGGTTCATAAAATGAAATCCTCTAAATTTATCTTTTATTTTTGAAAATAAATAAAAGTGACAAGGTGCCAGGTTGGGACTCTAAGGAGGATGACTCACTAGCTCTACACACCTTCGATAGACAAATATTCGATAGTCCGTCTGAAGGAGTGAGTTGAAGCGTTGTCGTGGTAGAGGAAAATCCTACTTCTTGGGCACTGCTGTCTAATATTTTCCAAGACAACTGGTAGACAATGGCTGACATATCACTCTGCAGTAACATTCCTTTTATCTTCTAGAATGATTGTTGCAAAATGACCCGTCCGTCCAAAGAATAAGGCAATTATCCGCTGCGCAGATTGTCTTTTGGCTTCGGATTCGCAACAATATATTCAGCTTTCATCACCTGTGACGATGTAATACAGCATTCGAATCACCTCCGTCATACTTTTTAAGAATTGAGCGGCACCAATCCAAAAGATGGCGTTTTTGCTCTTCCGTCAAATTATGAGGTATCCATCTAGTACATAGCTTTCTGACGCCTAAATGTTCATGTAAGACTTTTTGTACTTGACTCATACCAATGCCTAAAGCTACCCGAATCTGTTGATGACACCCTTCTATCATCTTCTATCATTAGCCACACAGCACTCACGTTATCTTCAGTAGTCGTCGTAGAAAGACGTCCTTCTCGAGGTTCATCAGTGAGTTTACTTCGACCATGGTCAAACTCATTAAACCAGTTGTAAACAGTGGCACGAGATGGGGCTTTGTAAGGAAATATGTAGTCTATTGTAACATCGTTGTTGAGTAGAAGACATTTGAAATCATTAAATATCTATTGATTCCCAAAGAGTTCCTAATTCGAAATTTAAAACAAGGTCGCTAGCATATTGGAGACTCGCCGACCGCAGTATCTTTGAGCCTTTTGAGTTTCTACCTGTCGGTATATCACTACAATCAATACTACCGCTAGAACCACCTTCATCATAATTATTTAATTTATCATTGTGCCTTTGATATCATTGATTCTCAAACAGTCAATTGTGAATGTGATAATTTCGTAGGGCACAACGTTTCTATATCATAAGAGGCTTATTATTATTTGTAGTAAAACGCTAATATTTAGTGAGCTAATACTGAATATCTATTAGACCTCCCACATATACCACGCTGTTCAATCACTCGAATAATTTAGGTGACATTCAAAGGGCGTACGTTTTGTAAATCTTAGAATTAACCTATTGGTCTGAATATTAATGAGTTTGTATAAGGTATAAAAGCTTTGGTTTTAAATACGAGCATCACATTTAAGACCAGTGCATCCACACGGTAGTATTACCAAACCCAAAATTTAACTACAACAACCAATATGAAATTCTCTTTGGTGTCAGTCTTGGTTGTGTTGGCCTGTAGTTACGTATTAGCAGATAATGCACAGATATACTGCGGACGTCGGCTCTCCAATGTTCTGGCGACTTTGTGCTGGGACTCTGAGATGGTGAAGCGTAACACTGGCGGGTGGATGCAGAAGGAGCATGTTCGAGCGCTTGGTGGTGTTCGCGGTAAACGCGGCCCCGTTGACGAGTGCTGCTACAAGCCCTGTACTATCGATGAACTGCTCACGTACTGCTAACCGTTAAATAGTGTACATTACACTTTGCTGCTGGTAAACTTAAGGTTAAATAAGAATAAATAAATAACTTAAACTTTAATTTATTGTTGTTATTTTTTGGGTTGACCCAGTTTATGTTCGAATCCTAATGGCCTCTCCCATCACAGGACTGCTACACGGGTACGCAACCCCGGCCTCTTCGAGTTCCTGCAGATTAAATCCTGTTTTCCCATCCGAGACTTGCGGTATCCTTTACCCTAGCTACCTCGCTCTACCCGTTTTCCTTACCCCAATTTACCTTCTTCGTTTGTCTCGCCTTGGCTGCTTGACGTCAGGCAAGCGGCTGGCCATAAAAGAATCTAGCCAAAATCTTTTGCGTGGTTACACATTGCACCGATCCCAAATAAAATTGTGAAAAGGGCGGGAAGTTGATGATTTATTGGCAAATTCATTGCGCTCTGGCAATCATACTCGCCAGCTATAACAAAAGATTTTTATGCGGTTTTCTATGGGGCACTTACCGTCCTACGAGGGGCGGATCTCGGCCAAAAGTGTCAAAAAACGTTCTGTACAGATGCACAGGGAGATAAATATTTATAGAAAGAGAGAATATGTTAGAATTTGGACTAGTACTTTATCATTTACGAAAAGAAAAAATAAAGTCTTAGGGCCACAAGTAATTGATAAATAGATGGCATTGGAAAGCACTTTTTTTAATGAGCGGTACAAGTACAAAAAGTACAATATTGTTTGCAAATCTGTGGTGTTTTTTAAATTCTTTCTCACTGTAGTAATTGAAAGGAGTTTGAAAATCTCGAATTACTATTCTCGTAATAAAGTCTTCTGTTCAATCAAGAGTATGAAATAAAACAGCTATTTTCATCAACTTTCACTCCCATCAATACTAATGCTTTGCGTAAAATTGCTTTCGAGCTACTTTACCTGAGGGTTCCTTTTAATGAACACATAGTGTTGTCCATAATGTCCATCGCTCAAGAATTGCTTCAAAATTGAAATTACCGACCTTATGCGTCCGGGCTCACTGTGAGTCCTCATAGCATTGTTTGTAAATACGGGTGTAAGAGTACCTACTGAAGTCTCACTTGAAAATAAATAAATAGTGGCCTTCGTGGCCAACACAATAAAGTACCGTCTACTTTTACTTTGAGTGTTTGGTCTACTTCCAAATTTGATTTATATATGTTGTGACACAAATCTTTGCGTGAGTAGCGTACGTATGTTATTCTCGTAGTGCATTACCATCTGAGTACTTTTTAGTGTGTTCAAACATTATCTGCTGCATTTCACAGACAGATATCACTAAATCAAGATTTACGCTTCCTTCGATTGTAACTACCGATTGTTTCATAATATTCACTCCTCTCGTTCACTTTCTCCTTGACAATGTAATTATTTGAACATATTTTTATTTTTTTTGTCCATGCTGTCTGTATGCTATTTATTGTAATTTTAAACTGGATGGTAATCGGGAACCAGTGCTAATAAACACTCTCAATACGGTAGCTAGGAAGAGTAATCCGGAGAAATAGCTTGGTGCCAGTTTAACCTTTTGTAGGGTAAAAGTATTATACCAGAAGGCCAAGTCGTAGGTATACTGGTTAACGAAGAGTTAACGGAGGTTCTTCTCTAGTCGGGTTGGAGCAGAAACCTGCAGTTACCGTCCCATCTCTTTTCTACAAAATTCTCATTGTTACATTGTGTAGTTTAGTAAAACAAAACAAAAAACACGTTTTAATGGTGAACAGAATTAAAAAGAAAAAAGAGTCCTACTATCCAACTCTTGGCTTCATCATCATAACATCGTTACTAAGCCCAGTCTGTTAGGCTCCTCAAAACGAATTACATGAGCCCAAACGTGAAGGGTTTAATAGTAGTCACTCAAGAGTTCAATGTGGATAGTGATCCTGGTTCTATCATCAGATCAGCTCCTAGATGCCAAATTACAATATTTTCATCCAAACTATTTATACAAAGTTACATTTCGATACGACAATTAGAAGTAGGTTAAAATTGATTTCTAAGATTGCTTTATATACTTAGTTACAAGTGAAATTAATAAAAACTTATAACCGATTAGGTCAAAAGTTTTTACGTAATTCAAATATCTAGTAAAATAGACAGTTTTTTTAAAGCAATATTCTCAAGTTCTACATTCAGATAAAAAAATATATACTGACATCTATTTGAAAGAACAAGAGAGCGAGATTCTTTCACATATGCAAATTAACGATCTGGTAATATATTAGAATCAACATCCACGCCACGCGGGCGTTCGTCATGGACCCTAGGAACAAAGACTCGATATTGCTGAAGCTGGATATTCACAACGCGTTTAACACCTTGGAGAGAGACGTTCTGTTAAGTGAGGTCAAGGAAAAAATTCCATCTCTCTTCCCTTTTCTTCATCAAGTCTACAGACTTCCCTCCAACCTTTTTTTGGACAACAATCATCCTTTCAAAAGTGGGAGCCCAGCAGGGAGATCCACTCGGTCCGCTTGTGTTTAGCCTGGCTATTCATAAGGCGATTCGTGATCTCAAATCTGCTCTTAACGTCTGGTACCTGGACGATGGCACTATTGGGGGCAAACCGGAAGACGTTTTACAGGATCTAGAGGCCTTAGTCCCCAGCCTCAGAGACTTGGTTCTATTCTCCCTGGCTTCAAGGAAATTTCTTCTTCTGACTTCGACCTTTTAGGATCCCCAATATTTCTCTCTGCAGTTCCTGAGGCCATCACTGCTCGAAAGCTGCTTCTCCTTACCGTTCACGAACGCCTGAAAGGTCTTTCCGCGCACATTGCGATTATCTTGTTACGCATGTGCTTCGCTCTCCCGAAGGTTACTTATTTATTGCGGACCACCCCAGCTTGGCTTTGTCCCCAAGAAGTTTCCTCCTTCGACGATGCCTTGAAATCGGTAATCAGTCCTCAATGTCTCTCTAGATGGGATCCAGTGGAGTCAGGCGACTTTGCCAATCCGATGTGGTGGTCTCGGGTTGCGTTGTACACGTGATGTGGGTCTGCCAGCTTTTCTGGCGTCTGCGCATGGGGTTGCAAACCTTGTCACTATTTTACTTAATTCTAATGGTGACGGGGGGAGCATACCTTTTGTGTCGGATGCTGTATCAGCTTGGTCGGTAATCAACGCGAGTGCGTTGATCCCTGAAGCAATGCACCTTCAGCGGGCGTGGGATGAGGTGGGGGTGAGGCGACTCCAGGATCAATTATTAGAGGTGCTACGGGGGCCGATAAGGCTAGACTGCGGGCTGTATCGCAACCTATATCTGGAGCGTGGTTACAGGCGTTACCTTCGCCTCATCTGGGCACTCTGCTCGGCGACGATTCTCTGCGTGTGGCGGTGGCTTTCCGCCTGGGCTGTAAGGTGTGTGAACCCCATATGTGCACCTGCGGGTCCATGGTGGAAGCAAATGGCCATCACGCTTTGAGTTGTCGGCGGTGCACTGGGAGGTTTACGAGACACTACGCTCTGAACGATTTCGTCCGCAGGGCCCTTGTATCGGCGAATGTCCCCTGTGTTACATATTAGATATTAGTGGGTAGATTCGTATAGCGATGTAAGAAACCGTCTCAATGTTTTGTATAAAACGCCGCTAGAATTATAAGTTGAGTTGAGTATCAGTATACGTTCGGGTGGAATACGCGTCTTTTATTTAACACCCTGCGTGTTTGAGCCTCCGGGTCTAAGCAGGTCGGATGGTAAGAGGCCGGACGGGCTGACTTTAGTGCCGTGGAAGAACGGTAAGTGCCTAATTTGGGACGCAACTTGCGTCAGCACTGTAGCCGCTAGCCACCTTAGTCGCACCGTTCACTCCCCGTCAGCCGCCGCGGAAGACGCCAGCTTAAGGAAGAGGCTTAAGTACGCCGATTTGGAGCCGCTGTACTACTTCGTGCCGATAGCAGTGGAGACCCTGGGGAGCTGGGGCAAGGAGGCCAAAATCGTTATAAAGGAGATTGGGCAAAGGCTCTTAGAGAAAACTGGTGACTCTCGATCCGGATCGTTCCTGGTACAGAGGCTGGCCATCGCAATCCTGCGTGGAAACGCCGCGAGTGTGATGGGCACTTTTGTGCCGGGAACGTTCAGGGGCGGGTTTTTTGATTAGATAAGTTTATTGTAATTCAGACATTTAATATTATTTACACAGAATCAACTACTTTAGAAATCTATTTAAATTTGGTGACAAACTTGATCATTTTTGTTTTTTATTTATTGAGTAATGGAATTGACGATGAAAATGAAGGTAGTACACGCCTACCCAAAAAGAAACCTATTTACTCTATTCTTGAAGATTCCAGAATTATAAATATTTGGAGAAATAGACGCAGGTAGTTCATTCCAGACTTTGGTGACCCAAACCAAAAAGGAGATGTCGACGACTTTTGTTGATAAAGCTAAGAAAGAGAGAAGACTATACTAGATACGAAGTTCACACACAATCCTGTATAATGGAAAGAGACAGAGACAAGAGAGAGAGAGAAAATTGCAATGCCCTCTGCATAACGGTTTTCCTTGTGTGACAATTTCTACCATTCTCCCAGTCAACTCCTATCGCAAGCAGAGTTAAGGTACTTCGATAGAATATTAAGGATAGTGAGATTGGTTTGGAAATGTCAAAAAAAAAATTACATGAAAATATAAAAATTATGTTCAAAAATGTGGACCTACACGAAGGAAAGCATTTTCCGAAAGAAGCTTTTTTCCCTTTCATACTTAAAAATACCAATCCCTTTCAATCTACTACACTTTTCCCACCTTTAGTTCCCGAATTGCTTGGTGGACGGCAATAAGTTTACTTCCTATTATGTGAGTGGGACCAAAATTAGATATAGTTGGCAAAATTGACCTTGATTGACTGGCCTGTCGGCCTAGTGGTTAGTGACCCTGACTGCTATGCCATAGGTCGTGGGTTCGATTCCTACCAGAGTCTGGGTGTTCTTTGTGTCCGTTGTTTGTATGTTTGTAAAGTCCCCCGCGACAGAGGAGTCATTCCTAATGCGGGAGTTGTCTTTAAAAAAATAAATAAATAAAAGAGAAAATGTGAGTGTACACTACGCCTCTGTCTACCCCTTCCGGGATCAGGCATAAGTGTAAGTATATGTTTCCTTTAATTGTACATAGTTTAATTTTTTATAAGCATGTCTGTAAATTATTATCTAGATGGAAGAAATGTGTATCATTTGTTGGCGATCCAAATAAAAAAAAAAATAAAAAAAATAAAAATAAGCTGTACATAATTGTGTTTAGAGTAAAGTAATTTGCGTGTGTTCAACGATCAAAATCTCCATATCTTGACTTTGAAATGAGGGGAACATAGGCTCCAGGATATATAATCTAATACCACTCTGAATGAGGTAAGGTGCAGATGTTCTTTTTAAAAAAAAAATGTGTTTTTGCTGGCAAGGATAGCCAGAGCTTCACTGTATAAGGGTTAGTAAGCAGTTTATGGGTACTGATAAACACCTATTTCTAGACAGAACCCAGACAGTAATACATTACATATTATTTATATATGTATGTATGTAAGTTAGTAACTATGTATGTATCTCTGTATGTATGTGTGTATGTTATTATATGATTTTTCCTAGTTCGTCTATTTTTACTTAAATCTGGTGCGCCTATTCACTCATTTCTGCATCAACTTAAGGCAGACTGGTAAAAAATGCCTACGGCATAAAGTGTCAAATAGATTATTAATTAAAATTAATACTGATTTTTTAACTATTTATTTAATCCTAATAATTAATTTAATTTTAGCAGCACCGATATTAAACGTACAGTATAGTCAGCAGTATGTCAGTAGTTCATCAACAGTACAGGGCTTATAGCAGCACTCGTCGACGGGGCCACGTTTACCACGAACACCACCAAGAGCTCGAACATCCTCTTTGGGCATCCACCCGCCAGCATCACGCTTCACCATCTCAGAGTCCCAGCACAAAGTTGCCAAAACATTGGAGAGCCGACGTCCGCAGTATATCTGTGCATTATCTGCTAACACGCAACTACAGGCCAACACAACCAAGACTGACATCAAAGAGAATTTCATATTGGTTGTTGGATTTGATTTATTTTGGTAATGCTACCGTATTGAGGTACTGGACGTTAATGTGATGCTTGTTTTGAAACCAAAGCTTTTATACTCAATATAAACTCATTAATATTCAGACCTACAGGTTAATTCTAAGATTTGCAAAATGTGTGCCCTTTGAATGTCACCTAGATTATTCGAATGATTGAACAGCGTGTTACATGTGGGAAGTCTAATATATATACGGTATTACCTCACTAAACATCAACGGTGAATACGAATATTATATAAAATATAATACATGGATACAAAATCTTAGCATCCTGTGACATTATCCCGTTCACAGTTGACAGTTTGAAAATTAATGATATCGAAGTAACAGTTATAAATCTTATAGTTATGATCAAGGCTCTACAGGAGCATCGATTGTAGTGATATGTCGACAAGTAGAAACTCAAAGTGCTCAAAGATACTGTGGTCGGCGGTTCTCCAATGTGCTAGCGACTCTGTGTTGGGACACTGAGATGGTGAAGCGCGATAGTGGCTAGTGGATAGCACAGGAAAATGCTCGAGCGCTCGGTGGCTTGCGTGGCAAGCGCGGGCCTGTCAACGAATGGTGTGAAATACCTTATACTATCGAAGAGCTTCTTACGTACTGTTGATGACAGGAAATGTACTTCATAAATATAATAGTAGTTATAGAATCGTTAATAAAGAAAATACATAACTGTTAAATATATTTTCTTTTTTTTGTGATTCTTAATTGAAGCCTTATAAAAATCAATGTGGCTTATTAAAAAAAGAAAAATAAATAAACACGAAGTTATGTAGTCCTAGTACATCAAGTTTCGTGTAGCTGACGTTCGTTGCACGTCTTCGTAGCATATCTTAACGTAACGAACGCTTTCTGGAAATCACGATTTGATCATAAAAAATATTTTTTTCTACAAACCTTATAACTTTTTTCCTTTCTCTGGGATGTTTGAATTTAATTAACACTTCCCTTCCAAACTGTACGATAATGTTTCTAAGTTAGATTTTTACGTATGAGGGTCTTTAAAGAACCGATGATCATATATAGAAATCGTACATCGTACATGTGGTATTCAAACAATTGTTTGGAAACCGCTTTTTCATCATCAATGTACATAATTCTTGTATAATAGCGAAGATGCGTCATATGTATCTGATATTTATGTTATTGTAAGCAGCTTTCTTACATAAAAGTACCTATTAAAAGGAACAGAAATACCTTTTTCGTCGAAAGGGTACAGCCGCTAAACCAGCGCAGTAACTTGAACCCACAGACATTTAACCAGAAAAACAAAATGGCTGATAATGCTCTCAGCCATTTAGTTTTTCTGTTTCTCAGTAGAATCGCCACGGGTTATGTTGGTGATTGAAATGGTTCCATGTTTAGACGTAGGTAACCGTTTATCATCAAACGGATTATGTACTTATTTATTAACTAAAAACATGGGTAATTAAAAAAACTGAACTTACAGTAAAGGTATAGTTTTTTTTTTACACGAGACTAGAATTCCTTTTCCGACGGAGGGTGCCAGAAGTGACTTACGAATAGCAGCTTTATGCTTAAAAGTTAATTTGATGTTAGCCGTTACGTAAACAAAGATACAGTAGTCAATTAGTTTATTTTAACTAAATAATTCTCTTATTAAAAACTTTGAGAATAAATCAATCTAATTTGATTAATTAATTCGACATAAAATATAGAAGAGTTTTAATATTACGATGCCGGGTTTGTATACGAAAGGAATAAGTTACTCAATCTTTTATGATCTCTGCTTTTTCACCAATAATTTGCCTTCATTTTATTTTTTCCTTGGTTCAATTTGATCATATAAGCAATGGCCTCGGTTTACCTTGCATTAGTGTAGATTATGTCAGTAAATTCATGTATATTTCGGGTGTCCTTTTAATACGTGTATGCAAAATTTCATGGTGATTGAATGAATGGTTTAAGCACAAACGCGTTACAAGTAAACAAATTCGCTGTTGGTCTAGTGGTTAGTGATCCTAACTGCTGAGCCAGAGGTCGTGGGTTAGATTCCCACCCAGGACAAATAATTGTGTGATGAGCATGACCAATTGTTATGTGTCTGGGTGTAATTTATCTAAAACTAGCAACCCGTTCCGGCTTCGTACGGGTAACAGAGACATCTTCAACAATAATCAACATATTTCAACCAATTTACACAAAATCCTAACAAATTATGTACTTAAACCTTCCTCATGAATCGCTCTATCTATTGGTGAAAACCGCGTGAAAATCCGTTTAGTCGTTTTTCAATTTATCGCGAACAGACATTTCCAGACATATTTTGTTGTAGTACAAATTAAGTTAAGATTATTTTTCCAAATCACGTGCTGGGCATAAACATCCAGAAATGTATAGCGAACAAAACAAAATATAATGCTTTTATTTGACTACATTTTATAGACATTAGTGTAAGTTCCATTAAAATTCTGCTAAAGATTCCCCCGTTCAAATTTGTCAAAATAATTTCGTTCGTAAATATCAATGGGACTTTGTTTACTTATAGCATGAAAAGGAAAATAATAAATGGTTTGTCGTTAAAAATATGGCGTCTACAGCGTTTTTGTGAATGATGTAATGCTAAAGCCAATTGTTTAACGAGAAGCGCTTTCAAAGAAATTATATAAGAAAAGATTCATAATAAAAGCTGTAAAAATCTCTACACCTATATGCACCTGTAAACCAGGTCCAAGAGTATCTCCTGTGAGCTGACAATATTTATGGCTGGACCGTAGTGGTCCAGTATATACATACGAGGCACTCCACACTCATGAACTGCCGAACTGGATGCCAAAGCCTAAGGTAACTCTAAGTAACATCATCAAATACATTATTTTATATGTACACCAGGATTTTACAGATAATAATATTTATATACGGCCGTCTGATCCGAAACTAGGCAGAATCTGTCCTATGGTAACCAGACTGCTGATAAAAATACTTATATATTACTAAATACATACATTTTATAAATAAATTATACCAAGACATAGAACAAATGATCGTGCTCATCCCATAGTTATTTAAAATGGGTAGGAATCGAACCCACGACTACGACCCACTAACCAATAGACCAACAGGCTAGTCAAATATGATACACAATAAGTGCAGCATCGAAAATGTACAAAGAGCGGCCGTATCGCTCAAAGCAATCTATTCCAGGCAGTGTTGCCAACATTCTGAATTCTCTCCAACTAAGACGACCAATCCATTCCACTAAAAAACCACTAACTTGCTGTGGTGGATTATATTTAAAAAAAATATTTTAATTTTAGGCGCGAATATCTGCTTGAAAATGATTATCTTATTGTATATATTAATTGTGTGTCGCTGTAAATGCTAATATACCATAACTTTACGTCTCTGTATGTATGTTCTAGATATTTAATTTTAACATTCATGAGAAAAGTAAGTAAAGTTTGTATATACTGATGACCAACCATGCTACTGACAAAATCTACTAACTACTAAAAAAAATTTTACTTACTTACTACTGTTCAAAAATAAAAACTACTAAATTTAGTGGAAAAACTACTGAGTTGGCAACACTGATTCCAGGTAACCGTCTGGAACGCTTCTAATGAACTGTTGGTAATCGTTGTTGTATAACGAAAAACATGGTAAATTATATCATCTATTATATACGTACAAATACAAGTTTACTTAACATTTATTTACAAAAGATATACGCATTAACTTCCTTGTGTAAAATCGTATATACGGGGATCCCGGAATAGTGGGAGGGCCATGCTAATCGTGGGAGAACCATGATTCGGCACGTATGGGCCGGCTCGACCTTAGTGATACCACTGAAACGATTGCTATGAAACTTGGTATGCAGATAGCTGGAGACCTGGATTAACGCATAGGCTACTTTTTATTCCAATATTCCCACGGGATCGGGACCTACACGGGTGAAACCGCGGGGCGCTGCTAGTGTTTAATAAATATGAACCACTTACGTAATTTTTCATACTAACAATCATGCTTAAAAACTTATTAACCAGTTTGACGTTCAGTTATTGCGCAACATGGCGTCATTATTAGCTCGAGGAGCCCTGTACTTTAATAAAGCTGACGGTACTGTCCCTTATAAAGATGAACCAAATATAATACAAGTGTTTGTTTGTTTGTTCATCTCCTTTTATTAGACTGGGATGGAGAGATTACCCAGATTCGTAAGTGATTATATTTTTTGTCTACAGTTGTAGCCGGATATGCTTGACTTGATAAACTATAAATGATATTCGCTGACACGAAATATGAAGAATACCTACGATTAAAGTTAAATTTGAAAATATTTTTTTAGTACTTAGACATGATATCCCATGTCGAAATCACTCAAAGAAGCATACTGAAAGAGCAGCTTGTAATTGACATCTAAGAAGAGTAATGTCCGTCTAAACCATCTCTCTAAAAAGACATGGACGAGAATTGCCAAGTGTTCTTAAACAATTATGGTTAGGTACCACTGCTAGTAAACATTCATTTCCTTTCACGAATACCTCTGAGCTTACAAATGTTTCAAAAGTTAGTTCTGCAACCGATAAAACTGCTATAAGCTATGCTGGTTTGTATCCAGAATATATATTAAATGTCTGTAAACATTTTGTATTAGACTTTATTTAATTTTTATTTAATTTTATTTATTTATTTATTTTACATAGCCATTGTTGCAATGCATTGGAACCCTGCCTCCTGTGGTAGGTTATAACCTGTGTTACAGGAGACAGTGTCTTCACCCATTTTGTTTTATCAGCTATACAATAAAAATACAATTAAGAGTGTGTATGCGTGTGTGTGTATGTGTCTCTCTCTCTCTCTCTCTGTGTGTCTGTGTGTGTGTGTCTGTCTGTGTGTGTGCGTATTAATTTTAACAAGTTTTCTGTTTAATTATGTATACAGAACATATTTAACAAATATTTAGAGTATATACGTTTCTAATCACATAAAGTACGCCTTTGTATCCATTAATTAGGTCTTTGTGAAGTCTCCAGCGTGATAGATATTTTTCATTTTTATTTTTGTCTTATAAGATCACATCCTGGCTTTTACCTGTGGCTGTCAAGACCTTTTTCTTAGGAATGCGAGGATGGTAACAAGTGAAAAAATAATATCAAATATATATTTTTGTACTAACTTTACCTTTAATTAAGTTAATTAGGTTTATTATTCCAGAATGCACTGTCAACAATCTATATACCACCAACATTGAGCGCGAAAATCAATATAATGCTCTGTACTCGTGCGAAGCCGGGGCGGGTTGCTAGTGATAATATATTCTATAGAACATTAAATTTCCTCTCTGCACCAATTCATATCTAAAATATGTTAGCTCTAAAATAATAATTATTACTTAACATCTTCAAACTACTACGTATATGTTTGAACAATACCTTCAAATAACTTGTGTCAAGTGCGAACATCTGGATCTGTGGCGAGTCTTTATCGCTTTCTCCATTGAGAGCTGGGATGTGTCGATAAGTTTTAATGTTGTAGAATTGATTTTTGAAAATACAATTATATTTTTGTATTACAGAATTAACTGTGGGAGAGCCATGCTTCGGCACATATGGGCCGGCTCGACTCCGCTCGATACCACGGCCTCAAAGAAAACCGGCAGTGAAGCAATGATTACATTGCATTTCGCCGCGTGAGTGAGGTTACCGGAGGCCCTAACCCTTCCCCCTCCCCTATTCCCGTCCTTCCCCTCCCCCCTCTTCCCACCCTTTCCCACCTCCCCCTTTTCTCCTACTCCCATCTTAAAGGGCGGCAACGCACTTGTGACTCTCGAGTTACAGGTTCCCATGGGCGGCGGTAGTCATTTACCATCAGGTGACCCGTCTGCTCGTTTGCCCAGTATACCATAAAAAAAAAACAATTCAAAATCACCAGTCAGTTTTTTTATCTCTTTATCTAAAATGATTTGAAGTACTAATTGAAGGATAACGATCAAATATCAAATATAACGGGATTTTTTAAATATAAATATGATTACTGGTAAAGTAAAAAAAAAAAATGACTGGCCTGTTGGCCTAGTGGTTAGTGACCCTGACTGCTATGTCATAGGTCGTGGGCTCGATTCCCACCCGAGTCTGGGTGTTCTTTGTGTCCGTTGTTTATTTGTTTGTAAAGTCCCCCGCGACACAGGAGTAATTCCTAATGCGGGATTTGTCTTTAAAAAAAAACAGAAGTGTTTCACAAGTTACTACTACTCTTGTTCCCTTCTCCAACTAAGCAAGGTGCTTTTATTAGAAGTGGGTATACTTCGATAGCGTATGGGTTTGGTTTCAAACTGCAATCTTTTGACCATGTCTCAACTATTATGCTATCGCTGTTGATAGATGTACGAGCTTGGCTGTATCCTGCATATATGTGGGCCGTGGTATCGAGCGGAGTCGAGCCGGCCCATACGTGCCGAAGCATTGCTCTCCCACGTAAAAACATATACGCCGCTAAGTCGACAACTTTTCGATAACCTAACACAAGTCAAATATTACGAGTACGCGCTGACTAAGAAAAGTTACTAGCTTTTTATCAATATACGTGTGATTAAGCTCCTGTGTAAACCTAATAGAATAAAAGTTATAGAATAGAAAAAAAAGCATTTGAAATTGCTTTAAAAATATCGATGTTAGAAGCGATTACTTTACACATGTAGCCCAACACTTATCTCCGCAAACAATGAAACCCCTTATCGATGTTTATTCGATTTACCGTATATCGATAGGGTTTCATTAATACCGCCCGTTATAAATTGATTACTATAGACCCGCTATACGGGTGAAGGTATTGAGGGCTTTATTCAGTGTCAGTCTGAACGGTGCATTGTAGTTGTCACTTTTCTGAGGAGATGGGGTTTAATAAAGTTTTTGATGATCGCGAAGTTAATCCAAAACTCACCCAATCAACTCAAAATCAGTTTCTGTAAATGAAAGAGTTGCTTAATTAAAGCCAAATATACTTTATTAAGTAAAACATGGTGAAGAGATAATTGAGAAAGATAGAGTTAATGTCGAATCAAAGTATTAATGATTTATATTTCAAAACCAGCAGTTCCCGCGCAGCTTCGCTCGCGTGTACATACTTATATATTTTGCGAGAAACCCTAATTCTTTTTCTAAAATTAAAGTACCCTAAGTTACTCCTTATAACACCAGCTATCTGCCAGTCCCGTGGAAATTGATTTACCCATTCCGGAGATTAGCCAAAACAAACAGACCGACAGACAGACAGACAAAAATTGTAAAAACTGTTGTTTTGGTATATGTACCGTGTATACATCTAAATGCACTTAGCAAAAAGCGGTTATTTTAATATTACAAACAGACACTCCAATTTTATTTATTTGTATAGATGGCAGCGACGAAAAGTCCATCTACAACTTAATATTACTAAATTTCATTTCAACAGGTTTTAGCTTTGAATACTTTTACGTGTTGCCCACAATATTGTACACTAAGATGAGGCTAAGAGTTTCCTCGGATAATACTATATCTGTAAAATAGTACAGTTCCTACGCATCGTTGGTTCATATCACTTTGAAAAGGTTGAGAAGTGGTTGTTAATGTTAAAAAGAAATGCGGACTATGAGTAGTGAAAGACTCACCACTAAAATCATTATAATTATAAGATATGTATGTCAGTGAACTTAGGAATAGTTTTTTTTTAATAAACTCAGAAGTAACTTCATTCATGGTCGAACAAATGCAATAACATATTAAACACTACCTGCGCCCTGCGGTTTCACCAGCGTAAGTCCCGATACCGTGGGAATATCGGGATAAAAAGTAGTCTATGTGTTAATCCTGGCCTTCAGCTATCTACATACCAGCTTTCATCGCAATCTGTTCAGTAGTTTTTGCGTTAAAGAGCAACAAACATCCATACATCCTCACAAACTTTTTGACTACTATTAGATTTTATATCCTACTAATATTAGTAGGATATAAAAGCTAACTGCAGATGGACTAGTGTAAAATGAATGAACAGCATGTATATCTGTAATTTTTTGTGAATTGTTAGCATGTTGTTTTTTGACAAGAAATATCTTCTAGTACAGTGCGTATTAGAAAAATAGGTTTATAAGAGTTGAAAGGAAATATCACGTGATTGTTTGAAATGATTTTTTTTTGTCTAAAACGTTTCGTAACAATTCTGTCTTAAATATTTCAAATATAATTTCGTTTTCAAATTTTCAATAGATCCTTTTGAAATAATTGTGAGTTGAGGAAAAATCTATAAAAAACCTGTAACAGCTTCCGAAGTCAGCCTAACTTTTAAAAGTTGAAAAATATTTCTTTCTTCTTAAAACATCTGAGAGGTTTCACAGACTGCTTTGTTTTTTTTTTAAGTGTGCGGTTCGACAAAGCGATTGTGTTATTTTAGCAGTCGTTAGTTTTATTTTACTCTGTGCCAAGTTGCATATTTTAAAATAAGAATGCGTGGACTTGTCCTACTTATAAAGACTGATCGTCACATTACTTTTTTTTATTATACCACAAGAACTCCTTCGTTTATATATTTTTTTTTGAGTATTTGAATTTCTTAGATTTTTTAATTTACATTTTTAGTAACGTATTAATTTTACATAATCGTTGCGAGGTCTTTTGCTCCTTAATTTTGGAATGTCTAATCGTTTTGGAGTTGGTCTAGTGGTTTGATTCCCGCCCATAACGAATCATTGATTGATGAGCACAACCATTTGTTTTGTATCTGGGTGTAATTTATGTATAATATGTAAGTATTTAGTAATATATAAGTATATTTATCAGAAGTCTGGTTACCATAGTACTGGCTCTGCCTAGTTTGAGATCAGACGGTGTCGGTGATGTGTGAGGTGTCCCAACTTATAATTGTTATTATTATAATACAATCCCGGCTACAAAAAAAACATATGTTATGAGTTTTCCAAGGCCTTATAGACACTTGTCCTTGTCTTTTTCGATTTGAATTTGACATTCAATGTAAATTTAATTAACGGTACACATAACGTTTAATGCAACTTAAATTATCACATGAATTGAAATCATACCGCGAGTTGAAAACAAAATAACGACCATTTTATCCGTAGTAAGATATAAAAGAAAAATATAACAATGAATAAAATATTCGTATTGTAGAGACGGCACGGGATCCGAGAGATACAATAAAATATCTTTCAACTTTTGATATATATATTAGTGTAAAAGTTGGATTTCTGAAATTATTTGTTTAAAATTTTCTTGTTTATCTTAAACATTTAAACAACGAAGGTCGTGTAATAACCTTCTTAAAATATTTATTATCTATGCAACAGATTTCTGTTCTACTTCCAGTTACACATAAAAAAGGTCGTTCATTTTATTTATTGTAAATGGCTAGTTTGTTTAAAGAATCGTACGCATCAATTCTCATTACCGTATAGATTTAGCGTTCCGCGAATGTCTAAAACGTATATACCATCGATTTAACATTATATATAGCTCATAAAAGTTAACTTATTATATTAAAGAATGCTTATTTAACCGAACTGTACTATTCATGCTTAAGCACGTGAATGTTTTTAAACCCAGCTTATTTTAAGTCATCAGTTGCGAGTGCAACTAGACAAGTGAATGGTTTGAGACCGAAAATGTTGATCTTAACTAATACTAAATAAGAATATTCTGAGTCATACTAAAGAACGCTATCTGAATACAAACTAAGCGTACCTTGCATCATGTCATCAACACGGGTGTGGAAACATACATACTCTCATAAGCGTGTGGCAGAACGGGTGTTATGTCCAACACAAAGCTAGGATCCTCTGACCAGGCGAGGATGATCACTTCGCCTGGTCGCACAACTATACTAGCATCAACTATTGCACAAACAGTTTTAGTCATAACACGTAATTTTACTGTGCTGAGCAGTTGGTCTGCACAATGTCGTTAAATAATTGAATATAGCTATACAGCTTAAAACATTCAATTTGTCGTTGCTAAACCACTTACTTTTTCTATTCAGCCAAGATAATGATCTCTCACTACCCGATCCTTTGAGAGTCTGGTCTAAGTGTTAAGCGACTAATGAAGTGATTTTGAGCAAGTAAAAGTCAGCTACGTGAGCTGTATACTAAAATGAATCGTATGTGACGTGCGTGCGTACGTTACGTAACTCTATAATAAGGTATATGTTTTTGCACAAAGAAGAACTTAGCATTAATGGTAATTAAGGTCGTTCTAACACCGACTGTGCGTTACATGGTTTGATTATCATACTAATATTAAGGTTTGTTTGTAGTTGATAAACTCTGAAACTACTGAATAGATTTTTTACACTTTATTTCAGTAACGCGCACAGCAGAGCTAGTTTTGTATAAGATCGTAATGTGATTAATACAAAACTAGCTGTGTTGTGCGCAAATTTATGTCCCATTTTTAATAAACGCCGCATTAGTATGCCGCTTTCAATTTTAACTTAGACCACAAATCTACTCAGCTAACTAGTACCAATTTGCCGTTAATTCCCCACTAGAATAGAACACACAACCGTGGCACCGGGTCTCTTGGGAGATGTATTAGCTACGAAGTCATTTAATTATTACTATAATACTCGTATAGCTTCGCGCTGTCTTAAGTCTCTGTCCTTTCAATTATATTGACGATCTTTCTAAGGCGCCAATTACACGATAGGGTTTGCTGTCAGTTTTGCCACAATCAAAACGGTGATTGACAAAAAACCTATCGTCTAATGCAGTGATTGACGGTTGCATGATGAGATTCTAATGTCGATATTTGCATGAACGTCTAATGGACGCCTTAGAATTAGATAACAAAGAGTATACAAACACTACGTTAGATTAGACGATCTTTTACCAGGTGTCCGGTGTTCAAGTGATAGGTATCAAAGTTCAGACCTATCAACTATAAAACAAAAGTTAATAAGTGCAGATATTTATTGATTGACATCTTTGCGTTGATAGTACAAAATTTAATAGTTTTACAGAAGTCTGTTTTCCAATTTTTTGATTGACATGCTTGTTCGTGAATTGTTGAAGAATGTGAATTAATTGTTTGAGGAAGTACACGACATTTTACTTTACACAATCATTGTTTTTATCACTCAATATCTTTGCCATTTGTAAAGCTAATTGAATAATTCTTTTTTTAATTGAATTGGTTGTATTCAAGGTTTGTTCTATTTAAATTTGAAGAAAATATTTGACCTCTAAGGGTGGAAAGTTAAGAGATGAAGAATACAACTTATTACAATTTATCATGATTTAGGCGCATTGAAGTCGGTGATACTTTTTAAACTATTTTTTTTAAAGAATACTAGCAACGCTGGTCACACATTACTAGTATTCTCGTTAACCCCTCCAGCTAAGCTAAATGCTTGTGTTAGGAGTGGGTTCACGACGGTAGAGTACTGGGTGGGGTTCGAAACCGCAACCACTTGATCGCAAGTCTAACGCCTTAGCTATTACGCTACCGCCGCCTTTTAATTTGGAATGGAAAACATCTATTTATTAAGTATTTAAAAGTTTAAATTCGACCAAAATTCATAAATGAATTATTGTAAACAACAAAGGTCCGTCGAAGGTAAAGAAAAAACTGTTTTATATTTTTTTAAGGACAACACTCAAGGTTGTCAGAATCGACTTAACAAAAAAAAAGAAAGCAGCTGACAAGGAGAGGTAAGGGTACGGAAATGTTTTGTCTTTGGATATTTATATATAGATTTGTTTTTTTAGTAGGTATAAAGCTCACGATACATTTTAGTCCCTTAATTAAGATTAACAACTAAATTCGTAGCGGCTTATTTTCTTTTCTCCGGAAGGCAACAAGTTATTGGTCGACTATGGAGCTCGGATTAGCTTCTATGTGTTATAACAAAAATAATGTTGTACAAGAAGACCAAATATCTTGTTGTAACCAAACAACAACACATAAGAGCGGGGTATGTTTCCGAAATTCAATTCTGAGAACAAAATTTCATGTTACCACGAATCCGATAGTCTAGTGAGTTATGTATTTTATTAATATTTGTATTAATAAACTTTCTCAATATTCACAGGACTAAGTGGACTTCTTTAGTGATTTGTTTCTTAGCCGTTCTTAGCAATTTGGTGTAAGCCTCCTTCAGTGTGCGTCCTGAATGAACGGCGTGTGGCGCATGCGGATTGCGAGGCGTACGCATAAGCGGACGGCTGTCCTTAGTGCACGCTGAAAATTAACCGTTAACAATAGCTAGAAAGAAGTAGTTTCTTTACTGATTATATAATATTAAGCGTCAATAGAAGAAAGCACGAAAATCAATGGCAAAAAGAGACGGTGAATACGCTAGACTGTAATAACAGGCTTTTCCATCACCGCCTTTATAAAATCTTCCAAGGGAAATTCTTCATTTAAATTAATTTGCGACATAATGACATACTCTGCACTATACGCCAAATAAAGTCAAAAGACGCGCATTGGCGAGCGGATCCACCAACATAATACGCCGCCGTGCGTGCGGTGCAGGTTCGAACATCTCGACTATTTGTTTTGTGCGCGGCGGATACCGCGTGCACTATCTAACATAGTCTTACACTACTTCCATCCATTTCATCTCTGTGGGTTTTCTTGAGATCATTCTTCAGTGATTAGTTAATTAACAATGCAGATGTTTCTGTCACAATATTTTGTAAGACTTTAGACCCAACTGGCTCGAACTATACCACCCGATTGCAGAACTATTTCCAGCCTGCGGATGTCCAAGTCCACTGAACAGTATAGTCGTGTTAACCAGAAAATTATCTGTAATGGCCCTCCGATGATTCTTCTTACTTGCAGAAAAAACAAGCAACTAGTATATTAGTAGGGGTATTTGCCTGCAGTTTTCTGCAGGATGCTGTATGATGCTGTTGGCTGTATGGGGCGTCTCTAATCCTACTAATATTATAAACGCGAAAGTTTCTAAGTATGAATGGATGGATGGATGGATGTTTGTTACTCTTTCACGCCAAAACTACCGAACCGATTGCGATGAAAATTGGTGTATAGATAGCCGGAGACCTAGATTAACATATAGGCTACTTTTTATCTTGATATTCCCACGGGATCGGGACTTACGCGGGTGAAACCGCGGGGCGCTGCTAGTCCGAGCATAAATCCTTTTCCTATTTTATGAAATTTCAAATATTACATCACGATGCTTTGCGAGCACTGTAGGAGATCACGAGCCGTGACGTAATATTTGTTCGTCAAACACATAAATCAGGAAGCTATCGGGCTCCGATAATAAATGTTTGCCTTGTATGAGTGGTTTATTGAATATTTTGCTGAATATACATGTGACATAAGTTCACCAATCCATTACTGATATCATCACAAATACATATCCACTTACATATTTATTTCTTTGTTTTCAATATAAGAATACTTTATACAAGTCAAATCTAGGATTTTAGGTTTTCGGGTCATTGTTTAGTTATGAAGTGTGCCGGTTAAGTTATAAATGTACCACAAAGTATTAACGCTATTTGAATAAGAATTTGTAAGAATATAACTAAAATACAAATTTTATAAGACCAATCTACTAAATTACAGTTTTGATACAGACTTGTCTGAAATGGCGGCGTGTTTCGAGCTCGCTGTCTAAACTGGACTGGGCTGTCTAAATTGTCAGCTCTTTTTGATACATTTCCAAGATCTATCGAGAATTTAGGAATAATTCATCCAAAAGGATACCTATTTTTCATTGTAGTTGATCCAGTCCCACATGTACGGTACGTCTATGTAACTATCCTACCTTGCTTAAATGAAAACAGAGGTTTTTTTTTCATTTAATTATAATAATAACTTCACACATCTCACACACGGTTGTCTGATCCCAAACTAGTGAGAGCCTGTACTATGGTAACCAGACTGTTGATAAACATACTTAAGTATATATTTCTAAATAAACACATCTTGTAGATAAATTACACCCTTACACAGAACAAATGATCATGCTCACAACACAATTATTTATCCTGGATTTGAATCGAACCCACGACCTCTGGCTCAGCAGCAGTGACCACTAGACTAATAGGCCAGTCAATTATTCTTAAGATCTTCCTTTGTAGTCTATAAATTGACTGATTCGTAACAAATCAGTGGTATAATATAAATAGAAATTAGTTAATATTTCAAGGGCTGACATCACAACATTCAAGTTGAATCTTTTCCTCAAATAACGAAGTCCGGAGACATCTTCCGGACACAATTTGTCAACGTTTCCGTACACTTGCGGGAGATAAATGGTCCAGGTTTGGAAACACACTCCCGATCGATTGATACACTATTGAACAAACAACATTGGGAGCAGATTGAAAAATAGCTTTATATTTTTTTTTTGGAAGCGTTAACAGGTTGAACAAAATTAATAGTAGTTACTTGTAGAGGAATATTGCTTTTGTCGTGTTTGTAATTTTTGCACTACCATAAAAAAGAGAAGTGTTTCAATTCGTCGGAATATTATTTATGTAAATTCTGCAATAATATTTACCATCTTTTACAATTTATTTTTTAATAAGGCGTCTTATCTCAAAAAGAAGAAATGTCTCATTTTGGTAATGCACTACATATTTACGGTAATCATAAAACTCAGAAAAAAACAGAAAATAATTGGGAAACTGAAACGGAATTCCATTGTCAACGAAAAATTATAGAACGCACGGAAACGATAACAATTGTAGGCAGCTATGATGGAAGAGACATTTCAATTAAAAACTGCGTGGATTTATTAGTGCGATACAGTGGGTATAATATATGTTGACTTTTTTATTTGATCTGTTATTGTGTACACTCGTTAAGTCACCGTTTAGCAAGAGTGACTGAACGGTTTAAAACATTCTATATATCAATAAAGAGTGGCGACATTCAATAGCGATATTTATTGTAATATCTTTAAATACTACAATTTTTATTAAAAGGAATACTAACTATAAATCTGCGCGAATTGGCCATAGAAGCTCTTTGAAATATATATAATAATTTTTGCTTTAGTTTATTACAGAGCATTGAGTTGTTTCTTATAATACTGTGCTTGTTGGCAATATGGACAATGTAAATAATACAAACAAGAGATTACGTTTCCCTTTCAGGACAATTAAAATGTATTTGTGTTTTGTCGTTATCTCTTGACCAACTACAGTCGCACTGTGCCATCAAATTCATACTTTTAAATAGCAACCTACGTTGCTGTATGCCTGTGCGGAAAGAAAACCGGCGTGGCGTTTATGAGAACTAATAATATGATTTTGACGGGGTAACTCGACTCGGACAAATGTCAAAAGCTTCAAATGTCGAAATTATTTTCGTGTTGATATTGTCGTGTTGTTTTCTTGTGATTTTATTAATAAATCATGTCGAAAAAAGGTTAAACTGTTGTCGCCACATTAAAAATTCTTATTTAGTTTATTAAAAATAGGGACAAACTATAATAGATGATAACACAGTTCACTATTTAATAAAAATAATTTAATAGACATTATTTTGACTGGTTATACCGGTAACGCAACACTATTGGTCGATTGATAAATATTTACGAATAGTGAGATTATAACAGGGTGAGAATAAGACGAGAACTATTGACTTGAGTGCGAATAGAGGTACGAACAACTTGGCAGTTACTGTTAGTTAGTGATTTTCATAGTTTATATAAGTTGTTGTGAGACTGTTGCTTACAAAACGCTACACAGTTCCATAAGGGGCATAATATTCAATATTATACAGTTTTGCCAACGAGAAAAAGCGGCTTTTTCTCGTTGACGTTACGTTCAGTGACTTTTTGCAAGTCAATAATAGGTTTTTGACTTGCAAAAAGTCACTGAACGTGTGCCTTCTTTAACAGGTATGTTTAACAGTTTTATTGTTGCTTAGAATATTATTTAGACTTTGTGTGCTATTTGGAATCTCAGACATCTCGAAATATGTATGATTTATAAAAATATATGTTAATCTTTTGAACTTATGATGACTAATTTTTTTTTGTACTAGGCTTAACGAATTTTGGTACTTTGTATTTTCATTAAAGTAAGTTTTATATTTTTTCAACTCTCAGTAGATATACTGTGTCTAAAATGAAAAAAGAAAGGTCCCCAAACAACGACGTGTGGTGCACACCGGGAAAAAAACGCAAAGGCAAACCAAAAACGTGCCTTCCGAACTAAAATTCATCAATTTTATTTCTTATTTATTTATTTATTAAAACTTCATGCACATATTGTACAAAGCCGAACTTAATGCCTTAGGCATTCTCTGCCAGTCAACCTTGGACCTTTTATACTGTACGGAAAGAGATACCAACTCTGAGGAAGCTGCATCGTGTTTTAAGGCAAGATATCAACTTTTGCGGTGGAATTAATTCTCTGCGTGAGATGTTGAAAGAACTGGAATATAAATATAATTTTTTTTTAAACAAAACGAAAAATTCTTAGAAAAATTGAGAGACATGATATTGTGGCGTGGCGTGCTAAATATTTGCGAGTAATGAAGCGTTTGAGAGAAACTAGAAAGCCAGTTGTATATTTAGATGAAACTTATATTCACACTGCACATGAAGTTAGTAAATGTTGGCAAGGTCCCAATGAACCCGGTGTATCTAAAGCGATTTCTCTCGGTGATGAAAGATATATTATAGTCCATGCTGGTACTAGGAAAGGATTTGTTGAAAAATTTTTACTTCCTTTTAAAACTAAAAGTATTTCAGCGGATTATCATCATGATATGAATCGTGACAATTTTACAGAATGGGTAAGAGAAACACTCTTGCCAAACCATTTTTTTTTTGTTCTTGTGGAAACCACCTCGGGCCGTCACCCCACCGGGGTTTTCGGTGGGGCGGTGTGTCGGAATCGAACCGACTAAAACCACACGGTGTGCCGTACTGCGCCTTAAATAGGAGGGATCCGGGAACAGCTTTTATTAAGACATCCGGACCCCCCTGGCACCTCCCCGCAAAAGTGCGGGCACCACCTCCGGGTAAAAATCCTCTCAATTAAGCGACGTCCAGGCACACGCGGACGCCGCCTCCTCGCGGGGGGCCACTATAGCGGGTGGAGGGGAAAACCCGTCCCGTCCACCCGCGGCCACACTCAGGGCTCTCTTGCCAAACCTGCATCAACCATCTGTTAATGTGCTAGATAATGCATCCTATCACAGTGTACGCATAAACAAGCAATAACGGAATAGCAATGGCAAAAAAGATACTTTGAAGAAATGGCTGGAAGAGAATGAAATATTACATCCAGATAATGCACTAAAGGCTGAACTTCTAAGTTTAGTAAAAAGTTACAAAAAAGAACCAATATATGAAATTGATCAATTTCTTGGGGCACATGGACACACAGTCGTCAGATTACTGCCGTACTATAGAAATCTTAATGCGATTGAACTCATATAAAGTTTAGTAAAAGGACAAGTGGCAGTAAAAATGTGAATGTATCAGCTTAGAATTATTGTCAATTATAAAAGAATGCTTTAATAATATTACTGCAGAACACTGGAAAAAAGAATGTGATCATGTTATACATGTTGAACAAAAATATTGAGATATGCAAGAAAGTATTATCAATGTAACCGAATCAATCACATCAGATTCAGAAGAAAATACTTCTTTGGACCTCTCAGCTAGTACCATACCTAGTTCAACCATAATTGACATTGAGTATTTAGAATCAACTTTAATTATAATGAATAAATGTCTCTTTATTTTAAAATCTCTTTTTGTTTCCAATTTCCTATAAGAAAAATTTTTTTAGTACTACGTATTTTGAATAAATATGTATTCTTTATTTTAATTTATTGCATACCTTACACACATCACTTATTAAGTTCCTAATTATTACGGAGAAGCATTCGGAGTCTTGACAGTATATTTCCTATTTGCTACGCGTCATTTCATTTATTCACAAAAAATGGATGTGTTATAATAACTTGGTAAGTAATATGATCAAAATGTATAAATGTTACTACAATATTTTTGTACCCCGTGTACCCCGTAAGTAGAACTCAATATCTAAAATTAGCCCAAAGTTGTTGCAAACTAAAAATATAAGCCATGAGAAATCTAAGATGACCAGAGTTTGGCAGATACATTTGAATTTTTGACGACTGCCAACTCCTACTTGGCTAGTGTAAGAAAATTTGATTGCCAACGATAAGGAAAAGTCGCCAATATGACGGCCTAACACGTAACATTTTCTTAACACTTACTGGAATAGTAATGAAACTGGAACAGTCATGTAGTGTACCCTGTTTAAATTATCTATGTTTGTAGCCTTAGAGGTTGAGGTTTCGATATAAAACATGTTAATTAGTACATAAGATATACTTAAAAGCATTATATATATTGTTATTTTTGCGTAAGTGAACCCGCTACATCAAGGCTCACCAGTCATCATGTATGAATTAAAGGATATGGATTTCGACGTACCCGATCCAAACATACGTACAATGTACAAAATTATGTCCAAAATAAATATTTTAATATTATTAAAAACAAAAACAATATTCTATTATGTTTTGTTTCTGTTCTTAACCAACATTGTCAGCAACTCTTTTCTCACAATTTTCAACAAATTAACGTCTGTTAATTATGTTTCCCGTCCTAAAATCCGTCTGCAGAACATGACTTATTCACAGCTGCTCCGTTTTTCAAGAAATATACATTTGACTTCTAGCCTTTTATGAGTATCTTGGTTTTCCACTGAATAAGTTTTTGAATTAGTTTTGTGTGTTAAAGTTTTATCGTTCTGCGTTGTTTCGCCGAGTTTCCCAGTTTGTTTGGTTCTGGAATAATCTTTAGAAATATAGTAATATGTAGTTTAATGTTTTGTGATTCAAGTATGAATGAAGTAACTCTGAGATTACTTGGAAGAAAAGATAAGTTATTATAACCAGTAGGTTATTTGAAAATTAGTTATTGTTTAGAAAGCTAGAGAGAGGTCTAGTATTTTCAAGTGTGGTGATAATTCAATAAAGTAAATTGTTGAACCGTAAAAATGGAAATAGCAACTTATTTTGAGTAGAGTATAATGACTAAATGTCTTTCTTGGCTTAGGCTTGCCATAAAGACTTTTATAGTTACAATCTTATATCCATAGCCGACCAAGATCACTATCAGGTAAACTGTATAGAAGTCTGTTGTCCTCTTTGCAGGTAAAATTAAAGTATTAAAAAAAATAGTTTTTTTAAGTAATGTACAACTAAAATAATGGCAATGACCAAAAATACAGTTTACGTTGCAAATGTATTATATGAAATCCGGATTTTTGGTTTCAAAAACAAAAATGAAATAAAACTACTTAAATGGTATCTATTCAAATAAAAAAATGTATGTGTGCAATTCACACACGGCAGAAGTGAAACTACCAAATTTATTAACCTACGAATTTAAATACGCAAATGCACAAAAATGATACACGTGAATGACACAAGAAAGCTTCGTAGCACGTAGGCGCAAAAACATATTCTGGCATACAAAGATTATAGGAAACACTGTATCCTTGTATTCTGTCCATTCTCTCGCAGGCTAAATCCTATTTATGAATATGTTTGTCTCTTTTTAGTGCTGGATACTTGTATTTTATCTCATTCTCTCGCAGGTTAAATCCTATTGTATCGTGTTTGTCTCTTTTAAGTATAAGTTTTTCGTTTCATCGAATTTCAAATCACAACGATTCTAAAGAAGTTTCACTTCAAAAATCACTTCATTTATTGTGAATGAGAATAACTGTACGATGTAAAAAGATAGTATCTATACAAGCTCTAGAACGTCAGGAGACAGATTCTAATGCAGTCCTGTAATCGTCATTAATCATAGCGTCAAATTACATAGTCTGACCAAAATACACTGACCCAGAAGGCCAATGGTTAACCGAGACTAAACCTTTAATTTCACTTAATTTAACCCTCCTAACAAAAACCCCTAGGCCCGTTAATAATAAACGATCGAAATTAAACTGAAACGATGTCATTTTAAACACATAATGAGTTCCAAGTTCTGTTACTAACTGCTCATTTCATGTAAAATTCAAATGTCTTTCTTTTATTTTAATACACCATTAATTATTATTATCCAAGGATGATTCAGAAAGAAATGGAGTCATTTTGTTTGTATAGTCACATCGGTGTATTGTTTAGAAATCTGAGATAAGACAATATGGAATGCCGTCCTGAATCAACGGTTTGATATCTTATACAGCGATTGACGTATTATATTCGTGCAGATAATAAGACAATTAAGTACCTTCTTAGAGAAGCTAATTTTTCAATCTATTCCATCTACCACTCTAAAGACAAAACTACGGGTACCTTACTGTGAAACATCACATTTTGGAACTTCAGTTTTGTCAATATCTTGAGTTACTAGCGTATTCCCTGAAAGTAAGAAAATTTTATTAACTGGCAAACTTTTAATTACTTGTTGATGGTGAAATGAAAACTTAAGTAACATATTTGTTTTGTACCGCCTCCATATTCTAACATCTTATTTACTTATCTTTTCTTTTATATTTATTAGTATTTGTCTTCAACATCTCTAATTTTAGTAGTTTGGGGTAGCTTAGGTATCGCTATAATATTAATTATTCAGACCACGTCATAAAGAGCATAAAAGTTTTCCAAGGAAAACAAGTTTCATATTGATAGCAGCTACATATGTCAGATAAAGCGAGCATCGACGCCCTCGCTCGATGTTTCGATGAAAATGTTCCAAATCCTTCCGCTTACCAGATTAATATAACAACATTTCATTTCGTCAAATAATTTATAGTTCTTATTTCAATTCAAAACGGCTTATATTACCTCAGCAACATAAAGGGATAACTGAAAACATTCTGAATTTTTTTTAAGAACTTTCTATCTTAACGCGATTGTGGTAAGGTCTAACTTGGCATGCAGTCAAGAATGTACATAGCAGACCATTCTAGAGGCTTATCTTTGAACTCTTAACAAAATGAGCGTTCGTTGTGAACCGCGACTGAACCTAACTATTAAATCGTATAGGTAGGGGAAAACTTATTTTTATGAAGCTTTCGTTCAATAAGCCATATTATAATGTATGATTGTAAATATATTTTAAATTTAAGACTTTTAGATTATGTTACATTTTCTTTGGGCTACATCTTTTCTTTAGACCCTTTTAAAGTGTGATTTAAAATGATGACGACATGCAAATTTAATTGGCCACAGAATTGCTACTTGTGGCATTCCAAAAAAAAAGGATCATAAATTTGTATTGGCAATTTTATTACTTTAAAAGCTATAGGAAATTGGTGCTTTCCTTGTACAGTAATTAATTTCTAAGAACTCAATCAGTTGAAACGAGAAGGAAACGAAAATTAATGAATTAGCACCTATAACAGGTATGTCTACAAATTGAATAGCTTTAATTAATTCTGAACAGCTTCGTCAAGCGGGATTAGTGCCTAATTGTTGTTTGGTGGCTCGAATAAAGAGGCAGTTGTCTTGATTAACGATTAAAGGAAAAACATATCCTAATAAATCTTTCTAATTACGAAGTGTCCTGGTCACGAACTTCTAAGATGCCAATAATAGTGAATGATTAGGTGATTGTACTGATGGATTTTAAGTATGTAATATACTCTAAGACTAAATAAATAACAGCGGCTACGGTGGCAGCTACTTTAGTTATGCAATTATAGCGCTTTCAATTACTCGTTGAGTGATTTTGAGATGGATGAACTACATGGATTAACTACTATAGTAGCTTTTCAACTGGTATAGTATTTCCAACTAATAGAAAACCATGTGACCATGAATAGAAGCACTATTAAGCGTAATGTTGTTTTTTATATTGTAATTGATAAAACGGCTGGAGCTCTGACAACCCTGTCAGAACTACCAGGGGTGGAGCTGATGCCACTTCCACGTTCGTTTTTCCTTTGGAAACCCTCACGGGTCATAACCTCACCTGAGCTAACGGTGAAGTGGTATGTCGGAATCGAACCGACTAAAACCACACGGTGCTCCATCACAAGTGAGTCTATTGCAAAGGACGCGTGATACCCTAAGAAGGAAGCCTCCGGGAACAATGCCACTTCCACTAGTGATACCATCAAACTTTTAAGTATTTATAGAAAGCCATGTGGCCATGTGCTGGTTTGCCAATTAAGTTCTATAAAATAAACAATATCCGTCTTAACGAATATTACAAAACGCTGCCAAAATTCTTTTTATAATTGTATTAAGATTTATTTTTCCTTAAGAGTCTTTTCAAATAACTAATATTGACTGTAATTTACAAAAGCCAAACGAACTTTGAGCTAATATTAAACGTAACTTGATTGATGAACCCCAAAATAGGATATTTACAAGACAAACATTTTATTTCAGCAAAATAATAGGATCGATCCATCATTATATTTGGGTGCGTAATATATGTATATATAATACTGGATGTTAGGCTTCGTTTAATTAAGATTAAAAGAGGGAATAAATTGCTTAAATTACCTTCATATTTTAGGTTTTTCATGAAACGTTTTATAATACGATTACTGAAAGGGATTTGGAGAATCTCGTTCTGTTTCTCGTTCAGACGGGTTAGAGGCTTATAATGTTTGTACTTAGGTAGCAAACATGGTAATGGCTCGTCTGATGGCAGGTAGATACTGGGGCCTTTAAGTATTAGTAATGATACTAGTTTTGTCATTCATCTATAACTCTGGAAGCCCGCCAAGAAAAAAATATAACATTCCTAATCGCGCAGTTTAGATTCCAGTCGAAATCTGATGTGCTCTACTTTTCTAAAATAGTATTTCGAGTCTTATCAATTAAAAAATATTAAAAACATAGACACTAACTTTCTTCTTTCTTTCTTCTTCTTTCTTTCTTTCTTTCTTTCTAACTTCACGTCGTTTCAGAACAACTTCATTAGACATCGAGACATATTCTTCTTCCGTAAATTAGGTAGGTTGTGAAATGTCGAAACCTAGTCAATGATGCTATAAAAAATTAATCGAAGAAATAGTCCCCTACATTTGTTTTTAAACTAACGCGACTACATATATATATTAGATGTGTAGATCGGGTCTTAATCGATATATTAATTACAAGGTATAATACCTTATTTGGTTACCCGAGGTTTCAATCGAAATGCACCGATCGTGGTGCAATTCGGGTGGGCTTGTGAGAGCTCAGCGACGTTTCCGTAAAGTGCGAGTTTTGGCAACCACCCGCTCTTGGTCTTCATTATTTTTATTTTCGTTCGTACTGTTAGTGCTTCGACATACCACATGCGACGTTTGCTGACTGCAGTCGAGTAGCGTGTATTCGCTGACGTTATATTTTCTGATAACAGGATCCCATGATGTTGACAAGCAGAACCCATCTTTGCGGGTGAAAATTTAAATATATTTTTTATTTTGACTGCTTCACATACTATTCTGGGGTAGTTCTTCACATACTAGTCTGGTCAGTAGAGAGGACCTGTGGTTGGTGTAGTTCAATCCAATGGCTTGGACCTAACTCCAGCAAATGTTTGCGATCACGGACTTATTTATCCCAAGATTTTTACAGCTGTGATGTATCCTTTGACCCGTTCTTCGATTTTAAGTTTAGTCAGTTCTATACACGAGCTAACAATGGTGCAATCCACCTTATACACTCCTGGCTTCTCTAGAGGAACAACATCCAGCGGTGTTCTTAAGTACTTTACTATCTTTGAGTGCGGACTATATACAGTCTTAATGGAGTTGTTCTTTAATACTGTTCTAATTTTGTGTAAACAGCGTGTCCAAGGGTGCCATTTTCTACCAAGCCTTCATACATAATAACTTCACACATCGCACACACAGCTGTCTGATCCCAAACGAGGCACAGCCTATATTATGGTAACCAGACTGCTGATGAACATAGTTATATAGTTCTAAATACATACATGCTATAGATAAATTATACCCCGACACAGAACAAATGAATATGCTCATCACACAATTATTGTTGTCCTGGTTGGAAATCGAACCCACGACCTCTGCCTCAGCAGCCTGGGTCACTAACCACTAGACCAACAGGCCAGCAGTTGTTTGTTTGTTTTCATGGTTTAACTACTCACTCATCATAATGAAATGGACACAGGATACCTTTAATCTAGAAAAAAAAGTGTGTGTGTGCAATTCACACACGGCAGAAGTGACTTCAGAAAAGTAGCCTACGAGAGAACGAAAAAAATAATGTAAAATCAACACAAATAATTTACTAATGTTAATAAATTTAATTTTAGATAATTTATATAAAAGTTATTGGTCCAATTAACAGAGATGTGTTTAATAATTAACATAATTTAATTAACCATCGAATTTTAATACGCAAATGCACAAAAACGACACCACGTTGACATTGACGCATTTTCTGAAGGCTTCGTAGTACGCAGGCGCAAAGACAAAGATTATAGGAAATACTGATACTTGCTTGAATAAAAACTTTCGTGAGTGGTATTCATATTAGTTAAGATATACGGTTTTACTCACGTCTATATTTCGGGGATGCCCGACTAGTTTCGGACCCGACGGGGGCCCTTTATCAAGGGGTGAGGCGTCCTGCCGCGCCGGTTGCAGGTTGGCACCTGCTGGACTGGATTGTTGTCTGTCCCACCGATTCATTTGACGCACTGACCGCCGGGTTGTGGACGCCTGCGCTTCCTGCTACTGATACTTTTATTCTATATCATTCTCTCGCAGGCTAAATCCTATTTATGAATATGTTTGTCTCTTTTCAAAGATTATAGGAAAGACCATATACTTGTATTCTATCCTATTCTCTCGCAGGCTCCTCCTCTTTATCTCTCCTATTTATGAATGTTTTTCTTGTTTGTCTCTTTTTAGTGTGAGTTTTTTGTTTCATCAAATTACAAATCACAACGATTCTAAAGAAGTTTCCCTTCAAAAAACTGTTTCCGAGGAAAAAAAAAAAACAAAGTTTACACGAGCAAAGCCACGGGCAAAGCGGCCACGGCTTTGCCTACAAAAAATAGCCAAATTGACGATAATAGGCTTCTTTAATGGCATAAGGGTTTTCTATATCTAATCCTTATGTTTATGCTTGTTCATTGTGCGTATACGCACAAAAAGAATTAATATTACGGATGCAATCATCAGCTATAGTGGTCAAGACCGGTTTGCCTCTGACTCTCACCTGTGTTTTGAATCATTAGAGTGAATCGATCCGGTCGCATAGAAGATAATTTATTTGATAATAATCATGTACATATGTGTGATGTTTGATTGTATGTATATGCATGCGTGCTTGTGTACTTTATGTTTGTCGGGAGGTAAGGTTAAGGTTAGGTATTCTGAAGGAAGGGGATGAGGGAGGGGAAAGGGTTTTGTTTTTCGAGTATCCGATAAAGGGAAAGGAAAGTTCTTAACAAGTTTACTTGAAGAGATTAATTGTACCTAACTTCGATAACCTAACCCATTACCTACGTCATAAGATGGTTTATATATTATTCTTGTTATTCTTTTTAAAAAGATAATTCCCGCATTAGGAATTACTCCTGTGTTGTGTTGTCATTTTTTGTTAAAGTTATTTGTCGCAGTACTATTTGTGTTGTAGCAGACTGCTTAGAACAATATGCATAATTCATGGACGACTAAGCGACATTAATGGGTTATTAATTCATGCGAAAGTGCCTATTCAGACATAGTCGTATGTTATTGTATTATAATAGTACTTAAATAGTAATTGAGGAGGAGAGAAGACCCACCACTTATCCTCGGTTTGTAAACCTTGAGCATAAAAATAGCCAAGGATAAAACTAACAAATTTCTTTGCCTGGGTTGCCTTCTCAGTCAATGGACAGAGAAGCCGAACTTCAGCAACAAAGAATCAATTAATAGGCGTCGCAGGTTACCCCAAAGCTGTAACGCACAACCCTTCTCTTGTGCTCCTACACGAGGCATCTTCAGGAACTCTTCTTCTGCAAATGACGAACTGTTCAATCACTTCTCTCCCCATCATTACACAATGACTAATGTGAAGATTTCAAATAAAGGGCCTAGGGACAGGATAAAAACTTGTTTGTTCGTTGTAAAATATTTATTTTTGAGATCGACATTTTGTAATATTGATAGATGACGCCAACATTAATTATCTACCTAATGCAAAAAAATAATATTGATTGGCAAATAAGTGGTTATATTTTTTATTTAAATTTGTAACACAACTTATATACTCTTATACCGTATACTAAGCAAGCTTTTAATTGACATGGTTTAAGAGTACGGCAATTTGATAGAACAGAAACTATTTGTTTTATTAAATCAAACCTCTTTGACAATCAATATTTAAACTTAAGAAAGCGTGTTAAGAAATGAATTACAGAATTAGAAACAATATTAAATGCTTTTTGTAAGCAACGATTTTAACCATGCTCTTTGTTTGCTGATCGTAATACCTTTTTCCACGTAAACATATTTAGCAGGGCTTACATTTGTACAATGCAAACTACTGGAACGTATGCGGTCTTTGATGGTTAAAAAAACTAATGAAGGCAGTGGCGTCTCTTAATCATTACTTGTTCTATTCCAGCACCGATTGAGTTTAGGCGTTTAAAACAGAGGCTCTCCAAACAGAAATCTGTCGTTCCTTACCTCCTGGTTAAACATTCATACAGTAATAAATTCAACTCATTATTATTATAGCGTGCTGCTTTCTCATGTGTTAAAACATTATTTTCTTTAACCCTTATAATCGCCGTACACATTTAGACGTATTTTCTTCTACTTACTCAACATATTTCCCCTCCTTGTGAAACAATCGTGTTATAATTATTACGTCACTGCGTGACTGTTTGACGTCAGTGGCCCTTTTCCTTGACACGCTAAGCTATTACAGGTCTCCTCCCCTTTATTGGTTGTGTATTTTATGGCACCCTCAACGATGGTACCCAAGGTACGCGATAAGCCTTCACTTAATGTAATGAGAAATTCAAGTGATTTCAATTATTTTATTAAATGTAATATGAAAATCTGAGCCAACATAATTATTATTCTACTGTGCAATATTAACGAATGTGCATTTTGTGTTTGGTTTGAAACATTGTATCGTACCATATTATACAATGAAAGTTAAACCTACCGGTACCTGGAAATCATCGCATTTCTAGTGGTGCCAACCCATGTTTGATCCTCGTGAGATTTTAAAGACTCTACTTACGAGATTTGTGGTATATTTAATTGCGGCCCACCGTAAAGCTTTTGCTTCTTAGAAGGTTTCAACAAATAATCTATAAGGAAAACTTCATTTGTTACAAAATTCGGCTGCCAGTTCCGTTTTTGGTAGCTTTGAGCGACTTTTAATGGGTTGCTGTCCTCTCAGTTGTCAAAATCTTTTTTATACATGTGTGTAATTGTACAACCAAATTTCACCGTTGGACACAAACTGTTGTAATACATTTTATATCTCGATTTGACAGTTCCACGTTCTGAATAGAAGATAGGATGTTATGTTTGGTTCGATGTGATCAAACGCAGCACCCACTTCGAAAGCATGCTTAAGTTTTTGTATAAAACTGTAAACACACAACCTTTTGATATGTTTGAGCTGACAGCTATCTCACGCAACATCACTTAACAGTCTTTCAAAACTACTTTAAAGATATTTTATGTTTCTTCTAACAATCTTCGATTTTTGGCAAAAAGAGCATTCTGCGTAATCGATGTTTGTACGACCGCTTAAATTTAAAATACAAATCTTTGCTTATTTCAGAGACATTACTTCAGAGATTTTATTTTACTTCACCAGCGAGGTATCTTTAGCAATAAAATCCTTTGTACCTCTACAAAAATGTAAAAGACTCTTGAACATGAGCACTTTCCAGTCAAGTATTCGCGTTTGTTATTACAACTGATTGAAATATGTCCCAGTTCTGTTTTTAGTATGTCATTACTTACGTGGATATTGAATACTGTGGTTGCTTTATCGTATATTGTTGTGTAAAAATTTATTTGTTATACTTTTAATTTTGAAGTCTACATTATACTAACTTTGTGTGTAATTATTATAATAATTAGATAAAGACTGGCCTTTGATATAATGGTTTGTGACCCTGACTGCTGAGCCAAAGGTCGCGGGTTCGATTCACACCCAGGACAAATAATTGTATAAAGATCTATAATATGTGTGTGTCCTATATACATAGGTAGGTGTAGATATATAATTATGTATGTTTATCAGCAGTCTGGTTACCATAGTACAGGCTTCTGCCTAGTTTGGGCCCTATGTGCGATGTGTGAAGTTATTATTATTATTATTACTCACACCTGTATTTTCTCGACATTGTGAGCAGAGGTGTACCATATTCGTTCACATTTCACTAACTATATTTTTCTCGGCAGTTTACTGAACGGAGAATTACATAATAATTTGCCGGTTCCAGGAATCAAATCCATCATAATCACTCTCAATTACTGGATGCTTAAGCGTCAAGTTAAGTCACGTGATTAATGAAATAAAAACAAAAACGAAGTGTAAGAAGTTTTGTTGATGGCTTTTTTTTATTTAGCATAGATAGGAGATAAACTACCCGTGTGTGGATGTTTAACCGATAACAACGAGATATTTTATTATTTTTATTTCCATAAGAACATTAAAAATATAAGCAATTATTTAAGTACCTATTTTTCTACCTCGAAATATTTTTAGAATTAAATACTTTTTAACATCATGTGCATTTTTTTTGTCACACTGTATCCGAAGTCACAATACTCCGGATGCTGTGTTAAGCAAGGTTTAGACGCGTCAATGCCGACAAACTACTTCCCCGTTACCCTTGATCGCACATGAAAAAAAAAATACTTTTAAAATTGTTGAGTAAAATTGCTCTATAAAACTATCCATAGTTAAAATGTGACAAACAAATACTTACTCATTTCGCAACAAGTTATTAAATCCAATAAGAACATAAGGATATCGATTTATTCAGCCGTATAAGTTGTTCTTACATCTGTTGCAAGACTAACATGTCTTCTTATCCTATATTTGTTAGTGAAATATGATGATATGTCTAAAAATACTTCTCCTATAGATATGATAGTGTAATAAATTGTAAATAAATTCTATTTGTAGGGTATATAATCAACAATGGGTCTATCGACGATGGGTTGATCTATGACGTTCCGTGGAGAGGACTTGCGTATAGTGAATTTCAATCCAGTGCAAAACATGCACTCGAAGCGGGCACCAATCACTGGATTGAATTTCACCGTACGCAAGTCCTCTCCACGGAACGTCACTTTTACTCAAGAGTTGTACGTGAAGCGATTGAAATTAAAAAAACACAAAACTTTCAATCGGGAAGATGGTTTCAAATTATCAACAGCGTGGAGTCCAGTGATAAAAAACATGCCACCTCGCTTTTATGCGCAGTCGGGTGAACACCAAAATAGGGGTTTGCTTAGAGATTAGGGACACTGTTAGTATAGTATGTGACGTTGCATACCGAAACCAAAATATCAAAAATACCGAAAATGTGCGGGTGGATGAAGAACCTTCTACCTCACGATCTCGACGACGGAGGGCGTGCACCGTTGAATCAGTCAGCTTGTGACCACGGCTAGTGCAACCTGGTCGAAACGTCAGGCAATTCAGAGGTATGTAATACCTTTTCGTGATCGCGTTAATTCCCGTATAAATACATAATTATATTATAGATTTAGTTTGGTTTTTTTGGGAAATATAATCGGTACGGAAGATGAAAAGAACACAGTAGTTGTCTTAAGATGATTACAAGATCAAGAGTTTCAAACAAGCAAACTTACCGTTCAACATAGATTTTCTCTTAAGCGGAAAAGTTATAAGTTGTTCAATTTAAGAAAACAAATCATCACACGAATCCTTCAAACGAGATAAACTTGAGCAATCTTGGTATGAGTTCCGTTCAAAGTTTATAATGTACGATCTCCTCATAAAGTTTAAAACGTGAGTTAACTTTACCTATGAAATTATGTTACTTTAAGTGATTCCCCAAACTTTATGCGTACCATCTAATTTGGGATAACTCTAGGTTGTTTTGACTGTTTGTATTGAACAGTAGCTGGGTAGCTGAACTGCTTAACTGTCCGTGGCCTTGCGCTTGATTGTTTGTGAAAAATAATACATATTTTAAATTTATTTACTCTTCAATCAAAAAATATTATTATACCTGCATACAGTATGTTGTGTCGTATGCTAAATTCACTTATTGCATTTTGACGATTTTATATGAAAGTTGAGCAATATCCTGACATGTCAATTTGACGCAATATTTGTGTGTTTGTTAAGTGCCCCGCAAGACAGAAGCCATTCCTATGTGGGAGTTGTCTTAAATAAATGATGGATTAAAAAAACTAACAAAACAAGTCTTAAGGCTTGTTAGCTATTAATAGCAAACCAAACTAATTTGTAGAAAATATTTTTAAATATGAAGCGTTTGTTTCAAAGCAATTTAAAGTCCACTGATTTTATACAGTTAATAATTATTAATAACTTTTAAATAAGAATTAAGTTATTGTTAATAACTTACTTAACTAAGTATTTAATTTGATTAAAAAACACCTTAGGGTACTTGACATCAAATGTTACAAATACTTCATTGGAAGCTATTTGAAAAAGTACAGTAAAAAGCACCATACGCTTTTTAAGAAGAAATAAATGTTTATAATTATGAATAATTTCGAAACTGTTTGAGAGGATCATTTAGAAACAACTTTACGCAGCCGTTACCAAATCTCTTAGTCCGATCTAGCATGGCTTTTTAAGGAACCGGTCAACAGTAACTAACCTAGCTTTATTCAACGACTGTCTCACTCAGGCTATGGATGATGGTGAATAAGTTGATGTTGTGAGGGGCTGGCGAGCTGCGAGACCCCGCTGGCTGCCTGGAATCTCGTTGAGTTTTTCTGAGTCAGCAGGACTCCCGGCCCGTAGAGTCAGACGACGTGCATTGAACCCCTGTGTCTTCGAGGTATGGCTTTGAAATATAATATATAATATAAATCTATAGTAAGGAGATCACCTCCTGTTATGTTTCTTTGTACGGGGACTAAGGTAAAATAATTCGAGCCGGGTAGGTAAGGTTCATAATCGTCGTGTATCTCACTGATTTTTGTCGTCCTCAGAATATTAAATAATAATATTAATAGCCCTGAGCTCTAAAGTCTCGTTTAACCTGTGAGTCAATCCGTTTTAACCCACCTTTGCAAATACCAAATGATTCTACAAATTGTAGGCAAAATAGCTATATTGTGAGAAAGCAAGTAGGACCTTTAACAGGCAATGTAAATAGTGCGATATTGACCTTTTTTCAAATTGTGTTCGATTAATTAATTATACATTTAAATTCCTAAGTATTACGCGTGATGTGTTCTTTGTGCTTGTTCATTCATTATTCTTTGCTAATCAATTACTTTAAGTAAAGACTTGCTATTGGCTCTCTGTTAACTAAATCAATTTCTTCCCTCTTTTTCTAGTTTTATACTAAATCAACAAATTAGATCTTTGTTAGCAGCAGCATACATTCAGTTTTATTTCTACCGTATACGCTTTCTAAATAACTTTCTGCAATCATTAATAAACAAAGATAATAAATACCTTGTTTTTAATCCTTAGCTATAAATAAGATTCTATTTACAGCCAAAAAGAAAAGAAACAGGAAAAACATTCAATTATAGAGAATTGTGAAGCAGCGAAAGCAGGCGACAGGGCGCTGTCAGCTTGGGCGAATAATCTCGAAGAAGCAGATTTACAGGTAATTCGCTTTTTTTCAGCGTAACTTGATCAGCGACGGGAAAATAAGAAATATTGGCTTTGTTAAAGCCTTTTACAAAGTTCTGAATAAATTTTGTGAAAGACTTAAGAAAAAGGAAACTTTCAGTTAATATTCCTATTACCACTAGCTACAGTTCACGTAAATTCGTAATTTTACGTCCCTTATGACATTAGCTTCTATAACAACAGGAATACTTTGGGTTAATTAATTTAATTTATGTTTAATTTAAGTACATCAAAGGCAACTTTTTAACAAATCTTTTCTTATATTTCATGGTTTTCGCCATCTTGTATTAAGAGCAATGTACAGACACTAAACCAAGATATTGGTAGAAAAGATTGTAAGCGCCAATAACTGCTTATCCTCCAGCAAGTCTTATTACCTAACTTCCTTGTATTAAAAAGATCGACCGCCGTATAACCGTCACCCTATCTGTAATTCTTATTAGAATAATAAATTCATACATAATAACTTCACACATCTCACGCACGGCCGTCTGATCCCAAACTAGGCAGAGCAGGAGAGGTAACCAGACTGCTGATAAACATACTTACATATTAAATACATACATATTATAGATAAATTACAACCAGACACAGAACAAATGATCATGCTCATCACAGAGTTATTTGTCCCGGGTGGGAATCGAACCCACGATCTCTGGCTCAGCAGTCAGGGTCACTAACATTAGAACAACAGGCCAGTTTTTGCCTCTATATCATACTAGCTGACCGCACTTCACACACGACACAACTTCCTCTGCATTTGTAAATTTTCTCCGTTTTTTGCCACGTTTTTCATTGATGCTCTGCTCCTATTCGTCATAGCATCATGTTGTATAGCCTACAGCCTTCCTTGGTAAATGGGCTTTCTAACACTAACATAATTTTTCAATTTGAACCAGCAGTTCCTGAGATTAGCACGTTCAACCAAACAAACAAACTCTTCAGCTTTATAATATTAGTATAGATAAAAAATATAGTTTTATAAAAGATATGTAAGGTTTCACTCCTGTGTGTATTTCAGGGATGCCCAACTAGTTCGGTCCTGAAGGGGGACTTTTATCAAAGAGTGAAGTGAAGTGCAGCAACCTTCAGGCACTTCAGCGCCTGACACCGAAATACACACGTAAGTAAAACCGTATATCTATATATATTTATAAATGAATCCCTATTTCCCTTGTTCACGGCGTCACGCGTGAACGGCTGGATCGATTTCACTAATTCTTTTTTTTGTGTTTGTTATTGTCAGGAGAAAGTTCTTATGAAAGAAGAAATTAAGAAAGTTGCGCGGAAAATTAGAAAATTTAAGAAAACTTAACAACCACATTAACTTTTCTAATGTAACCTTAGCGCTTTTGACATAACTGTCAGTCAATATTAATAGTTAAGACAGGACAACATCTGTTGGGTCAGCTAGTCCTTTATAAATATGAATGCGACTCATGAACGTTTTTAGTCTAATACTGCGCCCCGTGGTTTCACCCGCGTTAGTCCCGATTCCGTTTGAATATCGAGATAAAAAAATTCCAGGTCTCCAGCCATCTACATACTAAGATTCATTGCAATCGGTTCAATACTTTTTGCGTGAAAGAGTAACAAACATCCTTACAAACTTTGACGTTTATAATATTAGTAGGCTGGTAGAGGCCTCGAAATTCCTGGCAACTGACAGTTTACTGTTACAGGTGAGTGACCCTGAGCTGCTCGATCTACTGCTTACACTGTCCAACTCATCCGTATAAGCAATATCCCTTCTCTTCTTGCCTAACTTTCCATTTCTAAATATTCCCATCTTCAATTCTCCAAGTCCCTCCAAGTTACGTGAGTAGAACTAATTCAAAGCTAGCAAAATGTGGGTGTTTATAACACCTTTGTATACTCCTTTCGGGGCTTCAAGCGTGAGTGTATGTATGTCATCATTATGTATAAAATCTTTTAAATATTGGTGTTAAATTCTGACCTTTCTTATACTAACTCGAATTGTAATATCTATACAATAAAATAATAAAGCTGAAAAGTTTGATTTGAATAATTCTTTTTGTATAAGATAGAGTATTCATTGAGAAAGGTTTTAGGTTGTAAAACATCACGCTAGGTCTCTTAGGAGTGGAGTAGTGGCCATAAACGTAAGTGCAACTGCGGGGTACGGCTAATTGGTAATAAATTGGGAAGTACTTTTACCTACAGAGGGCCAAAACTACTAACGCAGTACTTCTACTGCTACTGCTATGTTAGGATACCAGAACTTTAAGAATAGAATATCTTTATTGTACACCAACGACATATTGTTTAAAAAATAATACACAAAGTGGATATGTACAATAGACGGCCTTATCGCTAAGAGCGATCTCTTACAGGCAACCTTTGGATAAACAAACTCGATAATAGATAAAAGAATAACGTGTAGTTTTGTTGTGAAATAGAAGTAAAGAAATAAAAGGCATTTAGCTGAGAGGAATTATAACATAAAGAAGCTGATTGGTATCTATATATTAATACGTGAAGCGATAACTTTGGATCCCTTTTTACGAAAATTGGGCGGACGGAGGAGTATGAAATTTCGGACACTTATAGTTTATACAGAGAAGAAGTGACGAATGCTAAAATTTTTGAACAGTATTTGCTACAAAGTTAAAACAAAAGCAAAAACGGGTACATATAGCTATGAGTGTCCAGTATATATTTTGACCTGTCATGGTACAAAAGTATACAATGACAGGTCAAGTAATATTGGCCAATGAAATAAACCATGGTCGAAATTCGACCACCACGCGATCTCTAGTATTATATGAATCACACTATTTGTATATAAATATCGGTAAAATTTTAGCGTGGGAGACCCATGCTTCGGCACGTTTGGGCCGGCTCGACTCGGCTCGATACCACGGCCTCACGGAAAACCGGCAGTTAAGCAATGCTGGCATTGCTTTTCGCCGCGTGAGTAAGGTTACCGGAGGCCCTAACCCTTCCTTCTCCCCTATTCCTGTCCTCCCCCTCTCACCTCTTCCCCCTCTTCTCCTACGGAGCAGCGGTAGTCATTTACCATCAGGTGACCCGTCTGCTCGTTTGTCCCCTGTACCATAAAAAAGGAAAATTGCTTACCAACAGAAGGTTCGGGTGACTATTAAAAGGGTCAGGTACGTTTTGTGTAGATACTTAATTTTATTAAGTAAAAAAATGTAACCTAATGCTTATGAAAATCGTTTTTGAGCTTACCCTTCATTCAAATTTTAAAAGTAATCCGAACATTGTATAGGTTATCTAATTTTTTACATATATCTTTAATAAAATAAAATTTTAAATCAAAACCACTGGATTAACCACTCTACAGTTTTAGAGTGAATGAACACTGTGCATGTCTTAGAGTTTTATCTAAGAAATGCACAGTGTACATTCACAGAATACTAAAACATTACCAACACTACAACTAATTCAGCACGAGATAAAATGGAAATGAAAGCCACTCAGAGGCTAATGCGACTAGCAGTTATTGCACCGCTACTGTTGGCTATAACGTTACGTTATAGCACTCACTAAAACTATTTATTCTACAACAGCTTTTATGAATTAATGATGACGGTAGACTGGTTTATGAACGTCACTTTTAAAGGTTTTTATTAAGAGTGCTTTGTCAGGAATATTTTGATTCTAAATAGCTTGCATCGTTCACATTCACACCGATGTGAAACCATGATGAATAACAATGACAACTGAAAACTTTGACCATGACATTGGACGTAAATTTTGTAAAATTTAAAAACTGCAGTATATAGGGTACTCTCCTCATTTGATCCTTATTATCTCTTTCCATCCACCGGTTGCCTGGAAGAGATCGCAAATCGCGATAAGCCCGCCAATTGTACAATATATTTATTTATTATTTTTCTATTGCTTTTTTTTTAATTTTTTAGGCTTTTGGTTTATAAGAGTAAAGTAAAACATAACAATAAAGAGTTATCTATCTATCTACATTTTTAAAAGTGCAAAGTGCCCGGTCGGTGGCAATAAACTAGCTCCCTATTACTTAGAGAACCAAATTATGTTTGGCAAAATGTGTTTGTTCAATACGTCTCTGCCTACCTCTTCAACGATACAGGGTGAGTATATGTATTTATGATACTACTATTAATTAAAACGCATTCTTTTTGTTTTCACAACAGACTGGCAGTTTTTTTTAACCGACTTAAAAAAAGGAGGTGGTTAGCAATTCGTCGAAATCTTTTTTTTATGTATGTTCCCCTGAACCGATTTGGAAAACTCTTTTTTTGTTTCAAAGATTATACTTTCCAGGTCCATATGGTCAGCAGGACAGGATCTGATGATAGGATCCTGGCGAAATCGAGGGAATTCTTAAAATTTTATAGGCACTCTTGAAGGGATTTGGATATTTTTTTATTGAATTGGTTATACTCAAGGTTGGAGGCTGGAAAATTAAGGAAAATTTATCATAATTAAGGCGCATTGGAGTCGGTGTTCTTTTTTAAAAAGATAATTATAATGAATCGCAAAGACATGTAAACCAGTCAGAACGCACGGTTAGCTTATCAAAGTTACCTGGAAATTCAAACAGTCATTACTTTTAAACGAAAAGTTTTTTTTTCAAAAATTATTAGTTTTGTAACTAGAGTTATGCCTTTTCAGTGTTTTAAGCAAGTTCTGTATACTCTATATGCTTTAGAGTTTCTTGAACACATAAGGGACAGAGTAAATAATTGGTTAATTTCTAGGATCTGTATAGTTCTATAAAGTTTTAACATAATTGATTAAATAAACTTGAAGTGTAATCGCATTAAAAGCTTTCATTCAGCAGATTTGCTTCACATTCACTTTAATGGTACGATATTACTTTAGGATTTACGTGTAAAAGACATTCATTGAACTTAATCTAGTACTTCACTTGAGCCAAAGTTGGATAACTAACGTTATATTAAATTGAGACAAAAAGCTAGATGAGACGAACGATTATTTAAAGAAGTTTGAAGCCAAATTATATTTTGAAAAAGGTTATCAGACACATCTGGAGATCATGTTTAGAGGGCCTTTTAATAATAGACCCAATAATAGAAATCGAAACCCATAATATAAGTTTGCTATAAACGTTACGATTACGCAATCTATTGATTCACCAGCCAGCTTTAAACATCTGAATGTTAAGAAGAATATTAATGCGAAGCGTTTATCTATAGATACTTCCACCACCACTTTCCACGGTAGCCTTATAAGACACACACAGGCACACCATAACAAGTTGCCTTGATGAGTAGCCTCATTAGTAATATATTAATAATAACTTCATAAATCTCACACACGGCCGTCTGATCCCAAACTTGGCAAAGCCTGTACTATACTGCTGATGAACATACTTATATATTTCTAAATATATACATATTATAGATAAATTACACCCAGACACAGAACAAATGATCATGCATCTCACAAATATTTGTCCTAGGCGGGAATCGAACCCACGACCTCTGGCTCAGCAGTCAGGGTCACTATTGACACTATTCACACTAGACTAACAGGCCAGTCGAGTAATTTTCTAAAGACTGCCTTTTGCCGTTTTTTGGTCGCGTTAATGTAGATAATTTTGATTTTTTGTCAATCAATTCAGATCTCTCTCGGTTAAAATGTATTCTCAATAGCAAACTAAGTTTTTATTTATAATTATTACATTCTGGGTAGATAGAGGCTTAAAACGCCACTGAAAAACGATTCAAAATTATTTATTAGGAACAAAAAAATAATAGTTGGTATCGTTTTCCTTGATTAAAAAACTAGCCACCAACATATAATATCGTCTAAAACTTGAAACCGTTCCAGGAACTGTTCTTTCAATTCTCTCTTTCGAATATGTAAAAATGTCATCAAGTCAGACACGGTTCCAAAATGGTTTTCTGAGAATAAGCCATGGATAGCGTTTTTAGTCCTAAATTCTGTATGGTTGTACCTCGGGAAAAACATCAATGGCCAAAAGAGTAAATATTAATAAAACAACTGCGAGATTTTTAGTTTAAGGTATAGTATAGGTATTATTACAAGCATTTGAAATGCAGAGGCTTGAAAAAAGAATTAATTTTTATTTATTGTATTAATTTAAAAAATAACTGACTGTATGCATTTATTTTAAATCTAATGCAATCATTACTAATCAAAGACATGACAAATCATAGTTTTACAGTAGACCGTACTTACCAGTTTGCCAGTGTTTGGCAAGTAGTTTAATTAGAATCGAGATGATTTTTAGTCTATTTTATTTTAGATACAGACAGGGCTTATATACTAATGTGGTCCGTGTGTATAATTGTTTTATTTAATCTCTAAAGTTAATCTATAAATGTGACTTACCTAAGTACGTGCAATTATGTATGACGTGCTCGCTACAACCAGCAATGCCATTGGAGTTTCGTCCATATATCAGTAGGCAATGTTACGCTTGTTTGTTTATTGAGATAAAAAGTCATCTGAATCGCTATCCTTACTTAGTCAATGCGTTACAGCACCCAATATAAATTCAAGGTCTTGAAGTACCCAAGTAGAATAACCTAATAACAATGTACATAAACAATTAGGGTCTCTCTATCTAGGCGAACATTCAGCTTAATAGACATTTTACGGCCGTATTACTCTTGTTTATAGCTGGTCCGGACCTGTCAGGTACCAAGACAGGTCTGAGCTAATTTTATTTTCAGGATTATGTTTATCACATTTATATGCGACTTCTGTGCTGATTCGAGTAAAAAGTAAAAGATTTTGGACGTAACGTAAATTTTATAACATAAGTCTTTTATTTAAGACACTGCACAAAGTAAAAACTGCATAAATCACAATTTGACTTAAACAACATTTTGACTAATTTAATGTCCTTAAAATGACCTTTTAATTGGTTCATTAAATTGTTAATGAATATGTCTCTAATAGATTATTCTTGAATGTAATGATACAACTAGTCCCTGCATGGGTGACAAGGATAAATATTGGTGCCCTAACATGGGGCCAATTTATCCAGCTTAGACTTGTATCAAGCAGTTTTAATTAATGAAATGAGACCAAATGAAAATTAATGAAATGAGACTAAATGACAATTAATTCCAAATTTAAACTCGCTTACCTTTTTATTGTATAACATCAGAAGCATAATTAGTTCGATTAAGAAGAAAATATCTTTCTGTAGATTGAATTCCGACAAAATACTAGATTTTTTTTTTTTAATCTTTATTTATTTAGAGGCTTTTATTACAGAGTAATATGTTAGCCCCATCGTGGCTTATTCTATGATGATACTATGTTATGATAGGAGACAAAGGCAGTCGTTGTTGTGCATATATCTCAAATAGATCTAACGCCGCATCTGTAGTAGGGTTACTCAGAATATTAATGAAAAAAATACTAGATAAGAACAGAAATAACTCAAAAACCAACAGAGAAGAGAATACGTGAAAATCTGCAGTGCAATTTTTACTTATTTTTTAAAAGTAAAAATTGTATAGCAATTTTTTGTTTGAATTTTCTAAAAGTTTATAAACTATAAAAGAGTGCACTCCAGAAGACCGCAGTTAAAATCATCAGCAAATTAGCGTCGCCAAACCTGTCTGAGCTCGTTGGTCTAGGGGCTAGGGTTGGTACAAGTGATACCACTGGTTTTGCGAGTGCTAATACGCACCGGTAATGGCTTATCGCTGACCTTTTACTTGTTTGATAACTCAGTTGTGCAAAAAAATCTTAATTCTTAGGAAGTCAATAATAATATGTAGTTTAGAATAACAGCTTGTAGCAATAATAAAAAAATAAAACAATTGTTTAATTTCACATGTTTAATGAACAATATTTCAAATAATTTGTTTTTGTATTGTTCAAAATTGTATATGTATATATAGAACGCTATATAATAACATCAAAGCCCTGTTTACTCACTGTGAAAGCCTTAAACCTAGTCATTGCTCGTGTGGTCTTCAAATCATATACAGTGTTACACTGTATCATGCGACTTCGAATGGAGTTCGACAACTCACACTGGAATAACTCAGTGTTCAACACTGTATATCAGTTGGAAAACGTTACTGGTATACCATCAGTATTTTACAAAATGTTAACAATACAGACTAATATGTTTAGTGCTTTATGTTTTGGATGTGTTACACTTATTCGTACTACTTTCAAATAACCTTAAAGTTCAAATTACATTAACCAGTGACAACTCAATTTTATTTTTGTCATCTGAACGAAGTTTCGTACTTGTTAGTTACTCCAATTTGGCGTGTATACAAATTGGTTCTAAAAGCTTATTTGAAAGCAATAGAATAGCTTTAATACTAAAAATGTTATATATTCAGACAAGTGTCAATACATATCTTTCAGACATAGAAAATTCATTTTAAAATAACATTCGTATAAAATATTTATAATTAATAACACTATGTAAACAAATCATATAAATAATCACTTTAATTCAGTAAATACAGTGCTTTGAATTAGAAAAGAACGATCAAGAGTTATTTTATAGCAAAGATCGAAGATATCGATTTCGAAGTTAAAAAAATCGAGATTTAAAATGTCAAAGGCTTAAAGAATTAAGTATAAAACTTTTTGTAAATGGTCCGCTAAATCCGCTTTTAAAATTTATTTACATATATTTAGCACAGAACTGAAAATTTGTTGTACACTCTACGTGTTGGAAAAACATTCAATGCATTGGGCATTGAATGTTTTTGAGATTGGACTGAGATCGTTAAATATAGGGCACTTCTATAAAAATGTTTATATTATTTTCTTCCATATCGATATACTATAAAGTTGGCTATATTATAATTATGTCATTTCAGAAAATTTTCTGTAGCGATACTGCCACAAAGTTCGTCGCGTGGTTCAACAGTAATTTACTTTATGTATACCGCATAAGTTCGTTACCTCCAGTGGATGAAGTTGGTCTTAGTTTGATAACATAGTTTCTGTGTACGGCCAGGTATGGCTGCCAAGTGCGGCTAATATATTCCGATCAACACAAAAGGTTGTTTTTTTAAATAAAGCTATTTATTTAAAAAAATAAAACTCAACCAGAATGTTTTTTTGTTTTCTGTTTCACGATTTCCAAAAGCATATTATTCGTCACTAACTTTGATGATAAATGTAAATTGATTTTATAATTTTCTTTCATCATTTGTTTGTTTTGTTTCTTTTTCCTTTGAAAGTGAATAACCTCTCGTCTCATTAATTATATTATCATACCTTCCGATTTACGGTATTTGACCGAGTCCGAGTCCTAACACAGAAAACTTGTCTAGGCAATTTATGAATTTTAACAAAATACATGATGAATTTACTGAGTACGTTAGCTTAGGGCAAGATCATGAATTATTAAGATTCAAGGTTGTCGACCGCTCACACAATTCATCGTATACATATGTCTGTATGTTATTGTATATACAAAAACGTGTGTGCTGCGGTTTGTTCCGGAGGATTCTGGTTAAGCTTTTGTTCAATGTTAGTTTTGCGTTTCCGTTTCATTTATTAAGTTTGCCGTACTATTACAATGAGATTCAGAAGTTGGTAAGCATTTAAGTAGCTGATAAAATTAGATTAAATATGCTGTTTATTGATAAGTATGACTTTTGTATAAGAGATTGTCTATGTATTGTGTGTAAAAACTATTTTGTTTTTCTGTCATCTTTCTTTCGTTTGTCAGTATTCCTTACGTAATAATTTCTTTTTTCCTGGTCCTATGCTAGACGATAATTGATGACACAAATGAATAATAGTAGCGGGTGAACGCTGTTAATCTTTAGTTTTATATTTTTATAGTATATTAATTTTTAACTTGATTAATTAATTCTGGCATATACACGCCAAAGAAATCTTTTGTTTCCTGATATTGGTATTAGAAACTTCTTGCAAATATTATCCTGTAACGATTGATAGATACTTTTACTTCACAGTATTTTGAATAGGTACTTTACTAAAGTGGTACTCTAGTTTTACGATCTAAGTCCAATCCCAAGTCGGATCATCTAACGTAACGTTCAGAAACACCGTTTTTCCTAAGGTCACGACCTGAAATATATGAAAATAGCCTTCATTTATTGCTTCTCACACAGACGCTATTAGCAGATATATTTGTGTAAGTCTCGGGTCCTTAAATTTTGAATTACAATGTAGTTACACATGTGAAAAGAGTTTTACTCTCTTAACTCAATCTAAGTCAGTATTTGAGTTTTAAATTACATAAGTAAATGATAAAGAATAAACACTTTCGTAATAAAACCAAAGAACATAAATTAGTTTATATTTTTTTCTGATTCCGACTTTTTTCGGGCCTACTGGGTCGAAGTCAGGCAGAGTGTGGTGCCTGACAACGTACATCTTCAATACATAATATGAAATCAGAAAAAGATGAAAACGTAATTTTGCTTATTGATTTTAATTACATAGTAAAACTTTTTGGGTAGATTGTTATAAAGTATACATTTGCTTCAAAAAGTTCATGATTCTTATCGAATTCCAGTTTCTGTAACTAACATTTAATAGTCATTGAGCCAGTTAACTAAAATTGAGATCCAAATAAATATCCATCTGTCAGACGAATGGAGCCTTGTGACCTAAACGTAAATAGAATCCCAAATCCTAATGATAAAGACTGACTGACATTAAGAACGATAGTATATATTTTAGCTCATGGCCTTAGTATTAGTGTTCCGTCAAATAGTAACATAACAATATAAATAAAAAAAAACCGAATTATAATACAGATTAGTCACTAATTACGCCTTAAACTATATACAAAATACATTTGTAACGCAAGTTTTGTGCTATCTAAATAACATTAAAATTTATTGCATTTTATGCTTTTTTTTGTAAAAAAATCAAATTCATAGATGTAAAGTTTCGATATGGTAAGTTAAACACGAAGAAAGTGTAAATGGCTACAACCAGATTTATAACTTTACAAAGTACCATTTAAATACATTACTATTGAAGTCGCCAAAAAAAAATGCTAAGGACTTTGAGAGTACATATTATCAGTATTAAAGTCCATTTAAAAATAAGAGCTTACCATTTTGCAATAGTGTTTTATACAGGTATCCGACATATCATATAAGCTTAACTGAATTATCATATAATTAGCTTTTAAAAAAAGTATCACCGACTTAAAGCCTCTTTAATTTAATTATTAAAAATTGTAATAAACTGTGTTCTTCATTCTTTAATTTTGCAGGTGAATTATTTTTCTTCAAATTTCGACGGGACCAATCTAGAGTATAACCAATCCAAAAAAAATATTAGTGAAATCGGTTCACGGTAAAAAAAATCAGTCGAATTGAGAACCTCCTCCTTTTTACTTTTTAAACATGTACCAAAATATGAAAAGATTTTTAATTTCTTTTTTGTATTTCTCATTTTTCTAAATGTTAAATTTTATCTGCAAATGTGTAATGTACTTTTTATCAAATAATAGGTAATCTGTGTGAAACTTTTGAGAAACAATAAGACAGTAAGTAAAAATAATCAATGCACTATCTACTTACATAATCAACCTGTAAATTACAAGAATCATGTTATTAAAATATAACATCATCTACATATACGACCAAAACTTTCCAATTTGGTCAAACATGATCCATGTATCCATGTCTGATGAATCCGTTATGATGAAATAAAATTAATGTTTAATTTTATAAGTGAAATATATAAATATCCATACCGAGATTGGCACTAGTAAGCTTGCTTAATAGCGAATGGTTGTTTGTAGCCACTTGCAACCTTAGTCAATAAAACATACATACAATACGTTTTTGTATATATAAAACATTAAGGGTCCCCATATTTAGACATAATTACCTTTTCAATTAATTAAGGAGTTCCCTTACTTACGTGTTGCTAAGCATCACAAAAGGTAAGAGCATTCCATTTTAAAACTCACAATTTTTAGAAAATTTTAAAATTTATTTCTGTATACGACTACTCAAATCTCAAGAAATTTGAGTGGATTTTTGCCCCTTTTCAATTAAAAAAAAAAGTTTTTTTTTGCAGGAACCCGTTATATAATGGGTTACGATTATATCATATTCCCTCAAAAAATAACACGTTCTGTGGAGTTTATCGAGCAGATCAGAGACAAAATAGTTGCAAAGGTGGTGATACTGAGTTTTTGCATGATATTTATTAATTTGACATATATTTAGAAATTGCTCATCGATTTGTTCTTTAAAGGAAAGAATAATAAAGAAGTCGGAAGAAGCATGTAAAGATCCATTAGCAAATATTGTGACCAAGAATACCACGTTTATTGAATTTTCCCATACTAATACTGTAAATTTGGAACCTTTGGTAATTGATAAATTAAAAGGAAAAATCAAGTAATAGAACTGTTTTTCTTGAGTGTTTTATTGATATAAATTTGTGTGTATACCTAGAAGAGTAACGAAACAGCTCAGCAAAATGACTGTATTCAAGTAATACATTTCTTTAAAACTATCTAGCCTTAATATATATATTTATGTTATTTATATTTATCTATATACATGTAAAACAGGTATATAACACCAAGAATAAAAGAAAGTGCCAATGATATGTGTTATCTAGTGATTATTTTAACTGTTAAAGATATAAAATTATTAACGCTACTATTATTTACAGTAAGATTATAGTTAGCTTATTTGAATTGAGGTACGGCTTATTTAGTTTACAAATGAACTCAAGAAATCGTTTTATACCAATTTATGAAATAATTTGAGAAATCCAGCTGATTAAGGTAACTGAGTATGTCACCCCGTTTACGTACCTATAAAATATGTTCGTTGCAAACACTACTATCAAATTTAAAAAAGGAAGCAAAAGATCCTAAATAACTAAGAGAAAAGGTTTTTTTCATAAACGTATTTAGCTCAGTGCTTTTTTTACTGAAAAATATAAGAGAAAATCATCAATAAATTTGTATTTTATTAAACCTAAACAAGCTAAACCTCTCTCACTAATGGACAGTAAACATACTTCACTATGATTACAAATTTTCTGGTCATTAACGGTAACTACTCGACCAGTATATTTAGACACTCCTGGCCAGTATAATGTTATGTGTGAGAAAGTTAAAACGAGCCTATTTATACTGGTCGTTCTTACAATTATTTTGACTAGGTTGTGATAGCAGCTATACTAATATAATGTACGTATGTGTTATAAAATGTTAATAAGTGCTGCAAACACTTAGCTATCTTAATTCTATCACGGCCTTGAATCCTCTTATATCCTCTTATTAGACATTATCAATAGCGATTATTTGCACAAATAGAATCGTAACTGCCTTCGAAAAGGCTTTCAAGTAATCGTATTTATCGACAATGACAGATACATACATACTATATTCTTACTAAAAGATTTTTTTTGTATATTTTCCATTCATAAGAATTTTTCAAGTCTTCCAAAGTAGACGAATACTTACATATCAAATTCTTTTGTTTCTTTCCTTGCCGCTTTCCAAATGAAAGCAAATAATTACAAATAATATATAAAAGTACATTTGTTAGCCAAATAAATAGTTTAGTTTTTTTTTGCTTAGATTTTACTTTTTTTTAACACATTTGTTTTAAAAGTTTATTTAAATATTATATTGGGTTCAGACCTATCTGAAATCATTCTTAGCACTATTGGTCAACACTTTAACATTATGTAGAAGCAGATGATTTCCGTTTCTCCGTCTTATTGTCCCTTAGCTTCGTCTCATCCAACGATTCTATCTTATGATCTCTTAATAACGGTGTACGAGCATCAGTTTTTTCTTCACTCCTTTTGTCCAAGAAAATATTATTTTTGTAATTTATCACTCTAATACTGTTATCACTTTCAACAGATTCTTGACGACTGGCTATTTTACTTTTTTCTTTATTTTCATCCTCTTGTTTTTCTAATTTCTCACTATGAAATGCCATGTTATCAAAGCATTGCGCTGGTACTATGTTAACGGATTTCATCATAGGTAATGCAATAGCGAGTGCGGGGCTCATATCTCGAGGACTAGGTGTAAGTCGAGTGGTAACCGAAAGATCCATTCCTGGCATCAAAGTTGCAACTGTGGGAAATGAAATAATAAAATTAACTGATTGATTTCATCCAAATTATTAACATTTATAAAGGTTAGATTAACAATCATGCATTGACATGCAAATTTTTGGATACAATTATTTAGAATTTCTTGTTTTCTTATATAATAAAGAAATAGCTATACACATATATTACGAAGACATTATAACATTGATTCACGCTCACAAAACAATTGACTAGTGCTAGAAAAATACAAAAGTTTCCAATATATTTTTAAAAGCGTAACAAAAGACACTGATTAGTGTAACGTTAGTGTCAAGATTATTTCTAAAGTGTACCGAGGTGTCTGGTTTTGAGTTTGATACTTCATTTGTTGTATTGTTTTGACTATTATGTGGTGGAGAAGTTGGTGTGTAGTTGCTGCCTGAAAAAACACTGAAGCATGACTATCTAATACTTAGAAATGAACTAAAACATCTGCTTAAATAAAATAAACATTAAGCATTAACATGAAAAATTAAGGTGTTACTATAAAAAACCAAAATAAATACACAATATCTACAACAACACCAATTTTGGAAGCGAAGCAAATGTTCGGGGTATAAAATACAGATATTCAAAGTCCCGAACCTCCATTTCATCGAAGCGAAAAGACCTAGACGGTGGATCCAGTGCTGCCTGAAGAAACTGCCGTGTGCATATATGGTAATGGTAATGATAATGACTGATTAGTGACTAAAAATATATTTGCATTCCTGTAAGCTAAATCCAAATGTGCAGGCGATATAAAAAGCCCGTTCGGTTCCAACGGCGTTGTGTGATGCTTTCTAAAGCATGTTTAAATTTTTTCTTTTGCAGTTGTTTGGTGTCGTTTGGATCATAGCTTCTAGCTCGCTACGATCACCATCTGTGGAGGATTACATTGCATAAGCTACTGTTAGTTATGTGATTAGTTTATTAGATTTTATAAAAACATACAAAGGACATTATCAAAAGTCACATCAGTAGAAAAAGTTTACCTATAACAACCTATCTTCCTGTGCATATTCAACTTACAAATTAAAAAAAAGAATTTAATTTGACTTTTGAAAACAAATGTGTCGTCTCATATCAATCACTTTTAAATTCACATTTGTTAAACAAATAACACCTGGTCAAGTTATAGTTAATATCGTAGTTAAATATAAAACATTTATTAAATTTTAAAATGCTTTCATTTGTGTTATTGTATATAGGTTTAATGTTATCCTTTGATTTTTAGAAATTGATAATGTTCTTTGCTGTATCATTACGTAAAATGCTTGGTTAGCCTTATTTAGTTAAATACGGTAAGTTAGTTATAATATAAGGTTACTTTGTATGGTGTCGTTAGTTTCTGTTTTATTCATAAAGTGAACGTGAAGATTTTCTATATCTGTGATAACGCCAATTGTTCTGTTAATTACAAATTTGTTTGCTACAACGTGATTTCATACATTAATAGTGCTAAAAACTATAGTGAACAATGAAGACTTATTTCAATTAAAAAGCCTTCATATATACATTTATTAATTTTAAGGTTCTTTTGCTATGGATGTATGTACCATAGTTATGTGGATTACAGCTATTTAATAAAGCTACGAACAAACTTAACTTTAGATATATCTGTTACAAGCTGAATTGTAACACTATATTTATTTACATTAAAAAATGGTGTAGCTTACAAAATTACACCATTGTAAATTTGATCCATAGCTTCAATGTATTCAATTTAAAACTTAAGATATTGTATCTTACCCATGTTAGGGCCCATCATATCCTTTGGATGATTTGTTTTGATAGCATTCATTCTGCGGTTCACCACCTGAGGTCCCATACCAGGTGCTAAAGGATTTGGAGCCCCGGGTGCTCCAGGCGTGCCTAGATTACAAAATTTAAAATTGTTACATTTTTTAGCAGACACAAAAAAATTAAAAAAAAAAGTATTTTTAAAAGGTCATACGGTTCTATCTGAGTCACAAAGAGGACTAAGAAGTTTTAAAGTAAGAGGTACGCCGCTATCTTTTTAATTTCTTAATGTTATCTATATTTTAACAAGAGCTTTTTCCATAAATCAACATAATAATAGATCTAAAATTATAATTATTTTATTAGAATAAAAATGACCGTAAGTGGTATTAAAATTGGTAACAGATATACGGTTTTACTCACGTGTGTATTTCGGAAATGCCCAACTGGTTTAAGACCTGACCTTTATCAAGTGCCTGACACCGATAAGGAAAATCGCTTCACCCGTTGATAAACTGCCTCCGTCGGGTCCGAAATTAGTCGGGCATCTCCGAAATACATACGTGAGTAAAACCGTATATCTTTAATAAATAAAAAAGTATTACACCTTATTAATGTTAAATGAGAGTATTTTAAGTTTACTTCACAATTGATGAAATACAAACAAGTGCAAGCTACCCGCATGTTATATTTAACAGCAGATTGCTGCGACATGAAAACGACATTTACCTATATTTAGCCTGATTTTTTTCTACTTTTGGTTATGACAATTTTCCTAGCTCCTTTTTTATACTCACGCATGGGAGGTCTTGTTGGTTCTACATTAACGACTCTTCGCCTCTTCTTAGGCAGTTTGGCTCTCGCTTGTGTGTGCGAGTAGTACATAGCAAAGTTGGATACTATGACCGGAACTGGCAGAGCTATCGTAAGTACCTGTTTATATTAAAGGAAAGGTTTTATAGTATGCTAATTAAATTAGAGCATTAGAAGCTTTTGGAACAAAAGCATAAATAAGTAAATATTTCACTGCTTATTGATTGTATCAATTATAAATTTATAATATTAACATATGCCTCTACTAATATAACGTTAGTAGGAATTGAAGTGTTAGAAGTTACAAAAAAAAAGAAAAGAAATCTAACTGGAAAGATTATCTAATAAAAAATCATTAATATATAAATTAATGGTATACTTACACCAGCCAATGCACATAGCGCCCCCACGAACATGCCCACATAAGTTTTCGGAGCCATATCACCATAACCAACAGTGGTCATTGTGACCAGGGCCCACCATAATCCCAACGGTATGCTATTGAAGTCATTGTGGGGATTCGTCTGTATCCGCTCAGCATAGTATACTAGACTAGCAAAGATGACGATACCTAGAACTAGGAAAAATACCAGTAGCGTCAGCTCTTTGGCTGATGCTCTGAACGTCTGGATCAGGATTTTGAGTCCAGACGAATGTCTCGTTAACTTAAAGAGCCTCATGATCCTAATGATGGAAAAGAACTCCAAGATGTCTGCGTTCTCGATGTGAGAGGCATATTTTTGCAGGATCAGGTCGATGTAGAAACTCATGGTAGCAATGTAGTCAATTATATTGACGGAAGATTTGACGAACTCGCACTTGTTAGGTGCCGATATAAATCGAACTAGGATTTCTAACGTAAACCACGCGTTACACACACATTCTATGTAAAAAAACGCGATGTGGGCATTCGTTTGCACTTTGTCCAATGCCCAACTTTGCGTTTGGTTTGCTGTTGTCACTGTATACCTTCTTATCACTGGCACTCGCATGTCCGGGTGAGTTTTAAGACAGAACGATAATATTGATACGCATATGAAGAAAACTGATATTAAGCCGATTATCTGAAAATAACAAAAACCAAGTTAGTGAGGTACACAATATATAAAAGAATGAGCGTGGTTTATTACTTCTAGATATTTTTTTTAGATTTACAGTGTTAACTGCTGCTAAAACTTGAGCCTTGTGGACCTTGTAAACAGGCCCACTGTTTGCTAAAATCTTACCTGAGTGATAGACAACAGCAGGTTTAGATAAATGGTGTCAATTCATTGAGATCAAAGTTGAAAATGGGCGTGCCACAGGGATCGATATTAGGTCCGTTTCTCTTTCTGGTCTATATTAATGATCTTCCCCATTTACTAGATAACCAATCCAAAATAGTATTTTTTTTGCTGACACATCATTAATTTTTAAAGTAGATAGACGCGCCGATAGCTTTGATGATGTAAATAATATTATTCAGCGAGTACATGGTTGGTTTACTAAAAATAATTAAGTGCCAAATGGGAACAAAACTAAATGTATAAGATTCTCTTTGCCTAACGTAAGACATACGGAATGTGACATCTTATTAAATAAGGAAAAGATAGATTTTGTGAATGAAACTGTCTTTTTAATGATAACGCTGAATTCTACGATGTAGGAGGATTACAATGGGCCTCTCACTTAACATCTCTCTTTAAGCGGCTAAGTTCTGCAGCATATACGGTAAGGAAAGTTCGCCAATTAACAGACATAGTACTGCACGGCTAGTTTATTTTAGTTATTGCCACAGTATCATGTCTTATGGCATTTTATTGTGGGGGCGTGCCGCAGATATAGAATCTATATTCGTTCTGCAGAAAAAAGCTATCAGAGCCATTTATAATCTACGTAGTCGTGAATCCCTCAGGGACCTATTTAAAGAAATTAACATCCTGACGGTTCCTAGCCAGTATATTTATGAAAACATCATATATATGTCAGAAAAAATTTGCATCTCTTTAGCAAACGGTGTGAAAGGCATAATTATATTACTAGAGATAGAAATAAATTAGTTCAACCCAAAACTTGAAAAACCGTGCAAAAGTCTTTTATAGGGTACTGTGTTAAGTTCTATAATAAAATACCTCTTAAAATTGTTCAACTGAGTGAGAAAAATTTTTAAACTTGTATAAAACGCACACTATGTAAACAAGCATATTATAAACTTGACGATTATATGGCTGATAACACTGCAAAATGCTGGTTATGGGTTATGGTGGTCTTTAGATTCTGCTTTTCCTGAATTTTCACTTTTGTAATTTCTTTTTATTTGACACGTGTATTTTTATTGATATTATTATTAGTAACATTGTTAATTTTTAACAACATTGATATTATCTATAGGCATACTGTGGTGACATTGAAGGTATTACATTTTTTTGGTTATTTATTATTATGATTAATTGTGTAGTCACTTATTTAGTAAAATTTCCTATGTTGCTTGGCAGTTCTGAGTATGTCATGCTCGCCTAGAAGTCCTGCCGATGGTGGCATATGTGTCGGGTCGTTCGACTCCCTTCAATATGGTTGATCTATACGATGGCTGGCGTGTGCGTCACGCTCGTGAACGGGTATCGTTGGTCGGGGCTGGTCATCTTCGGACTGCTATTACGTAAATATGTATGGTAGTAATTAGCGCGTCTATTTATATTCTAGAATAATATGTTATATTGTCCTCACATTTCATTTACGTTTATAAGCAATGTAACCAAAAAGTTGTAAAAAGTATTTTGAAAAAGAGTATCCTTGGAGTTTCTTGCCTGTTCTTCTCCATGGAATCTACGTAGTTTTTGGTTCATTGGTTTAATTGAAATAAATGGTTTTGATTTGATTTGATTTGAACTTTTGATTTTAAATATTTTTAACTATCTTCTCTTTTTGTCTTTAGATGTTACAGTTCAATTTAATACAAAACAAAAAATTCACAAAGGTAAAAGATAAAGATAAAGATTGTGATTTATTTTGTACACATATAAACAACCGATGATCATACATTAAAAAGTTAACTATAGAAATTTTATCACATTAATAAGAAGTAATACACAAAAGAATAAAGTTTTTAGTTTTAGTATTTATAAAGGAAACATAAAAACTTGCGATTAAACTGCTTGAAGTAATTTTCATTTACTGGCTGACGTTGCTCTTTAATTTCAACGTGAAATTTTCTTGATATAATATGTTTATCTTTGGCCAATTTTTTTTTAACTCTACCTATTGAATTTTCTGGTATAAAAAAAAGGATATCGTTATTATATTTATGTTACAAAAATACTAAGAGCATTGAAATTATATTACGACTCTCCACAATATTTACGAGTAGTTATTCAAATTCAGGTAGCTTTAATATTGGGGTCATCACTGAGGTAGCTGTACAGAGTAAACCCGTCTTCAAAAGTCAACCTTTTACCCTTTAGCGGTATATAAAAATTACAACGTTTACATTCCCTATATTCAAAATAATTAAAGTAAATACAGTCTTTTTATTACCAAAATTAAGCGTGTTTTTGTAAAGGTTACAACGGTTAATGAAACAGACAGATAGTATTTATACAAAGTCACTTTTTCGTAATCGTAAAAAGGTTTTTTTCAGAAAAAACAAGGTTGTACCTTTGTAATGAGATATGTTAATGACAGGACATTACAAAGTTCGTGATTATATGAAAATGAGAAAGATTGGCTGAAGCTCCGAGCAGCATCAGAGCTTGGTCAAAATGATTATGTTATATTACTTTAATTAATTCTTTAAAGTTATTTTCAGAAATTATGAATTTGGTGTTTTTTTTAAATTTTGTTTCTTGGAAATGCTTTTAAAGAAAAAGCCTCTAAATTTTATTTACATTAGACATGTTCCAAATATTTATAGGGACCGTTATTTAAAAGTGCTATAACGATAGGCTTGTGTTTAAATGATAATAACATTTCTTAGGGTGTATTTACAGAGTACAATAGTAACATTGTAGAAGCGTAAGATGTTGGTATAATCAATATAATAATATTAAAGAAACAGTACTCACACACGACATTGGTAAAACGGTAAATAAGTAACTTAGCAACACTGCAAATGTTCTACGTATAAAATATTTATAACGAGCCTATATTGTTTACACTATTACTCTTTCTACTTATCACTTGTAGATAAGGATATATACATTTGTTGCCACATAAACGTATTCACGGATGCAAAGACAAAAGCTTACCCTAAAATCTTGATAAGTCTTTTCGATTTGTTCAGAGCAATTGTGATCGGATAATACTGATGGATTGTTCGATTCGGTACGTTGCTCATTTATTGGTTTTATTTCGGTAAGAACAATGGCCAAGATGAATTTGATGAGACAACTTTTGTTTAATACCCTTTGATTTTCACTTTTAGATATTGATACTATTATTACGTTGCAATATTATAAGTCGATTCTAAATACATACACATGATTGTGTGTAAATAAAATGTATGACTACATTTCGTGATATATTCTCATTCCTAAAATATGTTCCTAGTTTCCAAGAAATTTACTAGACGTCTGAACTATGTGACAACCCTGTAAAGTCTACATTGGAATATTCAAATTAGCATAAATTTGAATTAAAACGGGCCACTAGAAGAAACTCGGTAGATTTCTGTACAATATTTTACAGCTCATAAAGTCAAAAGATTACATTTTCAGCATTGTGAGAACTTAAAATACCACTTCAATTTGATATATTTGGGCAGATGGTTTAGAGTTGTGGAGTTTCTATTTATTTTTATGTATATTTCGTGAACTATGTATTGGGTCGTTAATGACAGTCGGCTATCATAACAGAACCCTAAAAGAACAATTCTTTTACGCAAGAGATTTTCAGACTTTTATGACCATTTATTCAGTAAGAAGACGTATAGTCTCTGTTCTTCAATATGGAAATGACGAAACCAACCATAACCACACTATACTGTTGAGTGTGTTAATGACGGGTTTTAAAATTTTAATCTACAAGGTTAAAACGTAGAATAATTTTGATGAGCTGTAATTGCTATTCTGCATTTTACTCTGAGAAGGATTGGAATCGTAACATACAGTAACATTTATCCTCGTATAAACAATGCGATGGAACAAATGTGATAAAACACAAACCTTCGCAGCATTAGAACTGTATGGCTCATCAAACAGCGACCAGATCTGCGGCTTGAGGTGCTGCCACCAAGACACCGTGCCTTTCATATAGTCTTCTTCGAATCCGAACTTCCTGGCTACCTCCTCGTCCGTCGGCTTTTCCGTATCCAGGTCCAGCCGATCGAGGACTGCTAGAGTTTCTTGGGTGTCTCGATGCTGTTAAAAAATATGAAAGCTAAAGAAGAATATGCAATCATACACAGCAAATAAACCTACAGCTTGCCTGCGATGTACGATGTTTTAAGAATACATTATGTAATTTCGCTTAAAAAACCGAATATATTCAGCAACAAGTTTAACATCCTATTGAGCAGATAACAATTCGAGTTTAATCGGTAAAATTAAAAGTTATATATTGAAATACAATGTCATACAAAATAAATAATTAAATGCTGTGAATTGGAAATTAATTAATTTAGCAGAAGCCGCAAACACTCCGATATTAATTTTACAATGTTTGGTAACAACATTAATTTAACAATGGTTTTAATTTCATGTTACATATAACATAACTATATTATCTGAGAGTATGGAAACCGCAGAATATTTTATATTGGATTGACGCAACAACATAAATACAAAGATAAGCCATCCGGCCTGAATTTCCTGTATCAAAATGAAGTGTAAAAGAGTTTTAGTTTGTTTTTCGGTAATGTGGTTGATGCTTAAAGGCTGTCAATTTTCAGAATGTATTAAATTAAGTTAGATACTTTCGAAACTGAAGTATACCTCAAATGCTACGTCTGTTTATGGTATTTTTATACAATCATAGCCCAATAAGCACACGACACGGAGGAGAGAAATTCGTGGCGTGGCGGTTATCGGTATCTAACATTCGCAACACCAGCCTTTTCATGTATTGCTGTCGAACTTACCCACCAACAGATATATCTTTATGAAATCGGTACTTTTTTGTGGCAATCTTGTGTAGGGTTGAGGTACTCGTAATTCAACTACGGAGCGGTAACTTTAGAAAAAGGAAAGGCTGTGTCCTACTTACTGCCTCATCTGATTTTCATGATAAGTTTATTATTCACCTGCCACACGCTTGCAATGCATTGGCAGGAATCATTATATCAATACGTGCAGAGAATTTTTTGTACCCCTGTTTAAGAAAATTTCGCGAACGTAGTAACGTGAATTTTTGAATATTTACAGTTTATATATAGAAGAAGTGCAGAAATCTAAAATTTTTAAACAATATGTCTTACAACTTTAAAAATTACGTGAAAAAGGATTAATGAAATTCGCGTATAAAACGTCTAGTACATGTGATTACCTGTCATGGTAAGTAAGTCTATACAACGACAGCTCAAGTTATACTGGCCTTTGAAAAAACCAAGGTCGAAATTCGACCACCACGCGATCTCTAATTAGAAATAAATACATGATTTCAAATATAGTAAAACAGAAATCAAAATTACAAAGCCGTTTCAACAGAGTTAAAAAAAAACTAATTTGACGATAAAGATACAACTGATGTGAAAACCTAAAACCAACACAAAACGATGCTTCCAAAGAAAAAAAAAAGGTATTGGAAAGTATATAAAACTTAACGCCTAGTACTGAAGGCTTCTAAAGCCGTCACGTATAAATCACATGCAGACATCGACGTCACGTACACTACTGCAGTTCACAATAAACTGCACACGTTCTCCGAGCTTATACAAAAAACATGTCTGAATCGCAATCTTTTGAACTACTTTGCGTTTTGTTCCTTTTATTTTGCACGTCCTTTGTTTAGCTTCTGCTACGAAATTTTTCTGGTAGATAAAATCGTTATTGGACGGTTTACTTAACAAGATTGTGTGCAAAGTAGCATTGTTAATATATTTTTGTATCAGGTGGAAGCCGAAAAGCTAGAGGAATATCTTATAACATATTTTTTTAGTTTTCGTTAATTCTCATATTATCACTATTACTTTGAGATGAATTGTACAACAGCACGATTTGCTTTCGAGTATTCAGTTACGAAATTAACATTTTCTTAAAAGGAGACAATAGGTTTTTTAGAAAAAAGTAATTTAATTGAAAATAAAATTTAAAATAAAATAAAGTTACTGATGGTAATACTTAATTCTTAACTGTCGTATTCGCAAAGTTGGCATGACCCGCGCCTACTACTGTCAAAATAAATAAGATTGTATTCATTACACACTTCAGATCTGGACAAAGTATCATTTCACGAATATTACGTTCCGAAGGTCAATGGTAGTCAGTACATAAATTTAAATATTACACAACAATAACTTTTATAACTACAGTTTTAAGTACCATTCACACCGAACGGGCCGCGCCGGAGCGCATCGGAACGCTTTTTTAGTATGGTGATGGAATTTCAAGTTCATATTTATTACTTAAAATTCATATTTGCATGGAATTTCTTGCCGCTATGGCCACTTGCGGTTGACTATCTCCGCACCCGTTCGGCTCCATCCAGTTGTCACCACTTACTCTCGGCTGTCGCAGCGTCCGTTCGGCTTCGGTCCGATAACGTTGCCTGCGCTTGGATGCCTAACGGCCATAATTCATTAATACACAATTTCCCTTGTGTATCTTTGTTTTATCGTCTTCTTCTGCTAGTGCAACCACCAGTAATACCACACATTCAAAATAAAAATAACGACACGTCAACCCGACTCGGTGTCGCTCCGGCCGGGCATCGGGCGCTGCTCCGCACAGTGGCGGAGCAGGTCGGAACAGCGGATACGGTCGGCTGCTGCGTCTTTCGCGCGCATCCGTTTAGAACCGGTCCGACGCGCTACGGCGCGGCCCGTTCGGTGTGAATCGTACTTTATTGTAATATCGCGAAGATTGGAATAAATACTTTAGGAGAAGGATACTGACTATATTGCTTAGTGTCCGCTTTCTTGTTAAACTTTGCAATAATTGTAAAATATATTATATTTTACTCTTAAGCATGTTTAATTTTTCATATATTCTAAATTTAGATTTTTTTTATAAAAATATAAATGAAAATTAAGTAATTTTAACAACACATATTTATTAACAATAAAAGCCAAAATCCAACTAAAAACTAACTATCAACGTAAATAAACTCGTAAAAACAAAACATAAAACCAAAAAAAAGAAGCATAACAAGAATAAGCAGCAACTTAGCGGTTTTATGTACAAAAGCGGACGTCGGTAAATCCTCACAAACAAGCAAACTTAGCAACGTAAACGACGTATAAACATGTAGATATTGTTACTACAGTAAATATATTCTTGCTTTCAAGTGAAGTTGTGGGAAATGCTGTAGGAGTAGTGAGATGAGTTGGTTTTGATCTAGAAGTCATTAATGCGTCATTTATTATACATAGATCTGAAGAGTTTGTTCATTTGATAGAATCCATTAATCTCATTTTCTACTGGTCCGACATGCTTTTCCGTTTGATAGTCTATTTAATAAGGAAGTTTATAATCTATATAACATCACGCTACGACCTACAGCAGAAGTCGAGGAGATAATAAAATTGCTATGTTCAACTGGAGTCAACTCAAAACTCTCACTACATTCGAGCACACTTCTTCTTATTTCTTGAACCTCTTTTACAGCTGATATTAATTTTACAACTTTAGGCAAGTTCCATCAAAACCTGGTTAGCATATTCATGAAATACTCCGAGCGGATGAGGAAGCTGACATTAATCTAAATATAGGTTGACTGTGTTTCTGAGTCTGTTTTAATGACTGCAAAATATTTGAGTGATGCTAACGTAGTTTAATTATTGTTTGTTTTAGTGATACAGGAAGGCATTACTTGCAAAGTAAATGAGCGTGAATCTTTAGTCATTACAGGAAAATTTCCTGTTTAAATTTTAGTAATATTGTTGGAGAAAATAGTCTTGGTGCTCTAAAATTAAAATTAGTGAATCAGTTTTCAAGCTTTATTTGCTTATCTCCACCTAATATCGATTTATGGGGACGAAATGACTAATTAGAACTAAATAAAAATTTTACAATATTCTACCTACTTGATAAGTTCATCTCTGCTAAGAGGATTCGGGTTTGCGAACTCATTGCATCCAGGGTTACCACAGCACACGGTCTTAAGTCACGGGTAGCATGGTATGGTATGCCTGGGAAACATGGCAGACCTCAACCGCCAGTGCAGAGCAATTGGTATTGCCAAGTATTTGTAGTTTTGTTTCCTGTAGATAACCTACCTATGATGAGGCCGGCCCTGAATACTCACTTGTATCCCAAGAAGTAGCGATGGGTGATGGCGAGATATTTAGGTCGATTATTTCGATTGTTCAAACATCTCGTTGACTCTCAATGGTTTTGACTCGTCATCGATGGTTTTGATTTATTAATATTATTATGAGGATTTTTAATTTTGAATAAAAATAAATAATTATATAAATATTAAGAAAGCAACGCATACTTTTTGAATTGTTATAAACTTTTATTAGCACCGATTCGGGTGTCGATCAATTGATTACTTAAATTATCTTCGGCTTGAATGGACACCGCCGGAGTCATTAAACTTTGACTTTGACTCGAAATAATCGACAAACTTCTCGATTGTCCAATGGCTGGCTGAGACAATCGTTGGCCCGATTGAAAATGGTCGGTCGTCAACTAACCTACTTCTACTTTGTCCCTCTCACATCACTGGGTTTATTGGTTCTTCTTTCTCGGTTCAGTTTATTCTACTATGGAATGCGCTTCCTCTCGGGGTCAGGATGGCTACTAATCGTTATTCTTTTAAAGTGAAAGTAAAGGAGCTCTTACTCAAAGAGTTAGCAGATTCAACTCTTCAATAGTTATTTAATAGTCATTGAATATTGTTAAAACATATATACTTATTCGTGGATATATATATACTCAGGTATGTGATAATAGGTTTATGGTGATCATGTCTACATTTATGCATGTATGTATGTTTATGTAAGTATATGATATGTATTTATATGTATTAGGCTACAGAAAAATGTTAGTTTGTACTCCATTTACTGTACACTTATTTAAAATAATCTTTAATTGCACCTACTTCTTCTTTTCTCTGCATCACCCAATGATTGACTGGTAGAGAATGCCTTAGGCATTAAGTCCGAAAATGTACCAAATGTGCATAAAGTTATAAATAAATAAATAAAATAAAATGTCATCGACTACGATTCTTTTCGTTCCAACATCTCGACGTCGCCCATCGCTACCAAGAAGTGTTAACATGTCCATCCTCCGTCCGCATGGATTTATAGTATTTTGTTGCATAGCGTTTTTTATTATTTATACGTACAAGTTTGGTATTTATATTGCATACGGATCATGGCTAAACATCTAGTATAACTTATAAATAGGTATTGTGATTTTATTCACCTTCATTAGAGTGTAACTTGTAATGTATTATTTTTTTTTTCTATACTATCGTTTGAAGCGATTTAACCGAATCAAGATTTAATGAAGTCTGAGGTCCTCATGATCTTTTTACCTGTGTATACGTCATCCAACAGCAAGGTTCCACCTGGTTGGCATCCAGACCCCAGAACTCTAGCTCTTCCTCGAACAACGGGCCACAGACATCCGTTGGGTAGTGCAACTTGCCGGTTCTATAAACATGAAAAAAATAATTCGATTTAAGAGACAACTTAAGTAATAAAATCAGATGATTTATAAAAGTCCTGATTTAATTTTAATACTTGGGGTGAGGATCTGGTGATCTGTGATACAGGATTAAACATACTTCAAACACCATCACAATATAAAAAAAATTACTAAACTTGTAGGATGTGAAGAGAAAATAAATAAATTATTATTAAAAAAAAAGTTATTTTGGCAGTTAAACTCTAGTGGCATAAAACTTAGGCATTCAAAAATAAATTCAATGGTAAACCTGAGACATCCCAAATACGGTCCAACCGATAAAATGTTATTCCAGCACAATTACATAAGTACGATTTCCATACATTTCAATAACAAAAGGCTTGTTACCGTTAAAGGTTTACACGTGTTCGTTTGATCTGAACGAGATGATAGATGAATATTTGTTCCTTTTAATTGGCAGCACAAAGGGTACTAGGTCTTAGGGGTGTTCTGTCAAAAATTGTACGATAACATAGGATTTACACTGGATCGTTATTTATTTTGCGTTAGATTTTCAGAGAGTAAAGAATGAACATTTCAAACGCAATACAGTCAGCAGTGTAGTATCTTAGAGTTCTTAATTGTAAGTTTCTACTACCTGATTGCAATATGTGTGGCTGCCTAATCAAAACAATCTAATCAAATGATGTACATATTAAAATCATAATTTGGTCGCCTTTTTTGTATTACTTACTTCACGATATTGTACCAATTTTATGTATACTGTTGAAATTGTTTAGTTTATAATCAATTGATCTCAAATAGCAAGTAATAAATATCAGAAATTTTATATGTTTTTTCAGTTCTAAAGATGCGTTTCCACCAGTGTGCGGCACTGTAATACATAGTGTGCGACACAAATGTCACAATTTGTGCTGCAGACCATATTGGTGGAATTATACCATATGGATTTCTCTTAAGCACGAAAAAATAAAGAACATTTTAAACGTAAACATGTGTGTCAAACCACACTAAATAAGAAAATATTTTCCTCATACATATTTAAATCAGGTGTTCTCACCTAAAGGTATGCAGTGTGTTACAGAAAGATGTGGTAAATTTTAAGAGCGTTACGTGTAGCTGAGAAATGAATCGAAAAAAAAAGTGTTTTTGATTTTTTTTGAAGTGAAAACTTCTTTAGGCACGTTTGTGCACTTTTGCTATTTGGAAAAAGCACTGAACTCGTGACCGTCACGCGAATAATACATATATAGATCCACTAGAGGGCACTAATGTAAACATTGGGTTCTGTCAGCTTCTTTTTAATTAATGCCACTAACCCGCTAATGTGACGTTTTATGTTCGTGGTTTCGTTTAATTTTTCACTTCTGTCGATAGTCCCATGACTGCTTTTTTTTCATTCACAATTTCTTTCCCGATGTAGGTGTACTTTTCCAAACAAAATATTATGAATTTTTACGTCAATTTTAATGATTTTGTTTTTTTTTTTTTTTTTGCAAACATTTTTTGAAAAATGTGGACATTCAATCAACATCCCTAGTATGAAAAATCCATAGCTTCATTCATGTAAGCTCTCTCTCTTAGGAAATATTAGCTTTATCATTCAATTTACAAGTTCAAGTTAAGATTTCTGTATTAAAAATCACGAATTTTCTTAAAATTGTTAACTTTTTATGTTATTATAAAAATATAACCACACTTTTTCTAACACTGTGTATATACACACCCATTTTGCTTTAAAGAGCTATTTATCTTGTAACCATGACATAAAATATATTATCAGCATATAGATTTCGTTGCTGGATAACGGTGCTTTATTGATTTTGATGGATACTCAAGCGATGATAATAGGATTAAAATTAATTCAGTCATAAACTAATACAGATTCTATTACATAGATGTAAAATGAAAAAATATCGTTGTAACTTCAGGGCACTTTTGCATATCGTTAACGGTGAAATACTTCCATTATAGTGTAAAATATTTTTCCAAATGTGAATATTTGTTCATCATAAGTAATTCATAAGTGTTAATAATAAATTTTTTACTTTAACGTTTGCAATTATGTAAAGGTAAATATTGTCCCGCTTGATAGACTTGAACGACCTATCCAAAGTACAAAGGAAAGAGCTGTGGATGTTTTTGGGAAAAACTTATGTTCAGAAATAATGAAAACGGTGATGCGATCCGTACAATTATTTTAAAAACACGTCTTAACAAAAAACCGTTTATTAAATACAAAGGTCTCAAATAGAATATAGCCTGGAATGGCACATGGGCTACTTTTTATCCCGAAAAAATGTACGGTTCCCGTGGGATGTTTTAACGCGAACGAAGTCACGGGTAACAGCTAGTCCTTACTATCCTTACTAATATTATAAATGCGAAAGTAACTCTGTCTGTATTTAAATGAAATTTGGTACACAGATAGTCTAGAGCCTGAGAAAGGACATAGGCTACTTTTTAATGCGAAAAAAGGGGTGTAAGGGGTTGAAAGGTGGGGATGAAAATTTGTATGGAAGTATCGTCATATTTAGAGCTAGACGCTTGAAACTTATTGTTTGGGCTGTTGATTCGATATAAATACACTATTCCACGCGGAAGAAGTCGCGGGCACAGCTAGTAATATATAATTTATAACTGTTGCAAATTTAATTAAATATATATTTATATTTAAATTTTATAAATTTAATAATTTCAAGCCTTTATTCCTGATAGTAGTAAATATCCTCAGTCTTTGGACCTCACTCTAGCTTTCCATCAGGCGGTTTGAGGTCATTCTGACGTGCAACATATTACAACACGTCTGATTTTATTTTATTCGTTTAAATTGCGTCTAACCTTTACTTTTACTTTTTACGATTTAAATAATCATAAATTGGTTGTTATTTCTTTTTATAATCAGGGATACAAACAATTGAGCTATCCCTAATTAAAACCTAATTACAACGTATTTTTTAGTAGCCAAACCAGCTACTCTTTGCAAAAGTACTCTCAAATACACACAGTATAAACTAAAAGCCTATTGGTTTTTGTAGCCTCACCTAAAATTCAAACTACGAGAAAATTTCACCCTCGTGTATGAACGAGGGCGTTAAAATAATTGGCGGCGCACTTAAACCCACGCACAAACCTACAACATCTACATCTGTTTACATACCTACAGATATAATTGGCATAACATAAGAATACTGTTAGGAATATTTTATCGTCTAAAAGGGTTTGAGTTAAATTATTGTTTTAATGCGTAATGGCTAGCGATGAAAATATAATGGGAACTTGTAGGGTTGTACACACCATGTTACTGGTTTTTGAAGTACGAGATGATGTTTCACACAACAGACATTTTAAACTACGGCAATCGTTAACATTCAGTACAGAACTTTTGCATATTCAGACTTTAACGGATTTAAGTCCCTTATTATTAATATTGCAATTAAAAAGCTTCTAAATAAGAAGACTCATTAATGTAAATTATATAAATAAAAATTATTGTTTGTATTATGTTTGCCCTCTATGAGTTACTAAAGTTTTGTTTAGATTACAGGGTCTTCTGAGGCCACCCGCGAATGTTCATAGCTCAAAAACTCGATGTACATAATAAACACGAATGTTCCTAATTTTTCCTTTATTATATAACTTTTATACAACCAAACACTTTTTACAGTTCACAGTTTAAAATAAGAAAACTCACCAATCTGCCAAACAAAATCAACGCGTAGCAGTTCGAGTATGCGACGTTGATCTTCTCGAGCTTTCTTATTTCTTACACTCTCCACTCTATCCGTATAACCATCCTTTTCCTTTCATTACTATTCCTTCTTGACTACTTTTTGCTTTCTATATACTCTTAATTATCCTACCTTTATTCCTAAAGTGTCCGGTTGGCAGCATTAGGCTTGCTTTTCATGACGTGAGTGGTACCAAATTAGTTTATTTTTATGTGATATTATTGTGTAAGGTTATGTATGAGGTTGCCTGGAAGAGATTGTATTTTGCAATAACGCCGCCCTTTATACATTATCTGTAAGTCAAATGAATGTATGATACTTCTACTGTACAAATAAAGTATTACGTATTTTGTGTTTATATTCATGCGTACAAATATTTTCACTGAGGGGTAATGGAATCCACAATTCTAGATGTTGTAATAATAAAAATAATATATGTACATAAGTAGGCCAAGAAAATAAACTATTTTGTTAAATAAACGGTCGCCTCTGAATAATCATTTCACTTAATCTGGATGAAAAATATTATTTTACCATATTGAACACATATCCCGGAAACTGCAGACCCGTAAAAGTCGTATCATAAGGTCACTTCAATTCGAACTCAAAGAAAATGGATGACCCTTTGTCCACTCGAAATTTGTAAATTGTGTGTTACGGAATGGCTACTTATCCATCCCAAAAACTCACGGTTTTCTGCCTCCGGGCAGGCAAAGATACATTAGGATACCCAATTTAATTTCCTTCAATTAAATATATGATTTCGTACCCTAATTTTCATATTTTGAGTTATATGTTGAAAGCGTCCCAGTTGAGTAAATAAAGTTAAGGCTAAGCAGACTTTTTTATAAAGTATGTAGGCCCTCTGAATATTTAAATATGTATTTAGGTAGTTATATACAGATTAAAACTTTAAAAAACCTGTTAAAACTCTTTTACGGTCATTTGTAACACCTGAGAGTTAGCAAGTTCTTCTCAATAATATAAAAGAAACAAACGTACCATTATTATAACTGTTACGGTAGCGATAGCAGGCACTCGCGTGAAAACGACTTTCGTTAAAAATGTTAATGTAAAAGGGTCACTTTTTGGTAACGATATTCATAAAACAAGTACCGATAATAACAATAAAACCGAAGTTCAACTCACAGTCATGAAATATAATTATTATATGTAATAATGTTTTAGAAAAAAAAAGCGTGTGGCACTCGGGGACTGCCGCGGTAAAGCTTTTGCATAGCATTTTTTATCAACTAATGCAATTATAATTATAATTTTTTTTTTTTGCAGTATTTTTTTTTCTTTGATATTAATTCAAGTTGAAAGTTCTTTTTACGCCACAATGCTGTACTGCTCTGTACAATTTTATATATTTTTTCAATAAAATCTTAAAATTTTATTTAACTAATAATTGACTAGAGATTTAAGCTAAACTCTTCCTTATGTTTTTCACATAAAGCTCAATTTGGTATGATCGGGTCTTATCAGTTTTCAATGTTATTCTCGAATATTCTATTCTACTCGATTAGTGATGTAGTCAGGTAGGATGTTGGTTTTATCAATATGCATACTTTTAAACGTGTTATATTTACTTACTCTAATATTATAAATATTAAATTTTGTTTGTTTGTTTCAGACATATTATAGTTATATTAGTCCTGGGTGGGAATTGAACCCACGAACTCAACTCAGCAGTCAGAATCGCTAAACACTATACCAACGGGTCGACAATTAGACGTATTGCATTTTTGTTCATTGCAGTCAATTATGACTATTGAGACTATGTATTTTCTAAAAAAATAAATATGAATATAGTAACTAAAATCTATTACTAGAGATACATACTATGCCAAATATTTTTATGTAACCACTGTTTTGAATTTTGTTAAGTGTCTAATACAGTCTTTATTATATATGATTATAATACAGATTCTTAAAATTAATAAACATTATTATGCAAGTACTTATTTTTTCACCTTTTTAATGTTACCTTCCCAGATATCCTTCAATTCATATTTTTTTATTCTGCTCCGTCCAAACAGAAGTTAGGTATCGATATTATTGATAATATTCTAAAATGTGCTACAACACTAAGTAGCGGGACATATCGAAGAATGACACAAATATCGAATTTATTCGTAAAGTGATTAATGTTATAATTGTGTGCATTTAGAATAACGCTACCTGTTGTTGAATAGCTTGCAATTAAGTATTCTTACTTTCAAGATTACGAAACGTTGTAAGTTCTTCTTACGCTATGGCAAAATAACCATTAACATTACGCGTTAAGATATATAATCAAATGTGTGACTTTATGTATTGTAGGTGTTAGGTTTATTTTCGTTACGGAATTTCTTGATTCGGTCGCCGCGCTCAAAGCCCGCGATAAAAGCTATGCAATAGCTTAAAAGACCCATATAGTTTTTGTAATATACGTCATAGTAGAAAATACCTAACAGTACATAAAACCATATTTCATTAATATCATGACCACATCGAGTAGTAAATAAAAGGATGAAGTACCTTTAAATATTTTTTTGTTATTGAACCCCATTTTTGTTCTTTTGCTATTGAAGTGGTTTACAGTAGTAACTTCACTTTATACAAACCATTATGAACCTGCTGTTGAGTAGAATCTCTAGATTTCATTAGGAAAGGGAAAGGCGGACAGGTTGGTGTATAGGGAAAGTCACCAAGCCGAGAATAATACGTTTATAATCAGGAGTTCAGGAGTTGTCAATACAGACAGATCACTTTGCAGCGTGTATTAGTAACATAAGTATAAGAAATAGTAATAGCGGAGAAATATGAAAAGTACCTTGTGTTGTGATTCAAACTCGAATTATTACATCGTTTCCGATTATTTCATAGAAAAGAAACAATGTCCTAGTTTCTTTAATGTTGCATCTACATCATTGTACTGTACATCATTGTATGAAAATGAACCCTACTTTGATGGTTCTAAATCTTTTTTGCAAATATTTTAGATAAATCTATATTTTTCCTTAAAAGTTGTAATATGATCTTTTTATCGTTGATGTACGTAACGTTTTTCACTTATCAGCCGCCAAAAATCCCAAACTCAAATTAATTTCTGAGACAAGAACTAAAGTTTCTCAAACTTCGATAAATTTTGGTTCAAACCCTTTAACACGGCTTAGATTGATTAATGCTGCTTTATGTTTAGCCTCTATTGATTTATGGCCACTAGCCTCAAAGCCTGTTTTAGAATATGATTTAATAGGAATTGGCAAATGACCGATGAGTTCGGTTAACCTTTGCTAGACTACTTCAAGTTTTAGGTTCATGTAAATGTTTTTGTCAAAGAGTATTTTGAAGTCACTCTGATTAATGATAATTAATTTAAAATTATTACCGTCTCGGATAATGTCATTAAGTTCAACAACATTTCTACAAAGAGGGGTATGGTAAGAGGCTACTTTGAAATAACTTCTATAGACGCTGGGCATACAGCTTTTGCAAATGTCTACATCGCTTAAGAATTCTGTAAAATATAATCGTAAAATGTTTTCTTTATTCCGTCCATGAAGTAATGGGTACTTATTAAAGTTATACAATAATAATTGTGGAAAATATTGTTCTGATCCGGTGTAGTAGGTACAGTAACAAGCTAAACAATATATGTGTGTGTTTTAGAAAACGATTGACTAGTTACTTAAAAAAAAAACATTGTAGATATATATATTGTGTAAGTCCCTAATGATGGTTTCCTTGCTTGGCGCAAAATAGCCATTTAATGCGAATCGTAAATGAATCAAACGCCTTTTTCAATTGTCCGATCTGTACTGAATATGAATTAACAAATTGTCCTCAATTTGTACTCATTTGCCGAGTCTATGCAAATATAACCAGCAAATATTAAACGCAGTGTATTCGACCTCCCAAATTCACATGGGATTTCCATTCCAATAAAAAAATATGACCAACGAAAAAGTAAAACATTTATAACACGCGACATTTTGTAAATTTCCTTCTACACTGCCGGACTAACCACGACCGACCCAAAATTACAAAATGTGTTACGGAAAAATTTATATGTCGAGCCTTTTGAACCACCGCAGGCTGGTTACCGCAGCTGGGGCTCAAATGCTGTGGTTGACATATTCGTCCTTTGTGGGATTAGTTGAATTTTTGACCCCAGGTCCTGAGATTAAAATATTATGTAACTCTATTTTATTGTTGAGTAGCAGCTGTCGCAGTATATAGTATGAAGGGTAAATGTTTTAGTAGCTTGATGGGCTGGCTGATCGGTTTAAATTTTACTTTTCAGTACATCAAATATGTGTCGCAAAGTGTCGGCATCGCAGTGCCGTCGCTAACTTTTGAACAAACATTTTTATTAAGTTATTATAGTGTCAATTTATTCAATGTAAAATATATTTTCGTAAATAAGAAAATGAAAATAATGAACTCCGATCACTCAGATTAAAAAATCTAATTATTAGCATCAATCTGGGAATTTGGAAACTTGTAGTTAAACTCCTCCTTAATAGACTCATACTGGAAAAATTTAATTTTTTGAAAAATAAAATACCCTCCAAAACACTTGAAAAAAAATCACTTTTTGCAAAAGTCGAAGGTTTGCAAAGATTTAAAAACATTTTGATTTGAAAATTTAACTGTAACTACAAGACTGCAACACTGACAACATATCCAAATCTCAGCTCTCTATAATTCGAAACGCGAGTTATAAGATTTCAACGTTTTGCACAAAAAAAAAGTGTTCTTTTGCAAATTGCGGGCGATCCGCTAATTTAATTTTGCTTTACTGGATTCCTTTCCTTTACTCTCTTTACTTTTTTTTCGTAGGAGCTTTAGTTTTTGCTCCAGACGCGAAAAACCGGTTTTTACCATTTTTACCATTAATTTTGGCCCCTTACCTATGTTATGTTATAATTTTACCTGCAATTAATTCCTGATACTTAAATTTTAATAAAAAAAAAAATCCGCTTCAATAGGAATTTTTTGTACCAAAAAGCTAACTCGATCTGACTAAAATGTCCAATGGTAGAGTCTGTGCGGAAAGAGGACCGTCGTAGGATTTGAGGTCGCAGCAGTGCTAAATTACTTTTTTTGTTATGTTGACAACACTGTTACGTCATTATAGTTTGACAGTAAACAATACTGTACAATACAGTAAACAATAATGACGTAGCAGTGTAAAAAGGTCATTTAGTACTACTGCGATCTCAAATCCTACGACGGTTCTCTTTCCATGCAAACTCTATTTTTTTCTACAAGAGATTCTAAAAATCTAATATAATTCTAAAAAAACTGTCTATCCAATGACACTAATCCATAATGCTAAATATGTATCAGACATTTATATAAAACTTTTTGTGTGACTTGAAATGTCAATGCGGCTAAATGATGCTTAGAATTCATGTGGCCTATTTTCCACCCAAAAAACCACCCCACAATAAATAAATGGGACTTAAGGAAAGAGGAAAAAAACGGAACAGCCTTATTAAATAAGAAATATCATTGTGGCGTATTTGAATCTTACGCGTTTATATTAATGAAGCCCCATTAATATAATTTTCAGTGTAATTTCCATTAAGATGAAAAGCGATAAGCACTATAAATAATTTATGATGTAATTTTTCTTGTAAATCTGGCTAATATACGCTTACCTACCTAAGATTTTTAAGCTAAATAAGATTTGAAGTCTTGAAAATTTTAATTTTTTGAGCCTATTGACCGCATTTCACGTTAATATCGTGTCAGCTGTCTGCAGCTGCACAGCACAAATATTTTGTTAGACTTGATCAACTTCTGCTATCCTTGGTCCTCCTTTATCGTTAGAGGAGGTTCATACCCAGCGATAGGACAAATTATAAACACGATTGATTTCAAATAAAAAGAGACGAACCCAATGATTAACGAAAACGATAAAGCATAAAGCGTAAGCACCAAACTTACCTATAGTAATTTAGAACCTGTGCGAAGACCCCAGGATGCCTATCAAAGAAGTACTCGTTAAGCACCGGGTCGTAGTTGGCGAGCGCCTCTGTAAGCCGTGACAGTCTGGTAGCCGGGATCTTCTTCAGCGTCGCCTTATACGTTTCGTGGCGAATCCCCCCAACGTTCAACACTACGCGGTTCTCCGCGTCCATGTTGAGGAGATTCATTTCTGGTGGAAATAAACAGAAGTCAGAAACACAATACTAATCAGGCTAGTTATAAGATAAGATAACTTTATTTGTCTAAACATGTGTACAGATGGTGTTACAGTATGTATAAGATTTGTTTCAACATGCTTGGTCCATTAATTTTAGACATACAAATATAATTGTTTTATATCGATATCCGTAAAATTACAGTAAATATAGTAAATAAATAAACTACAATAAAATCAACAAAATTATAATTACAACCACGCTAAACACATAAAAAATGTAAATTGGAATTAGATCATATTAAATTTTATTTCAGGATGTCTATTCATCAAATTTAATGCAATTAATTTAATAATCATAGACTTTCTAAAGCAAAAAGTTTATGCGTGGGCAAATAGGATACGACGTTACAAAAAACGAATTGATAGGTATAATCAGAATCGTATGTTCCAAAGAAATGAGAGGTGGGTTTACCGAAAATGGGAAAAAGCGGATCCATGTGTGAGTGATGAGCACTTACCGGATGAAGATGTTACAAATACATTTTGGCGTAACATCTGGTCGGTGCCTGTCACTCATACAGAAGGTGATTGGATGCGAGATGTTAAGCGGTCATGTGAGAGTATATATAAAATGGAACCTATTGCCATAACCACAGAGGACGTAAGTAGTGCAGTCCGTTCATTACCAAATTGGAAATCAGCTGGTCCAAACGGACTGCACAACTTTTGGCTTAAGTAATAATAATAATAATAATTCTTTATTGACAGTAGTTGTGTTACAATAATCTCAGGATTCTCTGATTCCTGCACTAGTAGATACTGTGTTGCAGGAGCCAGTGTCCTCCCTTTGTTATGTGAACATTCATTGTTTCTGTTTATTTAATAAAAGAAATTTTAATACAAAAAAATAAAAAGTAAAACTAGAAATACTAATTTAAATGCGCGGTGTGTGTGCGCGTTTGTGTGTGTGTGTGCGTGTGTATGTGTGTGTGTGTGTGTGTGTGTGTGTGTGTGTGTGTGTGTGTGTGTGTGTGTGTGTGTGTGTGTGTGTGTGTGTGAGAGAGAGAGTCATATGTGTGTCGGGGCATAAGTTTGTTTACCAATTTAGCAAGTTCATTTATGAGTGCGTATATCACTTATCGACTCTTAGTAGGCTTTCCACAGTGTCGTAGTCCATCGTATTCAGCCAGGTATGTACAGTTCTTTTAAATTTAAAATGATTGAGTTTTTTTATTTTTTGTACCTTGTTACATTTATTATATGAGTAAGGGCCATGAAAATGAAAATGCCTTTGTCCAAAGGCACTTTTTGTTTTAGGTACCGGACAGCGTTCCACTCGTTTGCTTGACACAGGTAAGGTTGACACATATTTTGTGTGGTATCGTCTTAGGATCTCATAAACATACATTTTTCTTACAGAGAGGACGCCAGTCCTTTGGTATACTGCTGTGGTAGGATGTCTATATGGTAAGTACATCAACACTTTTAAAACCGCACGCTGGGCCCTCTCGGCAGACAAAAGGTAAGTTTTACCTGTGCCTCCCCATGCACAAATGCAGTATCTGATGATGCATTCACATAGTGCTCGATATGTTCCTATTAAGAGATCTATATCCCCAACGATACGTAGATTTTTAAATATGTGTATAAATTTCCTTATTCTCGATGTTACAGCCGCTATGTGAGGGCTCCATGTAAGTTGGTTGTCTACTGTTATTCCTAGATACTTTATAGATGTTACTCGACACAGAGTTGCACAGTCACATTTAGAGCGATTTACTCTCCGATTACAGGGATACATGTGTATTTTAAGAGTGTGTTTTACATGTGGTTGGCTTATAACTGATTTACTAAAACAGATATATTTAGTTTTATTGCCATTTAGTGACAGAAGGCTATCTTCTAACCAGACGGTAGCTTTTGCTAGGCCCTTATCTGCTTCTTGAAATACCTTGTCCCAGGAATCTTCATGAAAGAGCAAAACTGTGTCGTCTGCAAACATAATGATGTCCATGTTCGATTGAGTATCAACATTACATAGCTCATTTACATAAATGATAAATAAGGTAGGGCCGAGTGTGCTGCCCTGCGGTACACCATATCTGCAGACTGCACCGTCACTTTCAATCCCTGCCACTCGCACACTTTGTGATCTATCCGTTAGATAATCTTTGAACCACTCTAGAGCCACACCTCTTATGCCAACGTTTTCAAGCCGTGTTAACAAGATCGGTGTAGATCCGGTATCAAAAGCTTTTTGGAGATCCAAAAATACTCCTAAACACTTGTCACCTTTATCTAAGTATGTTACTATATTTGATACCAGTGTTAGAACAGCGTCCTCCGTTGATTTTTTTGCCCTAAAGCCAAATTGAGAGTTGCTCAACATTCCATTTTTTTCCAGGTAGTTGATTAGTCTTTTGTTTACAATTTTCTCTAATATTTTTGAAAGCGTTGACAAAAGAGATATGGGTCGATAGTTATATGGTTCGCTTCTTTCACCCGATTTAGAAGTGGTTCCGAAGCTCACATGCCCGTTTGGCATCTCAATTCCAATCAGCTTTGGATTCAGGGTTATTACCTCATTTTATGACCACTGGTATTACCCACTTACTCTACAAATCCGGTAGTGCCATGGATCCCAAAAATTATAGACCTATTACGTGCTTACCAACCGTATATAAGCTTCTAACATCTATTCTGAGACTCAAAATTACTACACATTTAAATCAAAATTCGATCATTTCTATTTCTCAGAATGGATGCAGAAGCGGGACCCGTGGCACTAAAGAGCTCCTTATCATGGATATGGCCATTAGCCAACAGGTGTGTCGTAACCGTAAGAATCTGTCGACATGTTGGATAGACTATAAGAAGGCCTATGACTCGGTCCCACATACGTGGCTTTTGAGAGTGCTAGAGTTGTATAAAATTGATACAACTCTTTGCACTTTCTTGAAGTCATGTATGAGGCAATGGAGGACGGTACTTCGCTATCCAGGATGTCGGCAGATTGCCGCAAGCGATGTACCAATAAAGATTGAGCGGGGCATATTTCAAGGTGATAGTCTGAGTCCCTTGTGGTTTTGCCTGGCTTTGAACCCTCTCAGTACTCTGTTAGAGGGTTCAGGACTAGGCTATAGGTTGCAGAAAGATGATCTAGTTATATCTCACCTTCTATACATGGATGATTTGAAACTACTAGCCCCCACTAATTTGCAATTGATAGCGTTACTGAAGGTAACTGAAAACTTTAGTAACTCTATCAAGATGGAATTTGGTGTGGACAAGTGTGCAGTTATGCATGTAAAGAAAGGCGTGATAGTGGAATCTGAAGGAGTCGAACTTTCCGATTCAACAAAACTCAGATCTCTGTCTGCCACCGAAACCTACAAGTATCTAGGTATATCACAATCATTGGGAATACCTGAACCTAATATGAAACAAGCGTTGCAGGAACGCTTTTTTGGCCGCCTGAAAAAAGTGCTAAAAAGTCTTTTATCAGGGGGTAACAAAATGCGTGCCTGCAACGGTTGGGTCATGCCGGTTCTGATGTATTCCTTTGGTATACTTAGATGGACTCAGACGGAACTAGATGCCCTTGACAGGAGAGTCCGTACACTGCTTACTGCATTTCGAATGCACCACCCACGTTCATCGGTAATGAGGTTGTATGTCCCACGAAAGTTTGGAGGTCGTGGACTTTTAAACATTAAGACCTTACACAATCGTGAGATATACAACCTTAGAGAATATTTTCTTCATACTGATGTGGGAGTGCATTGTAATGTAGTTGCAGTGGACAACGGACTCACTCCGCTCGCTCTGGCTAAAGGGAACTGGCGCAAACCTGTAGTTCTTAGTACTAATGAGCGCAGGGAGGTACGGAAGGGCAAAGCACTTCATGGTCGTTTTTATCGGGCCCTAAATGGGCCTGATATAGACTTAAAAGCGTCCACATCTTGGCTACGGTTCGGTGATCTCTTCGGAGAAACCGAAGGTTTTGTCTTTGCAATTATGGACGAAGTTGTTATGACAAATAACTATCGGAAATATATCCTGAAAGATGGTACGGTTGACATCTGTCGGGCATGCCACCGTCCCGATGAATCTATCAGGCATATTATTTCTGGTTGTTCTTGTCTTGCCAATGGTGAATATTTGCACAGACACAACCTAGTGGCCAGGATTGTACATCAACATCTAGCCCTTAAATACAACCTTGTGAATTCAGAGGTGCCATATTACAGGTATGTGCCCGACCCAGTTCTCGAAAATGGTCGAGCCACTTTGTATTGGGATCGATCTATCATCACTGACAGAACTATTGTTGCAAATAAACCTGATATAGTGGTGATAGACCGATTAGAGCGCCGTGCAATGATCATCGATATCGCTGTTCCTCATGACGAGAATCTCGTGAAAGTCGAAAAAGATAAACAAATCAAATATTTGGATTTGTCTCACGAGATTGTCGATATGTGGAATGTCGAATCGGCGATCATTGTTCCGATTGTCATATCGGCTCATGGATTAATAGCCAAGAGCCTCGATCAACACCTTAAGAGGCTCGCGTTAGACGGTTGGATCAAGGGACTGATGCAGAAGGCAGTTCTTCTCGACACGGCCCGTATAGTGAGGAGGTTCCTGTCTTTGGAGCCCTAACCACCGGTATCTTGGTCCCTGGTATATTTTTATGTACATATTTAAAAATGTAATTTATATGGTAGAAGATGAATAAAGAGAATAATAATGTAGGTAGGTACATGTATCTTAAGAAAATTACAATAAAGTTAACAAATTAAATTTAGCCGCTTAAACTGATGATATGTAAAAGGAATTTGTAATTCTGTCAAAACTACTAGCAAACTGATGTTTTTTAAACAAGAAAGGACGGGCTATATTATTTACTAGCCTTTTCCCGCTGTCTCCTAAGGATCATAGCACAATATTACAAAGCCTATAACCCTGCTCAATGAACCACCTATCCAATACAAAAATAATTATTCAAACCTGACTGAAGGTTTCAGAGGTTAGCAACATTTTAAACAAAGAAACAAAAAACTCATCAGTTTTATTATATTGGTATGGTAGAAATTAGCGCGAATTATGCACGACAGAATTTTTACACACAATCCCTTTTTAATTTTGATAGTTAAAATATAAGACATGATTTCATGGGGTGAGTTAAGGAAAAAAATTATTAAATAACTAGTACAGACCGTATAACTAAAAAAATATATAAGTGATAACACTGATAACATATAAAAGCGATTAGTTAAGAGATACAACATAAAACTACATGTTTTAATAAGCAAAATCTTTCGCAGCGTTTATGCACGAAAAAATATTAAGTTAATTTTTTTTCATAAATATAAAATGCTTTAAAATTTAAGTCACAATTAATATTTTACTAAATTTCAGAATAACTATTTTGCATTTAACTATATTCCAACAACGTCTTTAAGAAAAGAAGAATTCACGTAAATGTAAATTATAGATTCCTTCATCTATGTTTACACTAATGGATTGATGTGTAAAAATAAAATATATTTATAATTATTTACTTTGTCATTGTTCTCCAGTTAATCAAAATTTGTTTATCCTTTGCATATTTTTTTATGAATACTAAAGAATTTAGCTTTGTTGTTAATTTTACTAATTTTTTTTTTTCCTATAGTATTTGCCATACAATATTTCTAATTCAATGTCAATATCTATAAAGATTTTGTCAAAGTTAGTCACACACAACCATCAATTATATTCTTAAGACATTACTTGGCACCCGCTGGATCCACATTTTGCGAACAATATTTTTTCCTGCAAATAAGGAATGTATCTTTCAAATTCTTTTGATAGATTATGAACGGGATCATGATTCTTTTATTACGAAATAATTGTATTATTCTTGGCAGTTTTCCATGATCAATTGGTTGGAAAATCGGCCTTTTCTTATTTATAAGTGGGCTAACAGCTGAGGAAATATTGTTTGTATTTATGATGTGTAGTAAAAAACTAAATGATTTGTCTTTTTGGCCTGATGCAGTAATTAAATAATGTTTGCGATAGAATAACATTAATAAGTTTAATACGAGCTAAAGTTTTGAATGATATTTTGGGTGCTCTAAATTTAAAACTTGATCTAGAATGTTCTGCTTATATGACTGGGAGGCAGATTTTCGAAAAAATAAAAAAAACACGAAATCTGGGGTAGATTTCGTGTTTTTTTTATTTTTTTGAAAATCTGCCTCCATATGCGGGCCTGCTGCGGGCCCGGATTTTTCTTAAGTGAAATTTCATAGCCGTTGCTTATACATCTTGATTAATTTTATTTATACCATTAACAAAACTTGAAACATTTATATACTTACTGGCGACTTCTCCTCTCTCCTCTGGTTATCTAACTAGTAAGTGTGGGCTACGGCGACCGACTTTGGCCTCTCCTCGACATCACCGCGATATAGTCGTCTTCTAAACCGCTAAATATCTCGTGTGGTGGCATTGCTGGTTGAGAGAATCCTGGTGACAAAAACAATTATGTCAACAATCACCTTTAACAACAAAAGATGTTAATTAACGTAATAATATTTGAACTTATTAATTACACTAACACACAAAAAAAAATCTAAAAATGGTTTTTCTATAAAACTTATATATGATCTTTTTATTTATCACAAAAAATTTTTTCGAAAACCCAATTCTCACATACTCATATTTCGTGATCGCGTTAATTCCCGTATAAATACACAATTAAGTATATCATGGAACGTGAAAGTTTACAAGTTAGAACACACATTCTGGTCAATTTACAATCGTGCTATTTCTTAGATTATCAATAATGTTAATTTCTACTCATCGTAGGACACAGCTGATGCTGTGTTTTGACAGTGTAGAAGACGTTGACACTGTACTATTGTGAAATTCCTTTAACATTATAACGTCATAAACATGGCGATTAATCGTGGAGCATTCGTACTTCGTAATCACATGATTCTTTTTAAAATGTTATCAATTTGGAATTGATTATAATTAATAAAAAAGATATTAAAGTTTTTCGCATCGACTACTAATATAATTTATAAAAATACATAAAAAAAAACTTTTTTTCATCAACCTAATTATTATAATAACAGCTTTTGCCACCTTGTTTGCTTGTGATAAAGTTACTTTTCTTGCCCTGGGTAACGGAAGGTACTGTTTTGGAATGAAAGGTACCCTATGACCTTTTCAACCTGTACACAATTTTGTTCATGATCATTGGTTGAGTAGTTAAGAATAAGATGAGAAAGAGTAACATTGTTTGTTAACAAACTCATTTTCGTATTTACAATATTAGTGGGGATTACTGATCAGAAAACACTTGTACTTTGAGTGAACGTTTCACTGTCAATTCAATTGGTAGAACAGACAATATAAGAAACGCGGCGTGTTTTTGAAACGCATTTAAATTACATTACAAATGCTTACATATTGCATTGAAAATCAAGATACCTACTAAAACAAACGCATCGTCCAGGCATGCAAAAGTAAAGAAAATAAATTACCTTTAATCAAGTTTAACTTTCAAGATAACTTACCCACTTTTGTATAAGACATAAAGCTTGCTTACAAAATGATAGTGAAAAAATCATTCTTAATATCGAATACATGATATTAGGGTTTAAGTTCAAGAAAATACCACGACACGAACGACAAGGCGTTACCTCAACCTCAAAATTTATTCACATTTTAACCTTTATAACACCATTTCTTTTTGACAAAAGTGTGACCTAACAATTCGCTGGTTTGCGAGAATAGCGACGCAACTAAAAATTATTGATTTTAGAGAATGGCAATGAATTTGTGATTTCCGCTAGAGTCTTTTGCCTCAAATATATAATGAACTTGTCGCTTTCTAACGAACGTTAGCACGAAATCGGCGTAGCATCTCTGTTCACCATAAAATATCAAAGATTTATACTCGTTTGGCATACTTAGTTCAATTCAACTGAATTTTGAATTACGTCGATATTCTCGCAAACCAGCGAATTATTACCATTGTAGGGATAGAGCAAAACAGGCAATTTCATTTCATACAAGTATTTACCAAAGGTGTATTATGCAGACAACACTTTATAACTTTTTTACATTGACCGATAGAATTGAATATGTATAGTGGCGAACGAAATGTGACCTTGACACGACCTGGTTATACAGGTCGATTTTATTTTAGTACCACGCGGTATAGTATTGATTATACGACTCAGACGTTTGTACTATGTTTTGGAGTTTGTAGTGAAATTTTGCGTAGTAATGCTGTCATACTTATCCCACTAATATTATAAATGTGACAGTTTGGATGGATGGATGGATGTTTGTTACTCTTTCACGCAAAAGCCACTTAACTGATTGCAATGAAACTTGGTATATAGATAGCTGGAGACCTGGATTAACGCATAGGCTACTTTTTATCCTGATATTCCCACGGGATTGGGACTTACACGGGTGAAACCGCGGGGCGCTGTATTAAATATAACACATTAGAGTTAAATACACGTTTATCTTAACTTACTCGTTTTAGAGATTGAATTTTATAAATTTTAAATGTAGAAGAAAACAAATATTTCTGATTTTTAATTAACTTCTGAGTCAGGGCTTCCAATTAAATTTGTACGTGAATTCCAACGTATATCGTCTGCATTCGCGTATGTGTTTTAAGCCCGACTGGTTATGGATACAAGATGGTTCCTTTATGAACGAATGAGGTGTAAATTACTGTTTCAATTTAAAAAAGATACGGTTCGATGGAAAAAGATTTTGACCTATATATATATATATATATATATCATTGGAGTATGTGTCGCAGAATGAGCAAGGCAATCTTACACTTTCGCACGACATTGGAAGAAATTTGTCTGGTACGTGTATCTAAGGATACGTATCTTATGTATCTATGTCAAACTAGATATTGATGCATTTCAGACTTATCAGTATCTGTTTAACTAATGAGTTGTGGTGTAATTTTAAATTAGAAATCAAGCCCAATAAAGTAGCCTCTCAAACCAAAAATTCGTATAGGGTATGAGGTGGTTACCTGGCGTAGGCAGTAAGTATCTTCCTTCAACAAAAAGTTGTAGCAAGGAAAGCCCCATATTATGTTTCTTGTGGTAGGTAGGGCCTTGAAGGTACTTTAAAATTGTCTTATAGTAGATTCTGTCGAGTTAGTCACTCACTTAGTGAACACTACAAAACTACTAACAGCTCACAGGTTGTGTGTGTGGTGGGGCCTTTGGATTGATGGCAAAAAATGTTTTCGGGCTTAGTAGTTAGCACATGCGATGGACGTGAGAATATAATAATAAAAGAAAAAACAATAAACTTTATTTTAACGTCTTGTGATTTTGTTAAAGTAAGTTATCTTTGTCTGTCTTCTTCCGGTGTAAACGCATTAGTCCAGTCGGGATAGACATTTAGATAGATAAAAATTAGCGGACGCGATTTTTTTTTATTAGACGGGGGGTTGTAAGTTTACATTTCGATTTTCGAGGCAAGCCCGCCATTGGATTCGCCACCATCTTGATTTCTAGTTCAATTTTTTCGTTTTTCTGAAATAACTCGTTAATTTGCAACTTTAGAGCAAAAATGGTAGTATCCAAAGTTGTTGGAAATTTAATTTCCCATAAGTTTGGTCATTTTCATTTTTACGCTAGGATCAATGATGACGATGACGAATGACTTCAACTAACGAGTTATTTCAGAAAAACAAAATTGAACTTCAAATCAAGATGGCGGTGAATCCAATGGCGGGCTTGCCCCGAAAATCGAAATGTAGACTTCCAACCACCCCCCCCCCCACGTTTACAAAAAAAAAAAATTGCGTTCGCGAATTTTTTTCTATTTAAGGCAATTTTATGTCTATCTCGACTGGACTACATAGAATTTTTAAAATTCGGTTAATATTTACATTTATTTTTAACCCAATTCTAAAACATATCACAACTTTACAATGTATACCTACCCTCCAACATCAAGTTTAACCCTTTCGTGTTTAAGCAAAAAATAAAAGGTCCCATTGTTGCCGAGACAGTTTGATTAGGGAAGTTTTATAAGTGGTCGGGTCACTACGATCTGAAGATTAGGAGTTGATAGGATTAACGTTTTCAATTATAACTTGTTCAATTGTTGTGTTGATAAGTTTTGGTTGTGTAATGTGTGAAGTGTGGCTATTATTATTTATGAGTTAAATTTAAATTGTTATTTGTTATAATTTTGTATAAGTCTTGCACGTTTTGGAAAACATTACAGTGCTGATAAAAGGCTTGTATAATAGTTTAATGATAGAAGAGGATGCTTGTGGGATATGTAGGGATAGAAGCAAGTTTCGGGCTGGTGTCTCTGTCTACCCCGAAAAGAGAACTGCGTGAATTCATTTAAATATGCTCAGATACATTGACATTAATAATAAAAAACTGTTTCGTCGCTCTATTAGCTTGTGGTGGTGGTGTTTTCAATTTTATATATTTTTGCCTTTTTTTTCTTCTAGTTTATACAATGTCATAATCTTTTTAAGTTAGAATTCAACATGTCTCTTTAAAATGTAGTGATGCATTTGATTTTAGAAACGTGTTAAGTATATTATGAAGTTTTAAATATGTTATGCTGTATCACATTTGAAACATAAAATAAATAAAGGAAATAAAAAGTCATTAATCACAAAGTCCTTAACGAAGATCAATCTACAACTTTGGCTATAGAAGAGGGTAATTTTTACTCTAATAACGAACTGACACTTAAGTTCCAGTTTAAAACTTGAGATAATGAGCCTCTTCATAATGAATACAATGCCCTTAATAATGTTCTCGTACGTCGTGAGTGGGAAGATTAAAAATCGTTAGCCCCTTTTAAAAAAAGGGACACATATTTATGATGCACGGATTAATGTTGAAAGAGATAGAGAGCTATAGAAAAAAGAGAGAGAAAATGAGATATTTGTTCTGTACTTTGTATTAGTAAGAGAAAAGTATTTTAATAAAAAACATATAAATGCTGAAAGTTTCCTAAGAACTCCTTTAAATTACTAAAACAAATCGAATCAAAAGTTAGTACAACCACAATATTTGAAGTTAATAAACTGTATGAAAGAGAATGTAATTATTTTTACCTACTTCAATCATACCCGGAATGTGATTGTGAATTAAGATTAACATCTATGTTTTTGTTTATTTAACTTATTTAAGAAAATAAAAAGTCACACAGATGCTTACAAACTAAACATTAAAATAAAGTAATGCTTTTGTGAGACCAGCAACATTTTGAACATAATATTTTAAAACAATCATGCTTTATTCCTACTCAGACGAACTTAAACGATTCAAAAAATCTTAATAACTTAAAAATCTAAATTTTCAAATTATGCAATCTTTGTATCACACATGTGACATATATTTGTAATCAGCTGTCTTTACCGAAGTTGTAAATGTAGGTACATTTATTTTTACTACACCAGCAAGGTTTTAGTAATTAACTTCTGTAACGATTCTCCCTAAAAATAAGCATTCAAATAATAAATTAGTCATAAATGACAAATTATAATCTGTCATGATTGATACACGCAGTGTGACCCAAGTTTACTCCAATAAATTCTGAATAGAGGAATCGTTAATCATCACCCTGGGAGCCTTTTATGTGCTGTTGTCAATAGAAAATTTTGTAATGTAGGCCTGGGTATTGGCATTCAAATATTGTTGATAGTATTATGTTGTGTTACTTTCTTTCAATTTGAACCTCCGCGCAAGAACTAACAGCTAATACAATTCATTAACTAATCGAAAATGTAAGCATAAATAAAGCCAATGAATTAAATGGAGACAACAAAGAAAAAAAAACAACCGTTGGATTACATGATATCAATACTTTGTAGAAAATAGAAGAAACAATTAATTATGAAAAATATTTGATGTAGCTTTTAAAACTGCGTGACAGAAAAGAAAATTTGATAGTACGATTCAGATTTTTGAATTAAAAAAAACTCAAACTTTGCCACGAAAGTTTTGTCATGTAATATTAAAGTGATTGAATGACGCAAAATGAAAATTAAGCCTTACTATTCATGAAATTTAAATTAGGCAAAACCCTTCTTAGTGAATAAGCTTTTTTATAAATGCCTCATAGTTAAAATCATCGGACAAATCGGGGATTACAGAGCAATGCATTCAATAATACAAGGTTGCTTAGTGCTTTAAATTAAATATTTAGGAGGTAGGAATCTGAAATCAAAGAAAGCCATAGTAAAGCTTATGATGAGAATAAAATCAACTAAATACAGATTTTCAAAATTTCTGAGATAATTCCTAATATTTATGAACGATAATTTTAAATTTATGTAATATTATCTACATTGAATTTAAGGTATGTTTAAATTTTAATTGTAATTACTCTGTTATTTTAATAATAAAAATCACCTAGTAACTAAGCGCGTTGGTGTCTGTGGTAAATTTTCTTTATGGGACAAAAATTTGTGTGATCAACAAATAGTTGTCCCAAGTCTGGGTGTTCTTTGTGTCCGTTGTTTGTATGTTTGTAAAGTCTCCCGCGACACAGGAGTCGTTCCTAATGCGGGAGTTGTCTTTTTAAGAAGAAGAAACAAGAAAGAAAGAAGAAGTATTTAAGTCTCTAAATTCCTTTATTTTTAAGGAAATTTGTTTTTTAAATACATTTTTAATCAATTTGAATAAACCAATATCTGTAAAGTAATCGTTACGTAATTTCATGATGCAACACAAAGTTGCGCGTTCTCCAGCTATGGTACGACAAAATTTCGGTGCAAAAAGTCGTTGAGTATGTGTAACACAAATCCGTTGGGAACAACTAGGTATTTGAATATAAATTTGGTTAACTAGCTTTTTACAATCGTAATGATTATGAAAAACATTAAATAGTAACATTTAGTGTGAACAAAGAAAATGTATTCAAAAGGTTAATACTATGAAGGTCTTAAGCGAAAGCATTTATAGCGTAGGTACAGCCCGTAAAAATTTTCGCTGTATCATTTCTATGGTATCTTTGTACTTGACGTAAAATGGATTCCAAATAACAGTAGAATATTTAAGTTGGCGTCTGAGAAGAGTATATACAGAGTTAGATATGATGAGGGTCTTTTGAATTGAGAACAAGTACGCATTATAAAGCCATATAATTGATACGACTTATTAACAATTTGAGTAATGTGAGCATCGAAATGTGATTTACTGTCAATAATTATTCCAAAATCTTTAATTTCGGATACTTTCTCCAAACAACAGTCATAAAACGAGTATGCTTAATTAATTGTGTTCGTTTTTTGGGATGGTTATGGCTTTGCATTTCGTAAATCTCAGGTACAGCTTATTTTCGACACAGTAATTTTAAAGACGTGTGAGATCGTCCTATAGCCCAATACAATCACCTTGAGTTCTAATCCACTGATGTACTTTAAGATCGACTGCGTACACGAGAAAATGTGAATTTTTAAAGCCATATCTAATGTCATTTATATACAGAACGAACAATAATGGTCCCAAAATAGAGAAATGAGGGAAACTAATTTTATTAGACGTAAAACCATTTATCACTACTTTTGCGTTCTGTTGTGAATGTAAGATGCGAGCCAACGTAATAGATTTCCACGAATACCATTAAAATGCAATTTGGTATTAGGTTTACTAAAAGCAGATCTCAATACATTTTGAGATCAGTAACCGACACACAGTTACCATTTTACAGTAAAAGACAGAAACAACAAACTTGCAAGCTAAAATATGAAGAAAGCAATCACAATTTTCAATCACAAAAAGGGGTCGAGCTGAACGAAACGGCGGCCAAGGGAGATATATTAATATTTTTCTTTTTGCTTATGCTACGGTCCCCTGTGCGGACAGGGTTGGACTAGTGAGGCAGATGGTGCAAAAAAAATTAGTAATATTGAGAGAGACATATAGTAACGCCGTAAAGTAACGTGAAACAATTTTAGGGAGAATTCCTAATTTTTAGTACGGAATCCTTATTTTGAAACTAAAAAAAGACTTAAAAACTAACTGATAAAGCTTACGCACGAAACGAACGAGATAACGCTTTCGTATACGATATGCACACGAATAAATATTACTAATACACTTGAGAAGCATTTTCTGTAAATTTACAACTCTTTTATATCCCTATTTAAACTGGTACAACTATAAATAAATATGAGAACATCTTTCTGCAGAACATTGTTGGGAAAATTACAGGATATGTAAAAGTTATACCTAAACGAGGGCAACACGCTTTAAGTGATTTTCAATCATTTAAAGTACTGAAACTGTCTTATGACCAGAATCAAAGTCAGATATGAAAGTGATTTTAAAATCATAACTTGATTTTGAAATCTTGGGAAGTCAATTTATCAAACTGAGTAAAGTGATATAAAATTACCTGGTCAAAGATTTTTATTTTTTGCACCCAGCCCCTACTAAGAGTTCGTTCCTGTATTATACAAAAAAAAATACCAAGCCAAATGTTTCAAAATATATAAAGAACACAACCAGGTCCCAAGTGAATTTATAGTACTATGGTTTTAGATTTTGCCTTCCCCATATATTTTAAGACTACATTACATTTATAGAATTATGCAACTACTCTTGTATATATTATGTAGTATGTGTATCTACTCACCATCATCATCACATCACCCCAAGGTTGACTGGTAGAGAATGCCCTGGGCATTAAGTCAGACTTTCTATAAATTGTGAGTTAAGTTTTAAATAAATAAATATATCTGAATAAAACACTACAGCAGTTCTAGCGTCCGTATTGTTATACTACATAACATTGGATAGAAAGGTTCTGTCGTAGACACGTTTTAATAAACGTATCTATTATAGTAAACTAATAATAGTGTCACTCACTCACTTTAGTAATACGATAAGCATTGTATCTATTCTCTTTGTAACTAATTCACATCCATGATACAGTGCGATCATTATTGTCATTGTTAGTACAGTATTTTTAACTGGGTTATAAGAAACTAGCTTTTGCCTGCGGCTTCGCTCACTTGAATGTTCATTTTTCGTTTGATTTGTCAATTAATTCAAGTATACCTCAGTAACACTATTTTTTTTGGCATGTACTTTATGTAATTTTCTGTACCCCTGAAAATGTGTTTGCGACTTGTTATCGTCTTGTTACAAATAACGATAGGCTTAGACAGTAACAGAATAAGATGTAGAAGTATAAAAAAAAAATTTATACCTCCGAAATATACAGTACCTTGTCACGGTGGATCATTAATAAGTCGTAAGTACTAACTTTTAAACTTTCGCGTTCCATGATATAATTATGTATTTACACGGGAATTAACGCGATCACGAAATAGGCATTACATACCTCTGAATTGCCTGACGTTTCGACCAGGTTGCACTGGCCGTGGTCGAAGGCTTACCCTGCCTGTGCCCTAAAAATTAAATCTGTACTCCTAATAATTTGACTTGATTTTGATCTATAATTTAGTTAGCCTTTGGGTACTATATTTTCATGATTTAAAATTTTATTTAGATTTTATTTAAATTTGTGGTTTGGAAAAAAAATTCTAACAAAAAACTAATAATATTTGAATAAGTAGGAATATATTTCTAATTATTAAATCAGTTCTACGGATTTCTGAAAAATATTCTCAAATAATTTTCCCTGAAATATGGGTAAATTTTATTGTAACATTTATAACATAATTCTCCTTTTTCTACTTACAAGTACATCACAATAAATAAAATGTACTTTCTTGTCAATTTAACAAAGTAATTTGAACGCATCATTTTATTTCTTTCATAATATATATCTTTAGCAAGTTTCTCCAACAATGTTCCCTCGTTTCCTGCTTAACCATTATTACAGAAAGTTAAAGGCGATACATCAACTAAGACATAAAAGTAAAAGTTATTTGCAGTTCGCAAAGTCGTACCAGTTACGACTAACGCCTTTTAATTACAATAGTCATTTGTTACTAAATAAAATCGTACTATGACAATCTAATCGTGTTTATCACGACAGACAAAGCTTTTATTAATATTACTAATGTTTTTAAACTGTTCATAGTTTTGTTTCTTTTTTTAATTAATTTTCATACAATACTATTACCACTATTACTATGAACAGTGCACGCAGTGACCGTCTAAATGAAATTTAAACAAATTAAATGAAGGTCACAAAGTAACACTTTTATAATATACTAGCCGTTCCCACAATTTCACCAGCGTTTATGGTCACTGTTCCACTCCTATTGGTCGTAGCGTGATGTTATATAGCCTATAGCCTTCCTCGATAAATGGGATATCCGACACTAAAATAATTTTTGAATTCGAACTAGTAGTTCCTGAGATTAGCTCGTTCAAGCAAACAAACAAACAAACAAACTCTTCAGCTTTATAATATTAGTATAGATTATGTTAGAACTTCAAATATTAGAGTATGGTAAGAACCATGTGGGTATTTTTTTTTTAATAATAAAAATAATAATTTATTGACACGTTAAGGAATACATGCTACATTTATGTATATTACTATTAAAACAGCAATTAATCAAAATAATAAACCCTATCTCTTAAGAGATAGTGTTCGGCTATCAGTTTACACTAATAAGATTAATTAATACAACAGGTTGGAAAGTAGTGTTGATAGTGTTTGTATAAGTACTCTTTGGTGTTGATCTTGCATCAAAGTAAACAAAAATACTTTTTACGAGTATAATATCCAATTGTGTATGTATTTTGTGGTGTGTGTGTGTCTGGGTGTGTGTGTGTGGGTGTGTGTGTGAGTGTGTACGCGCGTGCGTGTCTGCGTACGTGTGTGCGCGTGTGTATGTATGTTTGTGTTTGGCCATGAAAGGTACTTTAAATGAGACTCTGGAAATAGTCTTGTTTTTTTCCCGAGGCCTCTGTTACAGACTTAAAGAAATCATTCCTGAACCAAAACCAATCCTTATTTTTGTATTCACCGATTACCAAAGGCAAACACGCAAATTACAATAATTACCTATTACTACAACTCATTTATTTTAATGTTGATGTTTCATTGTTACAACAGTGATTTATAAAGGTCATGTGACGGTTTACCGATAAACTGGCAATTAAGACCTATACAGGTTATATTTATGGTTGCTAAGGGACATTCGATAAATATAACAATGTTTATTTTTTAATAAGGTATGCAATCGATTGGGCCTCCAGTAGCCTCACTAACTCGGCGAAAAGCAATGCAAACATTGCTTCACTGCCGGTTTTATGTGAGGCCGTGGTATCATTGCAGTCGAGCCGGCCCATACGTGCCGAAGCATGGCTCTCCCACTGTTAACAAAATACTCTTACATATAAATAATGTAACTACATGAAATACTGTACGGTTGTATAAGTTTTGCCAATATTTGATATATTTAAAATCGAAGGCACAGCTGCTTTTCGTCTAAAAACTGAGAACAAAATATCATACTAAAATAATTCTCACATAATTATAAAAATAATATTCAAGTTCATTTTAGGATCTGTTTAAGAGTTTATATCTATCTCAAACTCCCTTAATTTCTTTGAGTTAAGCAAACAAAAAACCCGGGTAATTTCATTTTAGGATACAAAAAGAAAATGTATTTTATAACAGCTTTGAAGATAAATATAATGTTAATTATGAATGACAATTTATTTAGGAGCTATGAAGCTTTAGGGAATCGGGGGCGAAGGTCGTATGGAAATTATTTTGGCAACGCGATTTTATGTTAATGTTATAGCACTAAAGTACATTTTCGTTTAACTATCAGCGGTTTTCGTATAATTTACATTGTGTACTCATTATTTGTGCGATGCGATTGTTTTTATTCTAAACTTTATCACTATAGTAACCTATACATTCGTTAGATCATGAATAATGAATGTAATGGTAATGCTTAATGCAGTGACGTTACTATTAAACATAAAAAAGTAAAAAAAAAAACTAAAAAACACGCTTTAATAGAAAACCAAACCAAAAAAGTAGAAAATAATTTTCAATAAATTTAAATTAAGAATAGTGTGATTAACAAAAAAAAATATTGTAAATAGCGTGGGGTGCTTTTTACGATATTTTCAACGATAATTTATTAAAGTTGTAACTAACTCCCCTTGATGGGAGTGGGTAATTTGCGCACCTGCTGCCTTCCTCGGATTTTGTCGCCGTTTTTCAGAGGGATCTCCGGAATATTTATTTTAAACGCGTACTTGGCTCAAGACACTACCGTATCTTCGGATTTATAACATCGCTAATCCTGAAGATCCTGATTAGGATAATGGAACAAACTATTTCAATTATTGCATTGTCATCGGTCCTTGATTAGTGTGCAAAGTTTCAAATTAATCCGACGTTTTTAAGAGTGTGAAAATCACGTTCAAAGATTCGGTTACATACATACATACCAAACTAATAAAAGCGTGTTATACAGGCCTCTAGCACTTGCTTTTGAAATAAGTTCTTTACAATAAATAGTCGATAATAGTGAATAGTCAACCATCTTTATGTCATCAAAATTATAGATCAACACAGACAATGTCACCGCATTCTTTGCTTTGTCAAAAGTATAATTATTAAAAGAATTGTAACAAATAATGCCGTGTTGCAAATAGTTAAGAAAACTACAACTATATTCTAGTTTGTAGTGCAAATGTTATTAGACGAAAGTGTATATTATATTAGAGACACCTCACACGCGGCCGTCTGGTCCCAAGCTAGGCAGAGCCTCTACTATGGTAACCAAACTGCTGATAAACATACTTAAGTATATAAAAATCATTTTATTTGTCTTAACATGCACCACAGCTAATGTTAAACTTGTAATAAATTGTAGTACAAATTCCTATATCTATTATTCCATTAAAACTAATTAAATATATATATATATATAGGTACTGACTATTTACATGCATGCGTCATAAAATTCCTCCGCATCGGCATCGTCGCCTACTAGCAGTGTTCCCAGAAGGCTGGCAGCATTGCCACGTTGAATAGCAATGCTAATTCTCTGTGCAAGAAAAAGGCCCGCCTTTCGGTCACGAGAAGTGTCGATCAGTGTGTGTCATGTGTAATATTTCTAAACCCATACCGAAAAAATGACCATGCTCATCACACAATTTTTTGTAGGGTGGGAATTGGCCCTAGGACCTCTGGCTCACCAGTCAAGGTCACTAACTACTAGACCAACAGGCTAGTCAATACACAAGGATAATGCTTTGTTGATCGAAATTTTATTATGTATTACTAGCAACCCGCCCCGGTTTTACACGGGTAGGAGGGTATATGATTACATTTTTTTGTTATTGTTTGTGAATCTTAGAATATAGACACATAGCGTTGCTACATTGTAATAGATCTGAGGAATAACTCCGTAAAACATTGTATTAATATATTTCGATTGATTTACGCGGCGCACCCTAGTAATTTAAGCGCCCATTTGCCATGATTTTATCCAACATCTTCAACACTCATCGTCATATTTCAGCAAATTTATACGAAGCCTTTATGAATAATAGACCTGAACCTTCCTCATTGATCATCCATTGGTAAAAACCGTATGAAAATCCGTTTGGTACTTTCGGATCTTCAATAATCATCATTATATTTTAAGTAATTTACACAAAACGTTAATAAATTATACACCTAAACCTTCCTCATGAATCACTCTGTCTATTGGTGAAAACCGCATGAAAATCTGTTGAGTAGTTTTACAGTTTATCGCGAATAAACAGACGTGGCGGGGACTTTGTTTTCTAATATTATGTAGTGATGTAGTGATATATAGTGATGTCTAAAAAACCTTAGACTGTAACTTCAATTGAACTTGTACAATGATATCTTAAAAAAAATGTTGATTATGCTATAAATTAGTCTAGAAAGCTTTACTTACGTATCTATCGTGGCGGTGACCGCCGTTGTACTGTCAACCCGTCGAGGGCTGAGCTTCACACAATCTGTGAAAGAATGAAATATAGCTCAGACATATGTAGTTTGTATTTCAGTTTTATTTTTTTTAATAATAATAATTCATTAATAATTGGTACACATTATTACAGATCTTAAAAAAAAATAGAAATATATATGGGGGCCTGTACCAGGGTAAACCTTATCACGTTCCCGGAGGACTCCTTCCTACTGTATACCCGGGTTCCCCTGCAATAGACCCACTTGTGACGGAACACCGTGTCGTTTTAGTCGGTTCGATTCCGAATTCCGACATACCACTAAAAAAAAAATGGGTAAACCTTATCACAGGCGGTAAGTGCCCTACATTATATAATTGTTTTATCGTTACAATATTTATGAAACATACATGTCTACAAATAGACTTGTCTATGTAGTATACAATATAGGAACATTAACATTATGAGACTATTATTTATTTACCAACAGCAATTAAATACTCAGTCTGGTTGTAGTCTAAACTTTGCAGATACTGACTGACAAGGTTCTTTGCTTTAAAATAGTTGAGGTGGTATATGGATGTCTTTTATTTATCCCGTTGAAAAGAAAAGGACCCAAAAATGCAAAAAATCTATTTGTGAATACAAACCTCTATTCCGAAAGTGTGATACAGACTATTTCTTTCCGTCTCTTTGTGTTAGTAAAGTAAACATTGAAAAGATATCGAAATTTTCAGAGAGGTTACTAACGGATAGTTAGATAATCGATGTTTCGTGGTAAAACGAAGTAACCTCTCCGTCGTGGCTTAAACTAGTTAATGCTTTTTCTACAAGCGTAGGGTCATAAATACTAAACATATAACACAGTGGTTTCTTGACTCAAACCAAGCATAGTATACTAAAATATACTTAGGATTCTAGAACAGGGATAAACATAATTAAAATACTTTAATTTTGTAAATACAAAATACATACGTATTACATTTAGAAATGTCCAGGAAAACCAAAAACAGAGATTTGTAAAGAGCGGGAATCGAAACTACCGTGACACAAACGACCTAGAAATAGTTTTAACAGTCGGCACACGCGAGTAACTGCTTTCCAGGCTCTTAGTAATATAATATATGAAAAATGGGTTGTATTTAATATTAATATTTTTGTACCAACTTCTACATAAGTGAAGTGTTAAAAAAAGGAAGGGAGTGTTACTGTATTTTTGTTAAGTTTATTATTAAACTCTCAATACACATATTGACGTAAAAATGTGAGGAACCGATTTTATGAAGTTCACTGCCTAGGAACCAAAATATGATTATATCGAGTCTGTGGGCCTGCAGTAACCACAATTTGCTTGATTGCCTTAGAACGAGAGCCGACTCATCAGAGTATCATTTAAAAGCAACAAAATTTCCCTACAAGAAACAAAAAGGTGTTACACCTTGGTACCCAACAAGACTGTTTTCGGGTATATCACTCTAGGCTGAAAACTTTTAGATTATGCCTGCTTATGTCCACTTCTGTTCCTTCTCTTCAACTACAATCTACTTATTTAATCATAGTAGGTAAAAATGTTTATGTATTCTTTCAAACTACACAAGGCCCTCAATAAACTATTTGATTTTTCTTCCTAAATTTCAAATATTGGAAGTTTATGAGCGCCTTAATACCGATCCTGAGCCGGGTTTGGCTGGCGTAACATTCGACAGTAAACCTTCAAAAAGGTTTTCCTAAATAAAGTAGGTAAACAATGAAATAAAACCTTGACCCCTGAAATGATGCGGACGTTTAGGGGCTAGTCAGACTAGCCAAATATATCAATGGACGGTAAAAAAAATACGCTTCTTTCATGGGGTTAGAATATTTGATTTTCTTAGGGTAAATGTTTCAAATGATACATGACTAAAAAGGTTAATCTATTTATGTTGTTTTCGGGGACTTCCTTCTTAGGGTATAGCCGAGTCCCTTGCGATAGACTCAATTGTGACGGAACACTGTGTGGTTTTAGTCGGTTCGATTCCAACATACCACTTCACCAATAGCCATAGTGGGGTGATGACAAGTGGGGGTTTCCACACAAAAAAAATTGTTTATGTTAATAATAGTCACTGCTTTCTTTTTTTTTTGGTAATTAGAATAGGCGTTTCCGTTGAAACACTAGCAAATGCACATTCGGAAACCAAAAACTAAGTGCAAACTATAAGTTATAAGCGGAAAAGTGATAACAATATCTAAATACATTTGAACCTAACCTAAATTTCGGACTCCATTATTTAAACAAAACACGCTACCAACATTAAAAACAAACGTCAAGTGACATTGACACACAGAGGGTTGCTAGCAAAAGAAACGGAAAAGTAGCAAAAACAACATGGAGAAAATATGAAGATGCTATTATGAAAACTGGAAGAAAAGCTGAATCAACAAACTCTAACAATAACAAAGTCTGTAACCGAAAACGTATTGGAAACATTAGACGAAAAAATAAAACTTATGGTAGAGGAAAATAATTTTCTAAAAAACAAAATATCAGAACTCAAACACACCGAACGGAGGGACTTCTTATAGTTATCACTAAGCATTTCTATTAAGCATTGAACCTAAATTTCGTAAATAAATGGCTATATTATTATTATTATAATTGGAATAGGTGTTTGTCTTATATCTCAACTGATGGAAAGTGACGATGAAGATTGTACAGGTACACGCCTATCAAAAAAACCTAATCATTCTACCCATAAACCAGACTTTGGCGTTATTAACTATGCATAGGGTTGCCATCCGTCCGGGTTTCTCCGGATTTATCCTAGTTTAGAGGGCGTCCGGGGAGCATCCGGGCGAATTTTCCTAAAAGTGTCTGGTTAAAACTCGGACACTCTGTGCCAGGGGACAATTATAATTGTTAGGTGAATCGTTAAAAAGCTAAAAATTTAAATGGAATCGGTCTTTCTTTTAGGGTGTCCGGGAAAGAATCTCGATTTCACCTATATGTCTGGATTTATTTAAGTTTTTGTCCGGTGTCGGCAATTTAAGTGATGGCAGGCCTAACTATACATAATACATACCTACCCTTTTTATTTTTTGTGCGTGTGGAAACCCTCTCGGGCCGGTACCCCGGGCGGTGTGTCGGTATCGAACTAACGAAAACCACACGGTGTGCCGTACTGCGCCTAAAATAGGAGGGACCCCTTATATTTTAGGGAACAGTTTTTATTCAGACATCCGGAAATACATAATATCTAGCCTTTTTTTGTGCCTGTGGAAACCTCCTCGGGCCTTTTTTTTTTTTTTTTTTTTGTGCGTGTGGTTGCGGCCCGAGGGGGTTCCCTCGGGCCGTCACCCCACCGGGGTTTTCGGTGGGGCGGGCGCCAGGGGGCACCCCCTCGGGCCTAGCCTAAGTTTAGCTCTTGAACAAAGTTTTAGAAGCTTGGTTACACTGTATTTAACTGTAGTTTAAAATGTTTTATCTTTTTGTATACTTATTTCTGGTTTATAATAAAACCTACTTACTTATTAATTATTTTATAAGGTTAGCTTAATGTGGTAAAAAGTGAATTATGAAAACAATAATTAAAGATAAAAACGTATGACGTCACAGGTGTGTGTTTACAATTTTTTTTTTTAAATATTATAGGGGGCAAACGAGCAGACGGGTCACCTGATTGTAAGTGACTACCGCAATAAAAGAATTTTTAACACAATACATCTATACAAATAAATAATATTAAAGAGTCTGTATGTAATTTCATAATAACAGCATTTTACTAAATACATCCGAGTGTTTACACGGTACATATAAAAAAAAAAACATTTTTTGAAAATTTTGTCTGTCTGTCTGTGCCAGTTAATTTCCGCAAGACCGATTTCCACGGGATTTTAGTAACTTAGGGTACTTACTACTACTACTAATTAGAAAAAGAAGGAGTTCCTCGCAAAATATATAAATATACACGCGAGCAAAGCCGCCCGGAAAACAGCAATTTATTAATATTCACGGCTGTTGTCCTACCGAAAAATAAGTTTCTAAATATTTTCATAATGTCACTATTTTTGATTTGATTTTTTTTGATTCAAGGGTAATATTGATCCAACTGCAAGTGCCATTGTCTCTTACTAAAAGTAAAATGTATATTTTAACTAGCAACCCGCCCTGGTTTCACACGGGTATCAAACCAATAGGAGCGAAGATTTCGGCGATAAGATCCGACGCGTTTGTTATTGTGTATTGTTGCGGATTTCGGCATTCGCATTCACAATTACGGAGCTTCCGTATCGATTTCGTAATTTGCATCCGCATCCGTGGATGCGACCCTTGAAAAATCCGCATTTGCATCCCTGGATTTCAAAAATTCTGCATTCGTAACATCCCTAATATGTGGTGATGTTAAAGGGCTTGAATTTCCCGGAAACAAATTATAGGTATGTGATCCTAACCTGCTTCCATTGATTTCCCTTCTTAAGGAGTTTCTTGCCTGTTCTATCTTCATAGGATCTACGTTTTGGAACAGGCAACTAGCTTCACGACCTACTTATACTGACTGACTCCTCCTGACAATTCAAAAATATCTACAATGGGTTTACTTGAAATAAATAATTTTGATTTTGATTTAAGGTTCTTTCTATTTCAAAATACAAAAGTACTCTCAAATTTCCTATCTTATATTCCCAAAGTCAATAGCAGAACATATTTATAGCTGGCAAAATGTGGGCTTTTAATACACCTCTGTCTACCCCCTCGGAGACACAGGCTTAAGTGAGGGTTTTATATTCAATGCCCAGATACACAGGGGAAGCTACCTCAAAAATAGCTCGCAAAACCGTGTGTCACAAAGACTGTTAAAAACGCTCTTAGTTTCTTTGTCAACGTTTCTACACCGACAGTATTTTCAAGCAACATTACTTCAGCTCATCCAAAAACGCTCTCATTTCGCTCACTTGGGAGCTAAGCACCGCCTCTAGTGTGGCAATTAGCCATGTGACCTAAAATACCCGAGACCTTGGCACTTGCCACTGCTTTGATGATGCTCTGACTAACAATGAGTGTCTAGCAAGGCGTAATGTGACAGGTGAAAACAACGGACTGTTTCAAGTTGATACGTGTTTAGTGTTTGATAATATAATGTATAAATTGATGAAATAGAACATATTTTTTTGTTTGAGAATTTTTTAATCTCTTTCTGAGAAAAGCCATGAAAACTAAGTTCAAAAGTTATGCATGTTAGTTTTTATTTATTTTTTCAATAACGGAGTGAACAATATTAAAATATTTTCGATTTTAAAGCTGTACACATTCCACCTGCTTTTATGTGAACCGGAGGTTATAATACCTAGAAATTCAGTCACAATTTGTAAATGAATAGTTTTTTTTCAAAAATTATTTTAACTACATGCTAGAGTCATTCATACCTTTTCAGTGATTTAAGTAAGCGTTCCATTGTCAGATACATTCTGTATATAAAAATTGTTAAGTATTATCGTACATGACATATTGGAAGTATAGGTTTATAATAACAAATAGCGAGATATGTAAAAATCGTTTTTGTGGGAGAACCATGCTTCGGCACGGCCTCACAGAAAACTGTCAGTGAAGCAATGTTTCATTACTTTTCGCCGAAAGCGTGAGGTTACCGGTGGCCCCAACTCTTCCCTGCCCTCTCCCCTCTCCTCTTTTTCCATACTTCCTCTATTCCCACCTTAAAGGCCGGCAACGCACTTGTGACTCTTGAGTTGCAGGTGCCCATGGGCGGCGGTAGTCATTTGGCCATCATGGCCATTGGGTGACCCGTCTGCTAGTTTACCCCCTATACCATAAAAAACTGACTATTGACCGCAGTTTCGTTCGTGTTATTATAGATATTGATAATCAAATAAGATATCCTTCGGTAACAGTAATTTTTCTGGATGAATATTACTCTATGGCCGTTTGTGTACATCTGACAACGTGACAACGTTAGGGCGTGAAATCGTTACACACTAACTCACATTCGCATTTCTAATATTATTATTAAATATATTATAAATGCTAATATTTAATCGTATATTTATATAAAATAAAATGTTCTTTATCATAAATAATAAGAAATTTAAGAAATAAGTAACACAATACAATCTACAATTGAAAATGATAAAAGTCTAGTTAAAAAAAAAGATGTAAGAATACTTATTATAATGCTTGGTGACTTATTTTTGAATGTTGTAAGTTTGATCGTATTACTAGCGATTCTTGTATGTATGTATTTATTTATGTATGTATTTATATTTCGGGTATCTCGGAAACGGCTATAACTGTTTTGATGAAATTTTGTATACAGATACAATTTTGCAGTTTAAGTTCAATTGCATAGTTGTATTTCCGATAAAAAGGCAATTTTCCAAAAAAAAAATCGGTCTCCCAGGTACTAATATTTATTTGACTAGGTATTTATTTGACTCGTCTACTATTGAACATGTAGCACTAAAACAAAGCTATATTCATCAGTAGAAGTTCTATAAAATATCAATACTTAGCGTTTAAAATTAAAATCCAAAATGGAATTTAACACATTATTAGGCGGACACGGACGTTTACAGCAAAACAGTATCGTTATTTTAACATAACTGTAATGCTTTAAACAGAACAACGACACTGTAAAAAATCAACGCTAAATAGTATCGAGCGCTTTTAATTCACTTTACCTTGGTTCCAAAGTTCTGAATGGTTTGTTTATACTAAGTTGCTATGGTGACGCCTTCCTCCTGACACCAGTGGGTGGTTTGATCCTGTTGTAGCTTACATTTTATAAAGCGTGTTATGTTACAGGTTAATTTCTTTTGTCTAATGTAATATATATTTATGTGGTGATAGGTTTTAATTTATAATATCCCTGTGTCATTTTCATGGTATCACATTTTCCTGATAGGTTGTGTACATAATTTAATATCAATATTTTTAAATCTAATACCGCAATTGGACATTGGAATTAGTCAATTATTAGCCAGAATGCAACTCAACGTAATGTCATGTCGTGAGGGAATGCGAGTCAAAAGTTATTTGATTCACCGTTACATTCACCAAATTTCACCAAAATTCAGGATTCACCAAAATAATATAGTTGTCCAGATTGCTTGACAGTCAAGAAGGGCTCGTCAGATATACCTACTATGAGTTATTTGATTGTTAGAAAAGAAAACCATAGAGTTTTGACAAAATGTGACCTCGTGAAAAAAGCGGTAAAAGGGTTCAAAGGGTAAATAAAACTGAGTAACAGAAATTTGTCATGGAGAGAAAAGGAAAGCGAAAGGGAATATAAAATAAAAATATAAAATTAAGTCGTATCAAAATAATGAAAATTAAATAAAAATCATATTCAATGTATATGAGAAAAACAGGGCAAAAGATACAAAATCAGTCATCCATCTACTGGTCTAGCTAATAATATTTGTCTGTAGAGTACTGTCTACTCTTGGGATAAAACAGCTTTTCAATTAAATTGAGACTGGTGTAGAACGTGCGAGCATTATTAAAACCCAACAGACATTGTCCTGTCAGTGTATATTTAAACCATTTTAGGTATATGTAAACTGCAAATAAATGCTCCATAAAGAAACCTTCTATATTAAAAGTAGTGCAAGTTTTCATGGTAAAATGTCCAACGAAAAACCTTCTGTCACAAATAAACACCAAAAAATATAATCGTCCTAAAGGCAATTTTCATTTCACATCACTATACTACGTCAGTGGTATCAGCTTGTACAGGGATACTTTATATAACTTATAATGGCTATTCCCTGGGCCACGGGACCGTTACACGTTAAAAGTTAAACTGTTATTTCATAAAACTAGGTACCTATCTCCGGTTTTGTGTCCTCATATTTGGCTCGTTGTCAACATGTTTTTGCAGTGCCATGATGCCCGAAATGCAAATATATATAAATTGTTTACCAACTATTAATGTTAACTGGGGTTAAACACATTGGTAAATTAGCGTGAATTACCCACTTCTATTTGGTAGGAAGATACCTATATATAACTCCTTATGTGACAAGTGCATAATACGTTCGGTTCTTCACCATTAGCTCCGGTGTGATGATGATTCGTAGGGGTTTCCATAGGTCAAAAAAGAAGAGAGAGAAGAAGTAAGTTCATGCTTTGCATAACTTAAACCCTAAAGATCAAAGTATGATTTCTTCCATAGGGGAATATGGTGGTGATGTAAATATAGGTATATAAAATGTAAGTCACGTGCTCAGGTACGACCTATGTGAGCACTTTAAACTAATAACGATTAACAAAATTGAAAAGAAGATATTCAAAAGTATTTGTTGCAAAATGTCCAAGAGCGGATGAGGCAAACCTTTTTCCTACAACGGAGGTTATTTATAATCACTCCAAACTATTTTATTTTAAAACTTAAAACCAGTTTTCTATGATATTAAGTACTTAGTTACTACATATCATTTTTGTGGGAGAGCCATGCTTCGGCACGTATGGGCCAGCTCGACTCCCCTCGTTACCACGGCCTCACAGAAAATCGGCCGTGAAGCAATGCTTGCATTGCATTTCACCGTGTGAGTGAGTTTACCGGAGGCCCTAACCCTTCCCTCTCCCCTATTCCCGTCCTTCCCCTCTCCCCCCTATTTCCACTCTTTCCCCCCTCCCCATCTTCTCCTACTCCCACCTTAAAGGGCGGTAACGCACTTGTGACTCTCGAGTTGCAGGTGCCCATGGGCGGCGGTAGTCATTTATCATCAGGTGACCCGTCTGCTCGTTTGCCCCCTATACTACAAAAAAAAAAATACATACAAGTACGAGTAAGTACATGGGTTTTAAGAGATTTGATTTTAGTAAACGCCTCAAAAAAAATTCTTTCACCTTTGACTCACGCTAAAAAAAGCACTGAATCTATGTTTCTGGTAAGTAAATTTATGATTAATTTGGTTTTATGGTTGCACGTCATACGATAATATATTATTATGAATATTCAGTTTTTTGTTTGTTAGATACATTAGATTTTTCACCGCGGTGGCATGACTGATTAATTACCCAAAATGTCACTGTATTTCAACAAAAAAAAATGGCTTCATTTACATAACATCTACTTCATTGTTCCTAACACATATAAAACAACATGCAACTTCATTTTCTACTTTATACTCTCTCTCTCATCAATTGTGTATATCCTTGGAAGGAAGTAAATCGAGCCACCCTCGTTTTTCTCATCTGCTGGTTATTATTTCCAGTTATATGTATTTTATCAGTTCGATATGTCATATCAAAGTTAATTAATTTATCAAGATGAGGGTAATTTGTTGTCAAATTATCATTTTTATAAAAGGTTAAAAGGGTATTTTAAAATTATCGTTGTAAACTTCTTTGTTACATTTTCGTTGTACTCCATTTCAAAATTCTGAAAAAGTGGTTTTTGTTTGTCACACGTGTACCGAAGGTTGATTGTGGTCTGCATTTGCGTTTCGGCAACTATTAATTAAGATGGATGGATACCACACCAAGGGAAGCTCCACAAGTGGTAGCTTTAGTTGAGGCTGGGCACGGACAATGTGAAGTGGCCTGTAGACTTTATTTAAATTTTATCGTTCAAGGATTCAACGGGTGTACCAGAGGTACCTGGAGACCGGTGCTTTTGTTCGGAGACCTGGAACCGTTAGACCACGGGCAACTGCAGAACGCGACGACTGGTTTGTTGCAACACCTTCATTTCGCGACCGTGGTCTCAATGCTGTTCAGCTCCAGCAGCAGCTACGTGACGTCCGGAGAGTCGCAGTAAGTAGGTGGATAGTGAGGCGAAGACTAAAGGAACGAAATTTGACATCACACAAACCTGCAACTGGCCCGAAATTAACGGTAGCTCATCGCGGAAGTCGCCTGAAGTTTGCTCGAGAACACATTAATTGGACGTTAGAAGAATGGAGGTCTTATGGCATATGTTTATAACTAATGAGATACATATAACCGGAAATAATGAACAGAAGATTTTAAAAAAGGGGGTAGCTCGATTTGTTTGCTATCGAGTGTATATTATGATACCTATATATAGGTAGAAATTGTTTTTATAATAATTTACAAGTAGAATGAATACTACTGATGCATACTTTTTTTGTAATTAATTTGTCGTGCCGTAGTTATTAGGGCCAATTTATAAGAAATTGCAATTGTCATATTTGAAACTAAATATTTACAAATGTACATAGTCTTTAAGGAGGGAAAACTTACTACTCATCCTCAGATGACTACAACGAAGGATAAAACTCGACAAATTGCTATAGACAGGAAAAGTAAACGGAAGTCCCATGACAGAGCTCTGCTTTTTAAAAGTGGCAGGGACCGTCGTAATGACACGTGTTTTATCTCTATATGAGGTACCTTCAGGAAAGGCGCACCAGCTAATGAGTATAAATTTACCTCACAAGATCTACGATTTATTTTTACCGTTTCAGTCGAAAAAGTTACCGAGAATTTAATCCATCATTTTTTAAATATCTAAGTTGGCATAAAATATCAGGCCCACTTGCGCTAACGTTCTTAAGCACTGTTAGAGATATATCTATATATTGTATTAGGAAACGAAGAAGAAGCTGGCTGTATCATTATGAACCTAAATGAAAATTCAATCAATTTTCAGGCCGCTAAAATGGTAGGATCAATCAATAAGATAAGAGAAGTAAGTAAAAATTAATGTCATTTTCATGCCACATAAACGTTTTTAAAGACAAAAAATACATTCTTATAAAAGCCATCGTTAATAAGGGTGGGTTTGGGCACAAATTTGAATTGTAAGTAAATAAACCTTATAGTCAACATATTATTGTCTTATAACAAACGAATGTTTTTGTACAATGTTTCTAAAAGCAGCTCAAAGCACATAACACTTATATTGTTAGACAGACAACGTTTACAAGGGCAATATAGTTGCATATTCTAAGCCATAAGGGAATTACTCGGTTAATGAACTGGCTATGGAAGAAACATTTTACCTTTAGCAATTGAACTGTGACAAAATATAAGCATTAGGGCCGATTTTTCAATCGAAGAATAGTATAAAACTTAATTTTTCAATAGTCAGATAGGCTTTATTCTACCAATAACACACTTAACTGAAGTATAAAGTCATCAGCCCGTTCCTCGGCCAGATAACCGCTAATTCGACCTTTTATTTGACGTTGAGACGATTACGTATAGATGTGGTTTAGTTTAGATATTGCGTGTTGTTTATTAAAATATTGATACTTTTAATAGAAGATTTAAAAGAAGACGTTATAAAATATTCAAATCCATCAGAAAGAAAACAAAGAATTGTTAAACCAAGAAGTGATAACTTTCACACATGGGATTTTTAGAGGTCCTTTGTAGAGATGCGTCTGTATAGTTTTTTTTAGACCTTTGTAATTTCCAGGAACGATTACTCAACAAGAATTAAATACTCTTTCAAAGTTTCTCCATGCACATTTCTTATCTTTATCTATAACTGCATCAGACTTTTTACTTTCTATAATGTGAACTTAATATGAACTTTTCGACCAAACTTACTAGAAAATGACCCTCTGTGGTATTAAAATTCGATGAACAATTTTTTTTTCTATGCATTTAGAACTAATAGTAGGTAAATCACTAACACAACATGCAAAATTCGTAAAATATCACCAAATCAGAACAATCGAACATAAACTCTTAAGTAAAAAATTGACATCTGCTTGAAAGAAAAAATAATGTCCTTTTCTAACACTCATGTTTTCAAAATATTTGTTTCACGTATCTGAAGTTAGTAACGCGTGATTTGGATTATTCGACCAGATAGCTATCCATGGAATAAATGAAGATTGAAAAATAGATACCTAAATATCAGACCGTAAAACAGTCTAATTAATTTATTCGTGGTATAGTTATTACCCCGTTTATCTGAGCATTGAAAAATCGGCCCTTAATGAAATTATTGCAGTAGATATGCTTTTAGATGATGACAAACTTATGCAAATTATTTTTTACGATAAATAATGGTAGGATATCTAATGTATTTTTAAGGGCCCTTTGAACGCTAAAGTATGAGGAGTGGCATTATTAATAATCATTGATAACTCATTTAGAGCTATAGGTCTCTCTTTCTCGCTCTAAGTGAAAAATTAAATTTTACAGCCTAATTTCTGATATCGTTACGGATATCATCCCTTTCATCTCCTTCATCAACACTCTCATCAATGCCATCGCACAATACACTCTCATTAATGTCATTCGTCTCTTCCTCGCTGTGTTGTTGTTTAAAACTTTACACTGTCACACGACATCGTGTGCACTCCTTCCGCGCAGCTCCCCACTGCACTTCCCCCACGCACTGAAGCCTATAAATACCGCGGCGCGCGCAGGACACCTTGCTCCAGTGCTCCAGTTCACGAAGTTAAGTACTCCTGCAGTCACCAGCGCCGGACAACGACCAAGACCTCTTGCCTCCTGGACCTTCCGTCCCTGAGAACTAATGTAATTGCTGAGTAATTGTTCATATCTGTACTTCGTAAATTTAACCTCAATATAGATTGTAAAAGTGTTCCACGTGTGTAATTTCTCCCTCAACTTAACTCCAACCCTCGGGAGACCACGTGAATCTCACATGATCACCTACAACGTTACAACACATTTTAATTTATTACTTACCTTACATACTGCATTTACAAGATTAAAACGACTTAATTAAAATTTCTGTACGTCTTTTAATATTATATGGCCATTAAACAATATAATAAACGGTTATAAAAGTAACTTCTCTATGAGGCTTTATAGTTGTGATATGATTCAGGTTTATAAACGTGTACCTGACTGAGTATTAAGACTGTTGTTGTTGACTGTCTTTGCATGGTGTACAACCGTTGATAATGCTGTTGTACAACAATTACAAGTGGCTATGGCTATTTTTTTAGTTGGGTTTTTGAAGTGAAAAACTTCTTTAGGCACGTTTGTGCACTTTGGCTATGGGGAAAAAGCACTGCACTCGTTGCACGCTAATAATACATATATAGATCCACTAGAGGACGCTAACCTAAATATTGAGTTTTGTCAGCTCCTTATTAATTAATCTTAAAAAACATAATTAGTTTAATAAAAGTGAACACAATATACTAATTTGTCTATGGTAGTGTTATCTTTACTTTAATAAACTTGTGAACTAAATACGTAGTGACAAAATTAAACGACACGCAATATCCAGGGATACCGGAATCTGTATGTACTTATGATGTTGTCACTAGTAGATGGCATCACTTTTTGAAGTGAAAACTTCTTTAGGCACGTCGGGCACTTTTGGCATGGGGAAAAAGCACTGAACTCGCGTGACCCTCACGCTCAAGATGACATATATTGTGATGATGACATATATATGTGTCTGTGTATCTGTATATATGTGTTTTCACTTCTGACGTGCAGTCCTACGACTGACAGTTTTTTTTATTAATACATAGAAATAAGTAGAAATACCCAGACCAATGCAAATAGGCTAGTTGTTTAAAACCAAATTAATCCTCTTGATATTGCCATATTTTTTCTCAACTCTGTTTTAACTTTACTGGCTTTTACAATAATGCTGTAATAAATATCTGAAAGAAATGTGTTGCGGCAGTAAAAGTTTTACAGAATATTTTACCTGTATTTTTTTATTAAATTCTGGCCACATGTGCTTTAAGCATAAGAATCCTACTAGATTATTATTAGAGATAATATATATGTACATTAAAAAATGTGAGATTGTTACTTAAATAAAACTTTACGTACATAAATGAAAATTACAAATACTGTAGCGAGAAAATAGGTTTAGATATAGTAAGCTATAAACCAATGTACAACAAAGACATCCATATTATTTTAAAGATAATTTTACATTTAACTACAATTTGGTTTTGGTTACCGATAGACACAGAACAGCGGAATGGAATGGCATGGCGGAATGTCATAATGACTAAGGCATCCAACATGTAAGCGAGTGTTAGCGGGTTCAAAGTCCATCTGCTATCGTCGTGAATCTACTAATTAGTACAAGCATTTTCTCAGATGGTGTAGTTAGCGAGAATGCTAGTAATGTTTGACTCCAAAACAGAAGTAAAATTGCTTGACGTAGAACATCACATCATCTATATAATTCTTAAATCCATATTTATAAATCGTATCCTTCTAACGTACTACTTCAAATTATTCTCGTCAAATAGATACTAAATCTAATAAATTAAATTGCTTACATTAGTCCTGATATTAATTAAAACGCCTATTACATTAAGGTTAATTTAACTGTCTTCATGCTAACTGATCAATTTTGCTGTTGGCTGTTTGATAGCGTCGGTTTCATTAAATTTAATTAAGACGATTCTTTGATGTGAAGTCCACAGTTCGTTGGCTAGCTATTTGACTTCATTTACGCAATTTCCCATTTCAGTTGATCTTTAAAGTTTTATGGATATTGTTTAATCAATTTATACATCGTTTGTGTAAGAGTGAAACAACTGTGTTTGTTTATAATGTTTTGCTTATTTTTTGTATTTTGTTTGTAGAAATACTTATGTGCGTATTATTCTAAAAGTTATGACACTTTTTATATAGGTTGAAGAAGGTTTTTGTCCTAATTAAAAGTTGTACGGCTGGTTTAGTAATTCGGCCCTAAAAAGGATAAGTTTTAGTATCAAAATCAAACTCATGAGGTACAATTTTATACATTCTGCAGTGTTGTTAATCTGTATAATTGTAAGTCTGTCCATTTAGGAACTTCTTGGGTTGCTAAATCTGAACAGACAGTTCGGAGGGCATAATCCATACATTTGTGATAGTTACATCAATGGGCGTTAAAATATTTATTTAAATATATTTTTTTAAACCAAAAAGCACAATTCAAACAAAATGAATTAGTGTTTAATAACTGTAGATAGGTGAATATGGCAGTAGGTATTCTTTAGAATCAATTCACGTCACTTCAGGTAATGTAGTCATAGCCATATAGATATATGTCAGTCATGTGACCTAGATAGGTCACATGACTTACACTAAGTCACACAAAGGCCGGCGACTCAACTAGCGTAGCCGCCATTTAGTACTGGGTCGTTTGTGGGATTGTAAAATTAAAGCAACGAGTAGGGCTCAAAACTAGTGACGTGTTTCAAGTTACTATTATTATTATATATTACAACATGTAACTTTATTGTAAATTAACTGAGTTCCTCTCTAAGAATTGGACGACTCAACTCCTCAAAAGGATTTTTTTTTTAATTTTGTTACATGCATTCGTACAATTAACTGAAACAAACTCTGTCGAAAAATAAGTACCCCTTGTTCTAGTTTGCCTGAAAGTGATTGCTTTTAGTGATAAGGCCGCACTTTGTAAACATATTATTATTGATTTTACACATTTTGTGTATCATATCTCTACAAAACTATCAACGCCAAACAAAAGTTAGCGGAAGAAGTTAACATTATATTTAGATTGAAGCGCAATGGCGTGTAAATATACTTTTAAAAGTAGGAAGATAAATTGAAATCTGTAAACATATGTAATAATATAAATAATAAGAAAGATTGAAGGTTATCTGGAAATCAAAATAGCGTCTGGAGATGTAAGTTTCCGATTGAATGAGTTAACAAAAATAGACCAAGGAAGTAACTTGATGAAAGATATTAGTTTGTTGATCACAAGACGGAAAAAGCACATTACGTCACGTTTTATCAGAATGCCAGATAAGATTCAATTTCAAGTGAAACTGTTAGACAAGAAAAAATCTGCAAAAAGCATATCCATCACATTCATTTTCTTTCAGAGAAAAAGATGGCAGGCAGAAGAAGATGATGTCTATATTTCATTGTAGTTTATGCTGTCGCCATTTACTGGTATTTAGAGGCATTCTACTTTAATGTTTCAGGTGCATTTCCAAAAGCCAGGTATTTTTTAGCTGAAAACCTAGAAAGCCCCAACTGGGCTTTAAAAACTGGACCTCAAAACAGTGGTATAAAATTCAAAGTACCTTCTTAATATAGCACGTATCTTAAGTGTGGTCGCAGGAGACTATAACACAAAAAAAAACTGCAAATTTTCACAAGTTATCTGAGTTATTAGATAAGGTTATGTTTGCTTAATTAAACGAAGCTGTATTTAGATAGACGAGAAAATGTTCTCTATTGTACACTATTTATAAAGTACTGTTAAAAAAACTATTATCTTACGGATCACATTGTAATGGGTGGTCTTATCGCTGAAAGCGATCTCTACTAGACAACCTTAGGATATAGATAATAACATAATTATGTAATAAAAACATAATAGTTGATGGCATACTTTTCGAGATTTAGACAAATACTTTTATATTCATTTGTATATATCTATGTATATGTCAAATTCAATATTTCATTTCTGTACAAACTAAATGAAAAAGACTACAATACATCAATCAATCAATCAATTAGCCTATCATAGTCCACTGCTGGACATAGGCCTCTCCCAATGTGCGCCACAGCACCCGGTCTTCCGCCTTCCACATCCAGTCTATCCCTGGTACCTTCTTCAGGTCGTCGGTGCATCTGGCAGGGGGGCGTCCTACCTTCCGTTTACCGATTCGCGGTCTCCACTCTAGGACCCGTCTTCCCCAACCAGCCCATTGCCACTTCAATACATGTGACCCTTTTAATACAATAGGTAACATTGCAAAGGCACTAGGTACTGGTCTGTAGTATCTATTGCTCTGTTTGAAGTCGGTCACTGCATCGACTTCCGTATAAGTACTAGTAAATTTGTCGGTTGATCTTTAATAAATTAACGAAGTAACTATTGGGATATTTTATTGTGCTGTTTACATCCCTAAGTATTTCTTATTGCGTTTCGGTCTTGGCACCGACTTTGAATAGACCAGTAGGTACCTAGTGCCTTTATAATGTAACCTATTTTATTAAAAGTGTCACATGTGGTATTGTAGTCTTTCAATTAAATTTGTCTTCGATTATTTTTCATTTTTCAGTGACCTTTCTTATTGATTTTGTATGTTGGTTTAACTTTTTTTAAAGTGTTTATTTTTTAATCTTTAGGGTAAGGTACGTACTGAGAAGACACGGTATTTAGAACATTATTGTAATGTAAGTTACTGAACTGCAGTACGTTAGATTTTATCAACTTTAGTTTAATAAGGCCGATACTTTATTTATATAAATAAGGTCATAAGATTTTTAGTATGTCTAGCGACTTGCTGCATGTGATTGATGAGTTATAAAAAAGTACACACAGCGTCCTCCTTAAGTCGGTTAATAACAATAGCATTCATGACTTTCGATATCAGTTGCTTAATTTTAATAAAAATCAATAAACGCACTACATCTGTCCTTAATTTCCCTCGTTTTTCCTCAAATATAATAATCAGATCCGGATTTGGTGTTAATGAGACCCACCTTAGGACTTGAAACGAAAAACAATTTTTGAAATCGGTCCATAAGTAACGGAATCAGTGAACATACATAAAAAAATACATACAGCCGAATATAGAACCTCCTCCTTTTTTAGAAATCAGTTAAAAATACCTTATCACAATTGTTTTTGTGCTTTTTTTGTATAGTGTAAATATGAAATTACTGAATACAATTTTTTATAATTACTTAGATGATATATATTCATTCATAATTTCCTGTCATAAAAAACTGTTGCTCTTAAGCAGTTTTTTATCGTTTCTGTAAAACGTAGACTATGTAACTACATTACAACACACAAAAGCTTTCAGTCAGTAGTTTTAAAATAAACTGTTTTTCCTTTATTATAATGGTCTTCCCAATTTATGTGTATGAGTTGAAATATATGGGTCCACAGCTGACTAAAGTAAACTTTCATAAAGAGATTTATTTTCAACCCGAGACTTGGAGTATATTTAACAACAATGTTTGCTGTTTGTTTCGTTTTATTTATGAGCCTATGATTTACTTTTGTTATTTTAATCTCTTTTAAAAAGATTCCGTGTTTTTTAATAAGTTGTTTACGATGTTACGATACGTATACGATGTGATCACAAGAACGTGGTTGTATACTAATAAGTGAGAGATAAAGTGGGGTCTCAAGAAGCTGTATACGAACAACTGCAAGAAACAGTAACTCAACTTTTTTTTTTCTTTGATTTAGACCCCTTTTTATTCTTTTAAGGGTTCCGTTTCTCAAAAGGAAAAAAAGGCTCTTATAGGCTATTTTTTTGTATTTCTGTCTATCTGTCTATCAAGACCCCTTTTCTCAGAAACCCGTGGACGCATCAAGTTGAAATTAATACCAAATACATAAATCTGAGGTCCCTTGATGCTGTAAAAAAAATCAAGCTATAATCATGGCCACTTAAGCCTTATATTTGACCAAGTTTGAACATTTCGCAGGTAAATCGAAACCTATAAGGACTTTCCATTGACCTAGAATCATGAAATTTGGTAAGAAACAGGGTCTCACATCACAAGTAAAAGAAAAATCCAAAAGTCATTAATTTGTTTTTATATCTGTCTTTCTGATACCCTCTTCCTCGGGCACCTGAACAGGCATCAAGTTAAAATTAACATCAAATACTTATGTCAGCGGTCCCTTATAGCTGTAAAAAAATCAAGCTTCTAAGTCAACGCAATCAAAAGATACAGTCATTAAGCTTTTAACAAATGTGAACATTTTGCAGGTAAATAAAAACCTATAGGGTAAATTCCCTAGAATCTTGAAATTTGGTAAGAAGCAAGGTCAAGTAAAGGAAAAAATCCGAAAGTCCATAAAGAGTAGTTTTTGTAATTACAAACTTGTGTTTTGCGGCTGGGTTGTTGCCTTTGTCATACATTGCAACCGTATAGTTAAGTTTGTTTTTCGAAAAAGACGTGCAGACGTATTCGAAAATTGATTCCCGACATGGACGTACTATCTACTACAAGTTTGTTTGCTTACGGAACCCTCGGTCCGCGAGTCAGACTAGCATTTGTCCGGATTTTTCTTTCTTTGTGTTTACTTTCCGAGTCGCTTCCTATACTTTCGCTTCTATTTGAGCATACGAATACATTAGAGGTTATCTTTTCCACTATCTAAGAAAAAATTATTTACCTTAATTTTTTTACACTTCTTTGGAGAGGGTACTACTCCACCTTATTGAAAAATGTAGCATTACGTTTATCTAGGTAGCCTTAGCAACACTTCTTCCATAACAAACCCAACTCACCATTAGAAATAGAAAAGTTGCTCTGGGAACCTTCTAGTGATTTGGATTTCCAAATCTCCTTGGGGAGATTGATAGTGGCAGGATCCAGACAGGTGGATTATTTTGAGAGCATTTATGTTACATTCGTAGTATAACAAAACATATCCACCATGTCAATCAAAAGTGGAACTCGTAATTCTTTACTTTTGTATATCTTTGGAAAATTTCTTAATGGAATCAGTTTGATAGATTTGTTTTTGTAAATAAGTGTATTCATCTGTGGGTTTACATTGTCAATCAGACCACATTCGTGTTTATTTATTTATTCTTTATTGTACACTAAAAGTAGATTACGTATCGTAAAATCCAGAAAATGGTATGTACAAAGGCGAGCTTAACCCAAACCTGAGTTTTCTTCCAGCAAACAGTGAATAGAGTTTATTATTCGACTGTCACGTTGAATTCGTTCTACCGAACAATATTTATTTGTATCAATTTGAACTTTTGTCCTGTTTACATTCTAAAAACGAAGGTTGAAGCGATTATGTAGGAGCTGAAATTTTTTACTGTAGTTGTTCTTGAATGAAAATTGTACTTTGTCACCCACCATAAATGTACTTTCAAACTCTAAAAAGTAAAATATCAGATACGAAGACCGATGTCTTAAATGTTTGTCAGATAACTTATCCCAATGCTCTTTTACCTGTTAATCCATTCTCTCAGAGGCAATGGGACGCGCCGTTATGCATTTTAAGAAGGATTTTTAAATTAATACCACATCCAATGTTGCAGAGCGTGCTAGTTTGTTGGCTGTGGGAGAATGGGAATCAGGCCTATGGATTCAGGCACTTCTATCGCCTAACATAGGCACCTTGTTGGACGAAAACACATTCCGCCTTGCCACTTGCCTTCGTTTAGGAGCTCCTTGTGTTTCTCAGCATCTTTATCACTGTGGAGAAGCTGTCGACAATATCGGTCATCATGGCCTTTCTTGTTGCAGAAGCATTTCCTCAGGAACCCGAGAAAGTATCAAGTTGAAATTAACATCAAATGCTTATATCAGCGGTCCCTTGAAGCTGTAAAGAAATCAAGCTTCTAAGTCAACGCAATCAAAAGATACGGCTATTAATCCTTAGATTTTAACAAATTTGAACTTTTCGCAGAAATCAAAACCTATATAGGGCACTTCCCATTGACCTAGAATCATGAAATTTAGTAGGAAGCAAAGTCTCATAGCAAAAGTAAATGAAAAAATCGTTCGACAGTTCTTAATTTATTATTATATCACATCAAACAAGTTTTTGTGATTACAAACTTATATTCATTTTCCTCCCCCTTCCCCTAGTAGTCAATTACCATCAGGGGACCTGTCTTCTCGTTTGCCCCATATCCCATAAAAATACCACCGCCGCCTACGAGCACCTGCAACTCAAGAGTCACAAGTGCGTTGCCGGCCTTTAAAGTAGGAGTAGAGGAAGGGGGGAAGAAGGGGAGAGGGGGGAAAGGGGAATAGGGAAGGGTTAGGGCCTCCAGTAACCTCACTCACTCGTCGAAAGATAATGCAAGCATTGCTTAGCTCGCGGTTTTATGTGAGGCCGTGGTATCACTCCGGTCGGGCTGGCCCATACGAGCCGAAGCATGGCTCTCCTACTTACAAAATACTTAATTTTAAAATAATGTAGAAACGAGGGCTATGTGCAATTAAGGTATTTTAAATGGAATATAAACAAATACAATATAAGTGAAACAATATAAGTATTACGTTGAAATCTAGAAATCCATAAATAATATAACCAATTTCCTTGTTCATTTTCTATTCAATTACTCACCAAATTGAAAATCAACTCTAACTACGTATAGTCATGAACTATTTTTATCCGTAGATGAAACCAGAACTTCCCTGAGTAATAAAATAAAGCCAGTCAGTTTTCATAAGCCATTCATAATTATATTTCTGGGGATCTCCAGTTGGATACGGATGTTGGCAAAATACGGCAGTGGCTGTAGTTTAGGATAATAATGAACCGGAATTATTACGATCGGTTTAATATTTAATTTGTTATGAAGCCATTACTTAGAAGTCATAAACGACCACCATAGTTTATTGACTGAATAATAGAAATGAGGTGAATAAAAGCCTTATCAAAGCTGGTTGCCTAATAAATTCTGCATCTATTTTTCAAATAAAAAATCTCGTATATTTTATATCTAGAACTTTCTGGACTTTACTAAAATAATATGTAGAAGGTTGACTGTTGATTTAAGATATTATTCTAGATATTATTATCCTTAATTTTCTCATATTTAAAGTGTTGTGGAAAATCTATTTATTACGTGATGTGGTTTTTACTACAATGCTAATCGATCTTAGGCTCTTGTAGGATCTCTCGCTAGAGACCATGGTGATAGCTATGGTACAGAGCGAGAGCGCGTGGGACTCCGCCGCCTCGTTTTGCGAGGAGGTGTACGCCAAAGAGGCGGCGGAAAGGGAACGGGAGAGGACTAGCACTCTCCCGTCCCGCAGAGGACGCACCAGGCGCCGTAGGGCACCTAATGACCTACGGCCTCCATGAGCGCTGGCCTTAAGGCGTCGGGAAGGGTAACCCGGCGCCGAAATAGTAGAATATAGGCCCGAGACGGTGGCGCGACGGGTTCCGCGAGCGCCTTTCTAGTCTGAAGGGGGACACGGCTTCTATACACGACTGCGAGACCACCTGCTTTGTGGACAGGTGGTCAAGTCTGTCGGGGGTCCAGGGAGTTCCTTCCTAGGTTATACCTGAGCCCCCGGCCATAGACACCCGTGACGGAACACCGTGTGGTTTTAGTCGGTTCGATTCCGACATAACCACCTCGCTGAATGGTGAGGTGGTACCCGAGGGGGTTTCCACACGTAAAAAAAAAAAAAAAAAGGCTCTTGTAGGATCTAAGGCCGAGTATCATAGATAAAATACCTTAGTCCATGTAGTTTGAATGAAACAGTTATTGAACCAAATCGAATTTTGTTTTGGAATAGAGGATATTCAATTCATTACATTTTCTATTTGAAACTCTAGCTCTACTCTGTCTCTGCCTTTACAACTGCTTTTCCTTAACTTTCTTTGTTTCTGTCTTTGTTTCTTCTGTAAGATTAGTAGCCACGAATGAGTTTGAGACTTGTGTTAGCTAGTTTAACGTAATTAAATTTTAATGTGAAAGGAATCATTTTGTTCGCCTAATTTAATAATATTAATAGTATCAGATATAAGATGAGCAAGTCGGGATTTAATCGCAATAAAATCTTTAGATAAGGTAAGTGCTTTAAGTCGACGATATTAAAATTAAAATGACATGTGCATATAAAATCATAATTCCTATTTTTATTACATATTTTTATACGAGCGGCACTAGTTCTGATTCTACTTTCTAGAAACTACGATATTATATATGTATTATTGCACACAAGAGTGAATAAGGCAATAAAATTATGTGTAAAAAAAACTTTCAGATAAGGGTTGTGTCTTAAGAAATACTAAAGACCTAATAATGTGACTTTGTTTACCATATAGGGGTTCATCTAGCAATAGGCGTTCTCAATCTACTATCTTTCTAAACCAGGGTCAATAATTCAATATATTCACGCCTATATTCCTGAAAGGGATAGGCAGAGGTGTATTAAACACCCACATTTTCCCAACTATAATTTTGATTGGAGATAACATTATTGCCGTCAATCGGGCACTTTAGGAATTAAAGATGAGAAAAGTGGGAGTGTAGCTCGAGTAGGTCAAGGTCAATCTGGCTGTTGCAGTTTATCCCGAGTCCTCTAACATTAACTAGGATCTAAAGACCCCATAAATAATGGCAATGTCACCGGTTATCACTTTCTGCACTGGGATGTTGGGGAGAGGATAATTCCTCGTGGTTTATTGATATTAAAAATTTTAGATAAAATTGAATCTTCATTGAACAGTACATCTTAAAAATTTTTAAGATTCTTTATCTTAGCACATACTTCGCCTTTGAAAAGAAAGTGCTTGACCCCTTGAGATTTCACGGACGTACTTTTTCACAGGCTTTATTATTTATTTATTAAAACTTCATGCACAGATTGTACAAAGACAAACGCCTAAGGCATTCTCTGCCAGTCCACCTTGGCGTGTTGCAAAGATAAAGAGTGGTAGGTGCTAAGACATGAAAAAGAGAGATATCTTTAAGGTAAGAATATTTCTTTTTGCACAATTTTAGCATTTGGGTTAAATTTGAAACTTTTTTGAAGGTTGATTTTTCTTTATAATATATTTGATTTGATACAATTAACATTGTGTTTGAAACATAGTAACATTAGGAATACACACATTAATCAAACATTCAAGGCAAGAGATAAATTACACATAGAAATAAACGCATACTTGGCCAGATATTGTGTGAGACTTTTATATGGGAGAGCCATGCTTCGGCACTTATGGGCCGGCGTATCGATTCCGCTCGTTACCACGACCTCACAGAAAACCGGCCGTGAAGCAATGCTTGCATTGTATTTCGCCGCGTGAGTGAGGTTACTGGAGGCCCTAACCCTTCCCTCTCCCTTATTCCCATCCTTCCCCTCTCCCCCCTCTCCCCCCTCTCCCCACTCTTCCCTTATGGGGCGGCAACGCACTTGTGACTCTCGAGTTGCAGGTGCCCATGGATGGCGGTAGTCATTTACCATCAGATGACCCGTCTGCTCGTTTGCCCCCTATATAATAAAAAAAAAAGATATAATTAATTACACAATTGTTATAATAAAATGTCAAGCGAATTATTGGAATAAAAATAATTAAATGTCCAATGCCATTAAATTAAAATTCAGCTTTTATTAATTAAATTTTATCGTCATTCGCCTTCCAGATCAGCTATACAATAAAGACATTTACTAACTATATATACATACCAACAGCGCCCCGCGGTTTCACTCGCGTAAGTCCCAATCCCGTGCTAATTTCGTGATAAAAAGTAGCCTTTGCGTTAATCCAGGTCTCCAGCTATCTACATACAAAGTTCCATCGCAATCGGTTCAGTAGTTTTAGCGTGAAAGAGTAACGAACATCTATTCATCCATCCAACCTTTTTAGTGGGAAGTGGGATTAGTGGGATACCACGATATCTCATATAAACCAAAATACTAGGCAAAAACAGTTAAAACTATGAACCCAACATTAATATCACAGGAATGCATTAGATCGTTTTGTTACTTCACAAAGAGTTTCAACATTGTATTGAAGTTCGATTCCATTGTATTGATTTCCTAAATGTGTACAATAGCTTTGAAAGCACCGTTTGTAAGACTAGACGATTTCAATATTCGGAATTCGAGAAGTACTCAGGTTAAGTAATGACGTGATTGTCTTACCCATATAAAAAAACCCAGCCCAGCAAACTGAAATAAAAAATACACGAAAGAAAAATTTAAGTTCTGTGCATATGTGTTTAAGGTAGTATGAAAGTTTCATAGACACATTTTCAATTCTCGAACATCTCCGGTATAGATCGATCCTAGAGCCTGTGAACGCGGAAGGGTTCTGTGCTTCTAGAAGGAGCTAGCCCAACTAGCCAGCACTATCTGAACACATTATGGACCGTTTGTGAGTCTAAATGCGGACACAGAACCCTCTACCAATACATGTTCGGTGGTGTCAGAGTAGAAACATTACACTCAATCTAGAATATTTCCAAAATCTATACGAGAAGCGTCTCATTAGCATGTGGTACAATGGAGAAGCAGACTGAAGTATTAGTACTAGGCATTATATGACCTGACCTGACCTGATCCCATGCGTGTTAATTCAAGGGTTCGAAACTGGACTTTGCCATTTCCTCCTACTCTTTTAAAATCTATAATATACTAGCAACCCGCTAAGCCTTCCTAGAGGTAGTAGAAAATATATGCCTATAGTTATAGCCTACAGTTTTCAAATAGCTTTCCATAAAAATCCTAATTTTTCGTGGCTAACTCAACTGTTTTTCGTCTAAACATAACGATTCTAAACTATCACTACACATTTCTATAACACGTTGTATTTTCTCATTTTATTTGAAGAATGTCAAACATAAAATTCTTCTGAAGCTTTTGTTCAGAAATAAGTATTATGGTAAAAGCTTTAATACGAAATAAAATACCTTTTAATATTGAAATGGGTTAGTAAACTTACCGAGCAAACAAGTTTAGGCGTAAAAGCTAATAAATAAAATAAACTCGATCAGCATTTTCCTGTGTTTTCGTAAGTAGATCCTTGAACACCACATGTTTCCCTAAAACATTTGCTCTGCATTAGGGGTTTTGTTTGAATTCAATTTCCTTATAACAATATTAGTTGTATTATTTTCAGCTCATATTTTTCTTTGATAGTTTATGTAACTTTATTTATTCTTCAAACATAAAAATCTTTTTTTTTATGGGTCATACATTAGTAGTACCTTAGCTCTCCAGAAAAATTAAGCTTGGGTTAGAAGTGGATTCATTTAGGATTAGCTGAAAACCGGAATTACTTGACCGCAATTCCAGTGCTTTGGCTATTACGCTATTGTTTTAATTTTAAGCTTAACGAATGTTATTATTACCTACAGATAATATTATTGAGTGTTGAGTACAAAGATTTCCTCCTTCCTCCTTACTTCTCCCCTCCTCTCCCCCTCTTCCCCTCTTCACCTACTCCTACCTTGACGGCTGGCAACGCACTTGTGACTCTTGAGTTGCAGGTGCCCATGGGCGACGGTAGTCATTTACCATCAGGTGATTCGTCTGCTCGTTTGCCCCTTATACCATAAAAATAAAGATGAAATCAAATATCATACAGATGCTACTTAAAAATAATATTAAATAAAAGATCTTTTTGCACTAAATTAAGTGACGCATGGTGGTCAATATTATATTAAAAAGTTTTGAGAAACGGGATAACCATTTTTATTGGTTACTTTTATTCCTCTTTCTGTTAAATACTTTAAAGACCTTGTGGAGGAATGGATGTTGTGTCCCTCCAACAAAAAGGCAGGAGCCTACAACCAGGCTGGGTGATCATGCCTGGTGGACCGTGGGCCAACGTGGGAAGTTGTATGTATATACTTATCAGCGAGAGAATATTCATTGCACCATGCAGGATCAGTAGTTACTACGTCCCTAGTGGTTAGTGACCTTGACTGCTATTCCATAGGTCGTGGGTTCGATTCCCACCCGAATCTGGGTGTTCTTTGTGTCCGTTGTTAAATCTTCCATTCCTACCATAACTTGTTCTGCACGTCTGTTTTCCATCACAACCTTACAGTGAATGCTGCGATGGTTTTGGCACGTCGGAACGATGAGTGAAGAGCGACTGGCTAAAGGAATTTATAAGGCTTACGGCTAAGTAGGACTTGATCAGCATATAAGAAGCACGTTATAATATGCAACCCTTCTATAAGCAAATCCAAACTCATTTTATTTCGAATCACAATGCAACTATCCATGAAAAGGTTGAACAACCAAAGAGAAGCTACACATCCATCTGACTTCCTTTGTGATATCAAACCATTAGTTTGAATACAGCAAGCAAGCGTAAAATACCTTCTCAATTTTGGTCAGACACACCACGTAGTGCAAGGAATTCGCTTTCAAAATCCTATCTGCAAATACCAAATTTTAATATACGTAACATTTACTTAATCCTATCATTCAATATCTTGGCATACCGTTTCTCAACCACACTTAGAAGGCTGATTCCATGATAGTTCTAGCCTTTCTGCTGCCTCAATTTATTGTGATCTTCAACATCACTGTTCAATCATTCGGAACTTGATTAGAAAGGATAACTTCAGCTACGGTTAAATAGATGGTGCAACAGTCCTGCCACCAATCTTTTACCAGCCCGCAACTTGGCTGTCACTCTGCCATACCTGGCAGATTTCCCTATCTTCAAATGTTTAATTCCTTTCATAATTTTATCCACTCCAAGTTCTTCATCACAAAATGATAAGTAAAACATTTGTTAACCACACTCACGCTCCTCCATGCCTTGTTTGAACAAACCTTTTAAATATCTCTTCAACTGTTCTAAAACAAATCCTTTTTCATAAAAAAACTCAACTCGTTCTCAAAGCTGAGGTTGATATTGTTCCACAATGTCTTAAAATCCTTTTCTGTTGTTTCTTCTTTTTTTTCACACATTACTTCTCTTTAACTTTCGTGCTTTGATACTTTTCCTTCTTTTGCTTTTACGTCATATTCATTATTATCTGCATTTATTCTATTGTTAGCTACAATCGTTGATGAACGGGCTGCGTGTAAGCATCTCTTTCCTTTTTCGCAACTGTTTTTCTTTCATTCTAATTCATCCAATTTCTTATTCATAGCCCCGCTAGAATTCAAAGTCGCAAACTGACAGTCTGCTGCCCTCTTTCCGCCCCTCCCAGAAAGGTTTTGGTATGACGTGGGGTTAGTATAGTTAGTATAGCCACACAAATTTGCACGATTTTTTTGCATTTGTTACATGTACTGGATATAGTCATTCTGTCGGATAAAAGATGTCCAATGTATTATTATACATAATTTATAAATTAATTGTGCATATACCTACTTAATCAAATAATGATGTTCAAACAAATATGATATTGTTTATCAAGGGCGCACTTACAGTAGTTTGCCCTTGTGCATTTTGTTTTTTTTTTAGTCTATATTTTTTTTGGGGCATTTATCCATTAAGGACATGTCAGCCCCATCATACCTTATCACATTGTTTTACTTATTTATTTTATATTAAACAACTTTCAGGATCGGTGCGCCCCTTGTGTATAAAATACTAGTTTTACACTGTTTACATGGATTAGTACGAGTAAAACTTCAGTGATATCTTATGTATCTTACAGAAGAATATTAGTGGAATACCTTCCACCAACCTACGGAACCACATGATTAAAACGTAGTTTATTAAGCCCAGATTCATAGCTAGACGCACAATTTTTAATCTATTCAATGAATAATCCCAAATAACAGTTGGTATTCTTGTCAAAGTAAGCTTCTTAATACAAATAATCCAAAACAACAAAGTAAGTCCCGATTTAGGGCTGCCTTTCAAAGTAAATGAAGAATTTTGTCAGGTAAGATAAATAAATGATTACGCCTACTCTAGGCAGATACCAAATCAAACATGTATTGTATTGGTTCAACTCTCTAGGCTTGCACTAATATTAGATCCTATAAATAACAGACTGTCGTTTGTCATTTTTGTATATCCAGATAAGAGATAAGAAGAGTTCTTGATAAAAAAAATCTGAATATGCTAACTTTGTTTCAGTTCAACTGTGTAAAAATATCGCTACCGTAAATCTCCCAATCATTTCAATGTTACTATATCCAAAAACTAAAAAGAAACTGAATCAAATGTACTTGTTTCTGAAATAATGATCAAAATACATATTATTATTATTTGAAAAAGCATGAATTAGAACACAAACACCTAACTTTATAAATAAGCCTTTCCGATACCCAATTACTTTGGTTCAGATACTGAACAAAGCATTTTTCCCGGTCTGCCGCACTTAAAACATTCCCATGTCGTTCGATTGATAAGGGTCGAGTTTAGGTGCCCAACCTGAATATTGCTCTTTTCTCAATTATTTGTGAAGTAAATTCTAAGAAAATTTAAAATCCAGTCAGAATACTATTATCGTTACTAGATTTGGGTAAGACAGCTCCAAACTTTATCCGTGTTCAGTGATCTGCGAATACTTTTGTATATATTATTCCTTCTTTAACTTAAAGAGGCGAATATGGTATTCAGTAAAGTAAAAGTAGAATATGCTGTTCCATTTGTAATATATTTTCGATATAACTAGGGTCTTTTTATTCAGGAAAAAATAAAAAGAAAGGAGGAAAAAAAATAAAGAAAATATATTAATCTGACATACTAACACTAAAAACATCAAAAACACCTTAGTCAGTGAAGATAACAAAAGGAAATTTAGGCATGTATACAAAAAAAACGTAGTGTTGGACACACTAGAGGCTACAAGCTAAAAGTAATATGCTCTCACTCTTGTATTATTTTTCAATTACAGCATTATTTAGATTAACACAAAAACACTTCCCTTTTGAGATCATGTTAATAGATACGTTTGACACTAATGCCCGTTTATGATAGCGGTTTCAATAGCTCAAGTGTTTTTATCAGTAGACCCTTTAAGGCCGTTGGCCTTTTTAGATTAAGCTGATTAGACACGACCCTTACGGTGTTAAAACCCAGCGCTCTTTTCTAAATGGTAATTATGATCAAATGATTGATGTTAGGCGTTTGATACCACGTTACAACAAGTGGTGCTGAAGGCTTCGTTTACAATTTTAGTTATTGATTAAGTGGTTTAGACCGAACGTCATGTCAATCGACAAATTACTAAGGCGGCGGTTCTTCTGTTGAAGAATAATTAAACATTATAACACAACATCTATCATCTAAAATTTAAATAGAAATATGAAATAAATTAAATTCTTGTTTAGACATGTCGTTTACATTTCCTACAAAATTACGATATGTTGAAAATATACAGACGTCACTCATAACGCGAATGTTCATTATAATATAGGGAGATATTACAAAGCTTTCATAATCCAAACAATGTTATAACACATACACAACACATTAAACTGAATGTTAAGTGGAGGAAAGCCTAAAATTGCAATAGTCCTTTGTTTTGCAGCAATGATGAGTAAGTGACTCAACCGTAACTATTATTATTAAAATCATAGACAACATAATTCTATCAAAGGTGTAAAATAATGTACTTTGATGATGATGAATATAATAAACAAACATAATATCGATTAAGACTGGCCTGTTGGTCTAGTGGTTACTGACCCTGATGGGTTCGATGCCCATCTAGAAAAAAATATTGTGTGATGAGCATGATAATTTGTTCTGTGTCTGGGTGTAATTTATAAATATATAAGTATGTTTTCCAGCAGTCTGGATTAATAAATTGAGTAAGGTCTTTTGCTATGTAACACTACCCTACGGCTCTTAGGATATTATCATAAACACGGGTGAAACGGGGAACGGCTAGTTAAGTCATATGGTAAATATTGCAAAACTTGTCAAAAATGTTTTGCATAATCTTTGGTCAATAAAGCAGAATGTTATCTGACTGAACTGACTGAATATTATCTTGGAATATTATCTCTTAGAATCTTCGTCGTGAATAACTTCCCTGTGGTCGGGACTCCGCTGTAAGAGAATGAACTAATGAACTTAATGTGCTGTATGTACTACTATTTTATCAAGAACATCCTCTATCCTTTTGGTGGTTATACACCATTTGAGTCATGCGGATATTAGAGTAAAAATATAGGTTTTTGGGGTATTTATGTGTATTAGTTGTAACTGAGATATAAAAATACATTTGTACAGAAATAGAATGACTGAAGACCGATTGTAGAAGTAAGAAGGTGTTTAGAGACCTGGTAGACAGGTTAATATTAATAAAGAAACCCAATTGTATAACCTTTGTATGACCTTCCTAATCTTCTATGCAGTGGTACGAACGTGGTCTCAAGCAAATTTGTTTCAAAAGATTGTTGTTATACAGGTTGTTACCAAAAGATGTGGTCAAATTTTAGAAGCGTTATGTGTAGTCTTCAAATAGTTGATTCAACGTGAAAATAAAATTTATTTTATTGTTTTTGTGCCTTGATAATTGTTTTTCCTATTAAAAGTGCACATTACTAAACAGCATATTGTGAATGTCATGTTCATGTCAAGTTTCGATGATTTAATTTTGTTTTTGAATTTTTTTATGCAGACATTTTCAAAAAAAATGTGGCCATTCCATCAACATCTTTGGTATTCATCCCTCTCTCTTACGAAATATAAGCTTTATCGGTCAATTTGTAAGTTCAAATTGATATTTTAACAATTCGATTTCTCTATTTAAAATCATGAATTTTTCTAAAATCGTAAGTTATTGGGGCATACTATACGACTCTTAAATGAAATCATACCTTCCTGTCATGCTACAGAGTGTATTTTCTATTGGCAATCATTTCACGTTTCATGATAGTCGTATTTATATTTTCATATCAAAGTAATGTTTTCACAGATGGAATCTATTCACCGTTTTAGAAATTTTTGTTTTTTTAGATATAACATATGTATTTTGTATCGTAAGAGAGACGGCCAAAGTGATCTCATTATATATCAATTGATTGAAAACAGTTGGTGTCAAATCTAAATATTCCGATTGTTGATATAAATTCAAATGACTTAGTCAGGAATTTAGGATTTGGGTTTTAGATGAAAACATTAATAGAAAAACAGTAATTATAGATTTATTAAAATACCCTAAATAAAATTTAGCAGAAGGATACTTATACGATAATTCATTTTTAGAATCAACAGATCTAATTGTTCCTTAAAAGCTGTTTTCTGAAATGTTTTAATAAATTTTGTGTAGTTTTTATGAAACTAGCTCAATTTATTATCCAGGGGTTAAAGGTTACGAGGATGCGCATCCCATCGGGTAAAACTTCAATCTAATAAGGGACTACTGCATATAATAGAAAAGAATAGAGAAATTGCTAGAAAAAATCCATATGAATCCCGGCTGGCCTTGGCAGACAGTTTACCAGTTGGTGGCCATGCCTACAACTGGGTGTGGTTCATAGCCTTGTAAAGCAGATTTTGGTAATATTGACTTTTGATAGCCATGAAAAAAAATTGTTTAATTTCTTTAAATATATACCATTTGTACCTACATGGCGGTGCATTTAGTTGGCAGTCTCATATCAGATTACTTATTTTTGCTACTGCAATACACCTATTTTGTGCCTTTAAGAACTTTTACTCTATTAGTTGTTGTATAGAAAAGTGAAATCTGGTTAAATTGAATTTGTACCTTTAAAGTAGGTCTATGTCGAGCAGTAAACCTATTGCATATTGTTAGTGTTAATAATAATATTAACAGCTTCCTGGACATATTTGTATATCCCAAAAACCCTAAATCTTTTGTGCCAAAACCAAATTGACTGTCATTGAAGACATCAAATGTTTCATGACTAAATTTTATTCTGTTCAACTCCGATGGAATCCAGAGGTACAAAAAAGTGTGTGTGTACTTATGTACGCACGTAAGAAGTTATACTTCTGAGGCGTAATAATAGAAAAAAGGTATTTAATACATTGAAAGTTTTATTATAACGCATTATCTAGTTAAATAAAGTTTATTTAAATATCACAATAAATAATACATACTGTCAACTAACCTCAAATTCTACAAACGTACTCAAAGTAATATGTAAAACCCATTTTTATCACTTATAATTACAGTAAATTTTCATAAATAATACATCCCGTCAACTAACCTCAAATTCTACAAACGTACTCAAAGTAATATGTAAAACCCATTTTTATCACTTATAATTACAGTAAATTTTCATAAATAATACATCCCGTCAACTAACCTCAAATTCTACAAACGTACTCAAAGTAATATGTAAAAACCATTTTTATCACTTATAATCACAGTAAATTATTTTTAAATCAATAAATTGTTAATAAATATAATATTGTTAATAAATAATAAATTTAAAAAGCTAAAATGTTGACTAGCTAACTTCAGGGTGTCGGTTTGTAGTGACGGTGTGCGCGCGCATCGTAAAAATTTACTCTCATTAATTTTCCCTTACGCGCGTAAAGAAGTATAACTTCAAAAAGTAGGTATAAAAGTTATTTAGACAACCCTATCCCTACACTAATAATGCTCTGAGAGATGACTTATCCAACCTTCATTAATTGGAGAGACACCCAAAGAAAAAGAAGAAAGAGAATAATAGTCTGGTGGCCCTACTCATCATGCTGAGCTACATGTGTAGCGTATAATATCTTGATCTGTCATAGTACGGAATGTCTGTACGACGATGTCTGTAAGACAACATTCAAAAGTTATTTAATGATGGTCGAAATTCGACTAACAGGCAATCTCTAGTATCAGCAAATCTGTCCTATTTGTTCGCGAACAGGCAAAGGATGTTTAGTGAATACCGATTTCCATTTATTTGTTTTCATCCGTAACTATAATTTGGTTTCATGTATCGCCGTTGTCGATTTCAGCGCCGCATCGACGTGTGTATTTCTACCTGTGCGATGTGTATGTTTAGTGAATTGCACACCGGGGCTTTGAATAAATAGCTCCATACATAAATGGCTCCATACAGGTAAATGTAACAGCAAGTTAACTCGAACTAGCTGTTGCCGAGATGAACGAGCCCTCTTACCTAAAATATATGAATAACATAACTATTAAAATCCTAGTTACTCGTTCAAAAATAAATGGACAATTTTAAATCACACACACTTTTTTGATGTAACCTTCTTCAAGCGTTGTGCCTATCTGTATACTATAATATACTAGCAATTCGAATAGGATGAAAATTTTCTGAGAAACTTTTGACGGAAAGCTGATGTACGAAAAGTGGTCTGTCAAATGGCGATGGATATATTTTTGAATGTAATAAACAAGCCGTATTGAATGAGTTGATTTGCTTTCATAACTGACAAGAGCTTTTAAAGAATATGTGGAATGATTGGTATCCTACTATCTCGAATATACAACCCAATGATTTGTTATGCTGTAGTTTAACATTTTGATTCATCAATAAAATTATATTCAAGAATAACGTACATCTGTTTTCTATATTTCAGGAAATAGCAAAATATATCAATATTAAGGGGCTGACATTATACTCGTGCATAAGAATATCGGTATCAGCTATTACTGTTGAGTCATATACTCAACCGGCTGGACCACATTGGTGAGGAGGGAGAGGTGCGGGGCGTGTATCGACGAGCAGACAGTCAGCTGTTACGCGCCTTATAATTACATAATTCAAATTTGTAACGTTCCGCAGAAGCGACTGTTAAAGCCATATTGTACAGTAATTAAACCATATAATACAGTCCACTACTTTAATTACTCTGCCACGCGCCGACAATTACTATTAGTCAAGTAGAAAGGTATGAACATGTGTAGAGAGTAAAGAAAATTAAGTATCAAATTATGTAATATTATACACCTTGTAGATTAGGGTATACAAAAAATCCTCGAGATCAGGTTAAGCTTACCAGATAGGATCCCGTAAAGGTATAATATTGTCGCCAGTGTTTCCAAGGTCATATCTGAGGCTAGGTCACGGTAATATTATCTATACAGTATTCTATCTTCATACAAACCATCGGAAAGCGAGTCATACCTACGCGTCTCAAGTTCGGTTTACAATCGGTGGCGAACGAACGGTATAATGTACTTACCTAATATGGTAATGGATTTTTTAAACTAATAAATTTAACAATAAAGCTTTTGTACGTCTCAGACGAGGCGCAAATATTTTTCAGTTTTAAAATGAGGGGGGTTTCTTTATTCAATCTATTAATCAAAATACACAACATGTGTTTTTCTTCCTATTTAATTTACAACAAATTTTATTTTTTAAATAAATAATATATTATACTATTTACAATCACAAAACTAGAAATATACTCAAGTAGGTAGATGAAATTAAAATACTGTAGGCGGGCATGGGACAGCCCTGTCACGTGTTTACGTACCGCGCGGCTGTAGGTAATTATTTCAAGGACAGCGCCGAGTCACAATACTGGATAGATAATATTACCGCGGCTAGGTTCTTTTCAGCGGACGACAAACGCCGGTATCTCTTTATAATAATAATAACTTGACATGTCTCACACACTGCCATCTGATCCCAAACTAGAGGCATTAATAAAACGTAACAGATTACGCCCACTAGGTAGATTTTAACCTACTTACTACTAAGGTGGTTGGTATAAGATGTCCGGATTCCTAAGACTACCAACCACTTGTAGTACCAACTACCACCAGCACATACGATAAATTTAAAATTATTGCACATATCTGATTGCACATTGCAAAAGTAAAACTTATATATTATGCAAAAATAAACCAAGACCCGTGTGTTACAAAATTGTTCACTACAATATTCAGCAACGCTTTGATATGTCAACATGATTTCCACACTGTACGAAACGGTACGTTAATCACTAACTAAATATGCTTCACGCTTGGCTGGCCCTGTTTATCAATGCCGTGATAGCAAAATATCTGGTGCTAAATATTTCTAAATTTATTTACTCATGGGTGCGAAATATTGACCATAATATGAATTTGAAGAAATAATATTGTAGTGATATTAATTACGATAAACAATTTGTTTTGATTTTTTGTTTTCGTTATTATATTTAGTTTTGTATTGTTTGTAACAGAACTATTGTTGATACTTCGTTTTAATTTAGAAGCCGGGTGACGGAAAAGTACTTAATTATATATAGTTTCTACACGTTTTTCTTTTTTTTTGAAATCCATGCTATACTTTCGTATTTGCACGTGGTGAACATGTGGACATTTTGGTGATCCACGGGAAAAATAATTCCACCAATTTTGGTCCACCCAGGTGAACTACGCAGCTGGACCGGACCACGGGCAATAAACGATTTTAACGACAAAAAAAAACAAAATAGATAAGAAGAGAACAAAAATAAGATAATTATGTTAAACGTACATTGAAATCAATAATAGACAACGTAGTAAAGCGGGTACCAAAATAATCAATGACCAAATTAAAATAATCAATATCGAGGAAGCCAAATTTAGAATGTTTTCTTTTTATAAATATATTTTCACAAACAAAATTACCTAACATTAATAGAAGATGATGTGTTAAAGTATGTGTATGTGTATGTGTGTGTTTATTTGTGGTTATGAGTCGTTCGTGTATATGTATTAGTTCGTTGTAATACACAGTAGGGTTTCGACTTAAGAGTAAATAATTTAAAAGTTTTATAATTTTTTAGAAAGTAAAAATAATGGATTATTTTAAACTAAGGAATCTAAACTATATATATTATCATACACACTAGTCTATCTGAGAGTACTTACGATCGACTGTATTCAATTTTAATATCTACACCAATATTTTTCAGGTAAATAGACAAAATTTTGTATGAGCCGGACTTTCTAATACTGTCTTTATTTTTATAAGTTCGAAACTTGTCGTAACAGGTATATAAAGATGTCTGTAACTATTCTCCTTTATCACAAAGTTTGTCAGACGTTATAAATTCAGGAAGGTGTCACTAAATTTTCTAGAGTTGCCGTCCATCACTTACCGCAATCCCTTAATATTTTAACAGCGCTACGTAGACTAGGTAAGTTTCTAACATCCGTTAGCAAAAGTAACATTTAAATCAAAGTTATTCTCCAAAAGGCACTAAAGTTTTGATGAGCACGTTAAACGTATTAATATATTCAGTCTGCGAGATCTACTCAAACAGAATGTGGACATGATCAAAGGCATATTCGAGGTAAGTTTCAACATATTTATAACTTCAGAAAACCCCAGGGCTATGGGCTAGTTTGTGACAGGAGCTGCTACCTGTCAAAAAGTACGAGCAGACGAGTAATGTTACCACAGGAGAACTTTACCGGTTTTATTGAGCCGAAATTTTACTTTGCGAAAAAGTTTTTGTGGTTATTTCCTCATGAGCGGTTTTGAGTTTAATTTGATACGGGTGATTACACAGACTGCCCTCGGCAAATTGTTGGGTTATAACTTTATTTGTTATTTTGCAGAAGGTTTCTGTTAAATCGGATATTCCAATTGTAAATTTACATTTGATGTGATTTAAACTATGATTAAAATTACTCTATTAAACCTCTTACAGATTCATCTATAACTTCCAATATTATGTTACCCGCTGTACCCACAGCGAACACTACAAAAATTATGATTTCCAGTTTAATTTTTGTTTATATTAACAAATCCATAAATAAAAGTAGTTATAAGAATGTTCGTGGGAGAGCCATGCTTCGCACGTATGAACCGGCTCGACCGGAGTGATACCACAGCCTCATAGAAAACCAACAATAAAGCAACCTGCTGGACCGATTTTAATGAATTTTTGTGTCTTCAGGAGGATTCGAGATTGGTTTAGATTTACAATTGGACCCGGTAGATGGCGCTGCGATAGGGTTACAGGAATAATGACCGATTTTAATGATTTTTTTTGTGTATCTTCAAGTGAATTCGAGAATGATTTAGAATTACAATTGAACCCGGTAGATGGCGCTGCGATAGGGTTACAGGAATAATGACCAATTTTAATGAAATTTTTTTGTGTATCTTCAAGTGAATTCGAAAATGGTTTAGATTTACAATTGGACCCGGTAGATGGCGCTGCGATAGGGTTACAGGAATAATGACCGATTTTAATGAAATTTTTTGTGTGTCTTCACGTGGATTCGAGAATGGTTTAGATTTACAATTGGACCCGGTAGATGGCGCTGCGATAGGGATAGATAGGAAAATTTACTAATGCAGACGAAGTTGCACGGGACAGCTAGTAGAATAATAAAAATCTTTTTAACAAAAATTAAACCGACGAAAATAACTAAAAAGCAAAAAATAAATAAAACTCTTAATTCTTGAGCTTATTTACATAAACTATAAAATTTTATATAAACTTATTTTGAGTCTGCGCCAAACAATAAACTGATTAATTATCTAAATTTTATATGTACCTACGTAGAAAATAACATGGCTATACGTAGGTAATTAATACGTAAGTAATTATTATTTGGCGCTGACTCAAAATAAGTTTATATAAAATTTGATAGTTTATGTAAATAAGCTCAAGACTTAAGAGGTTTATTTATTTTTTGCTTTTTTAGTTATTTTCGTCGGTTTAATTTTTTGTTAAAAAGATTTTTATTTGATGATTTTTTTTCATCATCAGCTCAGCTACATGATGTGATGATTTCTGAACGCAAATACCTGATAAAGTAATGAAAAGTAAAAAGAAACATTATTCGTTCCTACAATTTTCGAGGGTTTCTCTCAATTTTATCAGGATCCCATCATCAGATCCTAACTTCCTTGTCATGGGACCATCCTTGAGGTATACCCTATCTAACAAAAAAAGAATAATCAAAATCGGTTCATAAATAACGGAGAGGGGGCTGAACATATATAATATATTTATATTTATATATACACATATATATATATATATATATATACGGTGGAATTGAGAACCTCCTTTTTTTTCGTAGGTTAAAAAACACACTCGGCAAAAAGCAATCTTTTTGCCGAGTGTGTGAGGTTACCGGAGGCCCTAACCCTTCCCTCTCCCCCTCTTCCCCCCTTCCCCTACTCCTACCTTAAAGGCCGGCAACGCACTTGTGACTCTTGAGTTGCAGGTGCCCATGGGCGGCGATAGGCATTTACCATCAGGTGACCCGTCTGCTCGTTTGCCCAATATACCATAAAAAAAAAACTTAAATAAATTACAAACCGAAATACTCAAAAGTGAGAATTTTTTTTTTTTTTTTTATTGAAATCGTTTTTAATACGGTCTTTTTTGTGTGTATGTTTCGTTTTTGCATATTGTAAACGGATTTCAATAATTATTATACAAGAAACACCTGGACGCTGAGCTGGCACAAGTCAAGCACGTACTGCAAGACAACAAGCTCTCACTACCGCGCCTCCGTCACAGATCCCAAGAAAAGCCAGCCACTGTCGAGCGCCAGCCTGCCATTCTTCCGTATGTACGAGGAGTTACTAACAAGATTGGCTACATCTTGAAGCGAGCTTCAATCAATACACACTACAAGCCGCCAACGAAGATAAGTCAATTTTTACCATCTGTCAAGTGCCAAGTACCTCTACAAGATGCAGGGGTCTATAAAATAGACCGTGACTGTGGGCTCTCGTACATTGGTCAAACCAAGAGAAGCATTGGCACCCGCGTCAAAGAACACATTGCTGACATAAAACACCAACGCTCGATGAAGTCTGCTGTGTGTGAACACGTGCAACAAGGGACCAATCATTACCTGCGTTTCGATAAACCACAGGGACTAGCGAAAGAACCGATTCCTACCAAGGATCCTCCGTGAGGCTATTGAAATTAAAAAACACCCTAATTTTAATAGAGAAGATGGTTGGAACGTACCACCAGCTTGGGATCCGGTTATCCACTTACTCAAACCCAAGCAAAAACAAAACACAGCAAGGCTTCAAGACACTTTGAGCTCATTCTGCATAAATAGTAACACCAACAATCAACAAACCTCGGGTACTTTGAGATAACTTTGCACTTCGATACATGAGACGACCACCATCTTAGTCTACCCGTGACCATGGCTGCTGAAAGCAACTGAAACGTCGGGATCAGTGTAAATAGTAAAATAACACCAAATAAATCGCGATAGAATCCGTTAAAAATAGTTTTATTTCAATTATTATTCAATTGAATTGGTTATCTCAAGTTTGGTCCCATTAAATTTCCAAGAAAATATGTCTCTTAGGGTTGAAAAGGTTAAGGGATGAAGAATACAGCTTATTACAATGTATCATGATTGGTAATACTTTTTAAAACATAACTATTACGGTTAAGATCATTAAAGTTGTTTATACTATCACCAGGATAAATTGGCAATTCACCATTATGCGGTTCTCCAGAAATGTTTTGCCTCGCACAACCAAACCTTCAAACCTTCAAGAAAAGAGCGTACTCCCATCTCAAAGGTCGACAACGCACTTGTGAGTCTTGAGTTGCAGGTGTCCATGGGCGACAGTAGTCACTTACCATCAGGTGACCCGTCTGCTCGTTTGCCACCAATTAAAAAAAAAAACCATTTGTAAACAATCATCATTTATTATTTTTGGATTTTCATGAAATTAATATTAAGAATCTGTCAAGTGTCATTCCATATATAATGTTAACAGTGCTAAAGCTTCCACTCGATAGTAGCTTGTCTGAAACAGGTGGCACTTAATTAAACCGCAGAGTTTACATACTAGGCAGGATTGTCAGCAGTACCACATGGAGTGTGAAATTTTGAAAGTTTATTGTTAAATGGGTAGACAGATATTGTCAACGTTGTGCCGCAATTCTGTGCTATAAATATAATAGATTTGGTATCACAACCAAGCTTCTGAATAAAGTTTACGTTGTAGATGTCTCACTTGATCTATATTGGCTATATATAATGTGGAATAAAAAAAAAATTGAGTATGAAAGAAAAATAATTGTTTTTAAACTTTCGCGACTTTGATACATATTAGACTAGCAACCCGCCCCGGCTTCGCACGGGTAGTAGAGACATCTTCAACAATTATCATCATATTTTAACCAATTAACACAAAACGTTAACAAATTATACACTTAAACCTTCCTCGTGAATCACTCTGTCTATTGGTGTAAACCGCATGAAAATCCGTTCAGTAGTTTTTCAGTTTATCGCGAACACACAGACAAACAGACGCGGCAGGGGACTTTGTTTTAAAATATGTAATGATGTGTAATTCGGGACTTAATCGCGATACTATTTAAAAGTCCCGAATTACACATCTAATATGAAAGGAAAATACTCTAACTACTTATGATAGTAAGATTTACGCAAAGAAACATTCTTTTATTTTTTATAAAGAAACGAAACTGCTTTTTAAGAATTTTTAAAATTTTATTGTCACACCCGGGAATCTAAGTATGCTAACAAGTACACTTGCATTTTATTTATTTAAGACTTCCTGCAGTTTATATTGCACGAGGCGGACTTAATGCCACATGGTATTATCTACCAGTCAACCTTTGGGTCGAATCAGGTGTATCAGAACGAAATTTCTTAAAGAAAATTATAATTTAGATCCGTTCAGCCATTTTTGCGAAATACTGAATAATGTTAAGAAGGCCTTATTGATTTCTAAAACATTTAACGGTATGACTTGCAACTTCTTATCCTCAGGCTGATTGATGGTTAAATAATAATAATAAATTTGTTTATTCAGACAGAGTCCATAGTGTTAGTATACAGGTTTTTTTAACCTAAATTAGTTCTGACAAGACTTTTCATTATAGTGGAGTTATATTTATCGGTTATGATTCTTAGCCGCACTCTTCTTAGCAAAGAAGCAAGACGCTTGCGTATGATGGCGTGGAAGCCACCAACTCTCGCTTTCATAAACATTGTAGAAGCACTACAGTAACGAGGCAACCTTAACAGCGTTCTAAAAGCATTATTATATCTGACGCGTAATGCGTCAAGAGACCGCTGGGTATAGCTGACCCATAGGCTGCTCGTGTAGAAGGTTTGACAGTAGGCCTTAAATGCTGTTATTTTAACTTCATCACTAAAACGAGCACACTGCAGCACCTAATGTTTAGTGCAACCAACAAAAAACAAATACAGCGTTAAATTCTTACGATGAGTAATCAAAAAAGTACCGTATTAAATTTTATTTAAACATAGATGACCTGACAGAAGTTCTATCAAAATTTAAATAAATTAATTGTGTTAATTACATGGAAAACCATTTTTTGTTTTCCCCGAATTTCCCAACTTACCGCATTTTTCTTTCACTATAAACCTTAATCGAACAATAGTTCGATTACGTAAACCAGCAATAGCTGGTGGCCCTGTTTGGTAAATAACTAAGAAGCCACCAGACGCTGATTATATGACAGCAGTAGAATTGAAACTAATCACGATCAACATTTATTTACACAAAATTCCAGAGCTTGTCATTCATTTGCCAATACTTGTAAAAAAATCAGACACACAGTGCAATTTGAATTCGTTGACTCAATATCAAGTCAGCTTTTCAGCTTTCCATGAATAGTTATAACCATGGGGAATAAACTAATGAACACGTCAGTAACATTGTTTCGAGTACTAAATTGAGTACTATCAAAATTATCATTAAAGATACATTGAGTTCAAAGCTTGTCACACACAGATATTGTGTGATGTTATAGATTAGACCGGCGTTACATCATGAGTTTATCCCATTCATCAGTAATATATCAATTAAAGAAAATAGTGAGTATAAGAAATATAAAGTTGGTAAAAACTACAATTTTGCCTGTTCTCTCAGGAAAACCATATTATTATCTGTGAAACGTTAAACTAAAGAAAGCCCGTTCATTACACCTTAGTAACAATGGTTGCCTATCTGTCACGTTTTTTGGAACATTTTCCCTGTACATTTAGTAAAGAAAAGATACCTTACATGTGTAATAAAATATTCAGAATTTCATTTTATCTGAATACTAATTTGTAATTTACAACTGAATTTGAAGCACAATTGGAAGCAGCAATTTATATACTAACAAATACAAACATGTCGTGAACTAACAGAGCTGAAAAGGCACAATCTTGAGCAAATAAATTAAATATAAAGTACATTAGAATCTACATCGAAAAATTACTTGCTTTAAATGGATTGAAAATTTTGTAAACTGTGTCTACTAGCGGTTAAAATTGTGTATTATTAAGAGAGTATTTATGATAATAGATATAAGACTTATAATGTTTGAATCGGTACTATGGCACTAAAAAATCTACATAGCGCATGGTTAGGCTTAAGAAATAGTGCCGTTGTTTTGAGCTCTAACTAAATTAGTTGCTGACGCTGATTTGCTATTTGATTAACTCTTTTACCTTCTGCCTTTTATCACAAAACACTAGTAGTTAACTGTAACAGTAACCAACTACTTTAGCGAAAATATATATTACGTAAACGAAAATAGCAGATTTCGTCAGAGCACAACGAGAGAGAAAGATGATGATGATTATAACACCTACAATGAGTAGAGACCAAGATGCTGAATTTGCGGTAACTGTTTGGCATTTTTTAGAACTAAAAATAATGTGAAATAAAAAAATATACTTAACGATGTAGAAGGTTGGAGGACTTGTAGCGGTTTGGGTGTTGTATCCCTCCAACAATAAGAAAGGATCTTCCAACCACGCGGGTGTGGCGGACCACGGCCAAACGGTTGATTTTGAGATGATGATGAACCGGGAAATTGCACATATATATATACATATCAGCACCAGTAGTAGTCAGTAGTTCGGCGTGTCTTCTTTAGATAACATTGAAGTATGTTTACGCTGTATAAAATATACCCGTAGATGTCGCCACATCAGTCCCCTCCAAGACAGGATGTTCACTGTAGTGATGAGTCATCTACCTATGCTCTGTTGTGGAGCGTGCTAGTGAAAGCTGTAAGAAGTTCCATAAATCAGAACTGCATTCCGGTAGTACCAGTGAGTTGGGGCTGTGTGCAGTAATGCGGTGTGGGGCTGCAGTGCTGCGGTGAAGTCTCTTTGAGTCGGGGCGGTTACTGCGTATTGGCTGACTATTGCGTAGATGAAAGAGAGATGCTCGGCTTACGAGGAACGTAGGTGCAATGTGCTGTACCTAAACGCTGATGAGGCTGTAGGGAAAACCAGGCTAGAGCCGTCGCTTCAGACGTGACGTATCCCTATTGAAGCCAAAGATGCTGACTGGCGGAGACTTGATTACTACTAATTGCTCTAGGAGTGAATACGACGGTGGCGATGGTGATGACGCTGGTGATCTGCTTCTTGAAAGCTGTGCTTCCACTATCACGTCGGAGTCATCACTATGGAAGTGAGATAGTGCTATGTCACTTCAATACAAAGGGAGGATCCTCCAACCAGGCTAGGTGATCATGACTGGCGGACCGTGGCCCAACGTTTGACGTTGCGATATTAGGAAGTTGTATTTAAAAATATTATACAAATGCAGGATCAGGAGTTATACCGTAGGTCGGCGTGTCTTCATCAGATGTCATCAGAGTATTATTTTGCTGTTTGTGGATATTACCACAAACTTATGCAATCAGTTATAATTGCAAGCACAGAAGTTAAAAAAAAACACAATACAGCCAGCCTGTGCTACCACAGCATTGTAAGCTCAAATCTTCAATAAAGAAATAGAACCAACTAAATGTGACTTACATGCCACATTATAAAGTTCATATTGCTGTGAACAGTTAGCTGATCCGATTATATTTGATGAAAATCGTTGAAATCCGATTTTCCAGTCAGTTTTCCTCGTCGTACTCAAAGACGCTTTATATTGGCATTAAATAAATATCTATATGAAAGTTATACAATTACTTTAATGATAATAATAGCGAACAGATATAATTTAGCCAAATTCAGCTTAACCTAAATTGGCAACTATACCATATTTACGAACCAGTATAATATTTGTAAAAAGTTAAAACACAAAGGCCTATACGAGATATACTAGACCCTTGTCTAGTATATCTCCTATAGGCCAAAAGGCTCAAAGTGTGATTACCCGTTTTAATATCACCTAATGTATCCTTATACATTAGGGGATATTAACACAGCGATCACACTTTTTTTGGGCAATAGGAACACTGAGTGCTATTCCGACTGGTTTAGTTATAGTACAAGTATGATATTATTGTTTAGTGTATGAAATTGGAGCATCCTCTTAACTCCTACATGCGTTACCTGCAGAAGATCCTGACAAGTGACAAATCAGAAAGTTTTAGCAATAGCACAGCTGTCCAGCTTGACCGCGCTTCTGAAATAAAGACGATGGGTTGGTGACCGCCATTGCTTCGCTTTAAAGATTGTGCTAAGAGGGACATGACTGTTTTCAGAATTGACTACCAAAAATGGGAAAACCATTTCCCAAGCTGAGAAGCAAACGGGATGGCGTTGAATTGTAGCATGAGGACTGGTTGCCTAGTGCAAGAGATAGAGACGACATCAAAGCGGGTTAATGTCATCGAAAGGAAATTTCTCAAGTCATGCTTTTGGCAGAGTGTGTCGTTCCCGTATCGGTCTTTACAGCAACCAAAAGCAATATCTCTCTGACATTGCTCCATAAATGAAGATTTAATGTATTTTTTTTTTGGTATAAGGGGCAAACGGGTAGACGGGTCACCTGAAGGTAAATGACTACCGCTGCCCATGCAACTCAAGAGTCACAAGTGCGTTACCGCCCTTTAAGGTACGGGAGTACGGGAGTACGAGTAAGAGAAGGAGAGGGGGGAAAAGAGGAAAGAAGGGAGAGCAGGGGGAAGGAAAGGGTTAGGGCCTCCGGTAACTTCACTCACGCAGCGAAAAGTAATGCAAGCATTGCTTCACTGCCGGTTTTCTATGAGGCCGTGGTATCACTCCAGTCGAGCCGGCCCATACGTGCCTAAGTATGGCTCTCCCACGAACGACGAACGATACATTTATTAATCCTGTTGTCAAGAAAATGAGAAGTAAATTTTAATATGCTCTAATTGATTTCCTTTTAAATAACTCCATTATATCCAAATGTAAGAATTTCTTTGTAAACAGATGTTGCGCCAGTGCGTAACTGGAAATTTAATATTCAATTCGTTTATCTTTGTTATTTTTTTGTAGTCATCTTTTATTCCCGAGCCTTTTGCTTCAGTAAATACTTCGTCATGTTTCAGCTGTCTGTCGTTTGTTATATCTCGTATTGAATCTTTTTGATCTAAGCTTCTTATTATAAGCATTCTACCAATATAGTATAAAATATTAATATCGTGTTTTATCAATTTCTTTATCTGCTGCTAAAAGCACTGAGAGGCAATGATAACGTCATCTAAATACATGAATATTTTATATTACTGGTTTAGCGATCTCAGCCGATATATATTATAGAACTCGATGAAAGGATTGTTAAAGAAACTTAGATTGCTTGACCAGTGAGGAGGTTAGAAAATGGTTATCACAGATGCAAATATAATAAAATTTTCAAATAATTTTAACTGAAATTAACAATTGTGTTAAAATTTAAATAAAATGCACAGTTTATTTTTAATTTAGATGGTTATAAGCCTAGCCAGCCGCGGTCAAGCTTTAACTCGATTTTTTTTCACGATTATCCATTGAATATCAAAACTTAACTTCTAATTTTATTACGAATTTGCGAACCCTCATATACCAAGAAAGAGCAAGTTAAGCAAAGGCAGACTTAATGCCCAGGGCCTTCTCTACCAGTCAACCTTGGGATGATGTAGAAATGTTATACGGGAGATGAAAATATATATTATATTATACATATGTAAAACGTTTTAATGGAATATTATAATATAATCGCTGGTTTGCGAGAATAGCGACATAACTAAAAATTATTGATTTTAGAGAATGGCAATGTTTTGTGATTTCCACTAGAGTATTTTGTTCTATATATATAATGAACTTGTCGCTTTCTAACGAACGTTGGCACGAAATCGGCGTTGCATCTCTGTTCACCATAAAATATGAAAGATATATGATCGTTTGGCATACTTAGTTCAATTCGACTGAATTTTAAATTATGTCGATGTTCTCGCAAACGAGCGATATTTTGGTTAAATTAATCAAGAGATCTTGACATACATAACACAGGGGATAGCTATTAGGTACTTACATACATTGATAAATAATATACGCATTAATACATAACATATACACACATCAAAACATACACTCATATACATTCATACGAGTATAAATGTATACATAAACTTTGAATCAAATCTTAACGGTATCGTCTACTAGCATTTTATTTAAGTGTATATTCGATAAGAAATCCACTTCAAACTATAGCTAAATCCTTCAGCTAAGCAGTAGCAGAGGTTTCTATTAACACGGTCGTAAACCTATCTGCGCATGTAACTTAGTTTAAGCGCCGATATTGCATTAGTTGTTAAATGTGTTACTAAACATAGGCCTTTAGAGCGAAGAATTTTCAATTTATGTGTGATCAGTAATGCATGTTAAGTTGTCGATCGCTTGGGCCCATTCGCATAATTGATGAAACAGTGATAAATTTTGAAAGTGTCGGTTATGGGCGCGATGATTTATAACTTTGTTTTAGCATTTATTTTAACGTTACAATGTTGTACTTTTACTGAAATTTTTATTTGATACATTTCTGAAAACTTCCAAAATAAAGTACCCGTAATATACTGACCATATTACTATAAACACCATGGTTATACTATAGAGATCTACAAATCTCCCTGAATGACGTTATTGTTGAGGAAAATATTTTAGATAATTAGGTGAGAGTCAGATCACTTGAATTTGAGGTGAAGCAGTCTCCATTGATGGAGGGTATAAGATTGACAAAACACAAGTGACTAAGTTTTGTTGTTTATAGGCACCGGCTACGGGTAATGTGTGGGTATTGAATTTTATGAGAAAAGTTTTTTGACTACTGGGAATAAATTATTTGAAAATTTACTAATACCGTTAATAATTAGAAAGAAAGTTTGCTGACATGTTCAATTGTTAATGGATAATTCCGACAATTAAACATAAAACTTGATATGCTCAATCAATTTGTTTTGCTTTTTTTTTCAGGCTGACTGACTTACTGTGCAATATAATAGAGCTGTAATAGAAATTCTAAACTAGAAAATACCTTTTTTTTAAACATTGTATAAGTATTTCTAAACGTATAGTACGTTGTCTTCAAATGCCCAGAATTTTGTCCATTATATTCATAGTTGATAAAGAGCTCAATGTTTGAAACGAAGATTTTACGAGGTTGGTTTTAAATCCTCAATTACATCTCGTTGCCACTTCTAACAAATTGTCGTTTAAATTCGGAACTGTATCGAGTTTGACACGTCATAGCGACCTTTCATATTTATTTAAACCTACACCAGGTCACTGTGAACTGTGATTAAAGTTCATAGGATTATAGATCGTTATTAAAAATCCTTTCCTAAACGCTTAACAGCCATAAAAGTTGCAATCACAGGGTTTATAACGAGTAATAAAACAGGTTTAACGATGTTTTTATCTTCAATTTGGGGATTCGACTTTTAGATTGACTTCGTTGATTGAAGTCAGAAGAAACAAAATCACACCCAAAAACTTTTTGGAGAAAACCCGTTCATTACAAAGTATTTTGGTTACAAAATAGATTACCTATGACTTAATGAGTACATATACTCGTATGTAGTTGTTGTCGTGTTTTCAAAATATTCAAACGAAATACAAACTCTTATAATTTATTATTTCCTTAATTAAAAAAGGTACCGTAGAACTAACCAAAAAAGATAAAACTGTTGCTTATAATCCCCAGGAAGAGTTGCTTAGAGTTTTAAAGGATTAGTTTAGAGGACTAGAATTTCGCCGAAGGGCATTCAATGATCTCCGGCCACCGTAGGAACCGGCCTGCGGTCGACGAACTTTTGGGGAAGTCGTCGTCCGAACAGATACAGGCCCGAGAGGCAGAGCGCAGTGTTCCGCGCGCGCTTTTCAGAGGAGTGCGACCGAGGGGTGGCGGTCGCACCGGGTGACGGGACCCGTTTTGGGTGAGACGGGTCAATGCCTGTCGGGGGTTGCGGAAGAATGCAATGGCGATTCTCGCTCCCCCGATCATGGGCAAGCAGTGGAACACCGGGGTAGTTTTTAGTCGGTAAGAGTCCGACAGACCCCTTCAGCCCCCCCCCCCAAGGGCGGAGGACATCCATGAGGATCTTCCACGTCGTTACAAAAAAAAAAAAAAAAAAGAGGACTAGAATTTAAAAAGTCATGTGATACTTACCAGTAGTTGAAAGAGCCACTTGTTTAAAAATTCCTGTTTACATGCCCTCCTGGATTCTGGAACAAAAAATTTACATATTTGTAACTATAGTTCCGGGATAACTAAAACGTTTTGGATTGGAACGTGATTGTGTTTTTTTTTACATTCAATTTTTTTTAGTATGTTCTTAATTGCGCACAAGACACAAGGTATTATGATATACTAGCTAATTCCCGCGACTTCGTTCGTATGGAAATTCAAATTTATCCAACGAGTACCGTACATTTTTCGAGATAAGCCCATGTCCTTCCCCAGAATATAATCTATGTCCTTGCCCATTTTCATTAATCTTCTCTCTCAAAAATTTTTAATTTTCACTTTATTTACGACTTGCTGTCGCCCGCGACTTCATTCGCGTTGAAATTTTGGTGGAATCTATTCCACGGAAACCGTTCATTTTCCATCCAAATTTCATCCAGATCCATACAGTAGTTTTTGCGTGAAAGAGTAACAAACATCCATACATCCTCACAAACTTTCACATATATAATATTAGTAGGATGTTACGCGGTCGAAGGTCAAAATTTTGTAATATAATAGTAAATTTAATAATAGTAGAATAATACAAAAGAGTAATCTTCAACGTGCACCAAGAAATTAAAGTACATCAAGAAGTAAGGTTATAAAGAAGAATCGATTCATTGTTATACAAGAAGCCACTTACTAAACTAACGTTGAAATGCATTATATTTGAGCATCGACAATCGAGCCGGTCGCTATTACTGACACTAGTGGTGTGCACTCTGTGTTACCTAATAATAGACAATTAAGTACACATAGTGGTCAGGCCGATGTTAATGTTACACATTGACTTTATTTTACCGTCGTGTTTGTACATACATACGTACCGTGTCCACATAAACCTAGTAGACACTACATACCATACTTACTCTTAGGCCTGTATCATCGAAAGGGTAGGCAGATGTGTATTAAATAGCCACAACCATAAGTTGCCAATTACACTTTGGTCCCAAATACGTAACAGATTTTACAAAAAGGAAATTACTGAAATGTAAATAATTTATGAGAACTTGGTCTCAGTGAAGTCTTATGATAGTCAGTTTAAAAACAAGTGTGTGTGTACATATTATATTATATTGTGTACGCACGTAAGAAGTTATACTTTTATCTAGTTAAATAAATTTTATTTAAATATCATAATAAATAATACATACCGTCAACTAACCTCAAATTCTACAAACGTACTCAAAGTAATATGTAAAAATCATTTTTATCACTTATAATCACAGTAAATTGTCATAAATAATACGTACCGTTAACTAACCTCAAATTCTACAAAGTTACTTAAAGTAATATGTAAAATCAATTTTTATCACTATCGTGAAGTTGGTAACTTTTTTTGAGAAACTAAAATGTTGACAAGCTAACTTCAGGTTGTTGGTTTTACGTAACGATGTGCGCGCGCATCGTAAAAATTTACTCTTATCATTTTACCATAACGCGCCAAAAAAAGTATAACTTCAAAAAACACTTTCATTATTATATTACTCCTGCAGCATTTTGTATTTATTTCGGAACCTTTAAGCTAGAAATCATTTTAGCTGAGGATCCTCTTTTAGGGAGTTTCTTTCTCTTAAAAGTACTTAGATCTGCCACTATTTAACATTGTTACAGTGAAAAAATAATAATAAGTTGACACATTTCACACACGGCCGTTTGATCCCACAATAGGCAATATATTTCTAAATACTAACATATTTTAGATAAATTACGTTTAAATGGTTGTGAATGTTGAGTATCCCCATTGTATCGTAACCCAGGCGTTAAACGTAAATTAGCAAAATTTCGATACGCGACGTAGGGTTCTATTTACATAACAATATAGAGTATGTCACTGGAACATTTTTAATATATTTTTGGGGTAAAATATACTAAGGAGGAACGGTTGTTGTGTCCCTCAAACACAAAGGAAGGATCCGCCGAATGAGCTAGGCGATCATGCCTTACAGACCGCGGCCAACGGTTGATGTTGAAAAGTTGTATACATATACATGTGTAAATTTATCGGCGCAAGAACTTTTATTGCACGATACAGGATTAGTTGTTACTATGTAGTTCGGCTTGTCTTCGCTAGATGGCATTGAATTATTATGTTGTTGCAGTAGGACAATGTCGCCACAACACCATGGTTTGTGTAACTTTCTCTTTGCGTTTAGTTGGTCTCACCATACGTTGAAGAGATGTGGTCGTTTTACAAGAACTACTTCAGATGAAATCAACACCTGAAATTGTTAAGTTTTTTAGAAAATACACATCTGTATATAAATAATTAGGTTAAAAATAAAACTAGGTAATAACATATCTAAATGTATACATAGGGTACACTGGAAGTTCTGCGCTCCTGGCCGCCCACAAATGTTTCAATTTCGAATGTTATATTTTTTTAAATATAAGAAACTCGGCTCCGTTTTACGAATTTTTAACCAGGTCACGTGTCCTGACCCGAGTTTAACATTTTTTACCCATCCCAAAAAGTGCACAACGCCGCTAAAGAAGTTTTCACCTTAAAAAAATCAACACCTCCATTGCTGCAAAAGAGAAGAAATATCTTAAAAGTTAAAGTAGAAACGCTTTCATTCATTTACCTCGTCTCATATGAGAGTACCATGAAGATCAATTTATCGTTAAGCTAACTTGCTCCATCCTTGATAGCATTAGCTGAAGGGGATATTACACGCGATGGAGACAAGCCGATTATCTTTTTCGTATTACCTTCAACGAACGCCTATTCTGCTGCTATTACTATGAGATAAAGATTTCTACTTAAATGGTGATCTGATAGTAATCATTCCTTTTTTAAATATTACATTTTTGATACTTTATATACTTTATTAAAAATTTCAGCCGCGTAAGTTCCAATCCCGTAGGAATATCGGGATAAAAAGTAGCCTATACATTAATCCAGGTCTCCAGCTATCTACATACCAAGTTTCATCGCAATCGGTTCAGTGGTTTTTGCTTGAAAGAGTAACAAACATCCATCCATTCATCCATCCAAACTTTCACATTTATAATATTAGTGAGATAAAAATTTCACGCGCGTAAGTCCCAATCCCGTAGGAATATGGGGATAAAAAGTAGCCTATACATTAATCCAGGTCTCCAGCTATCCACATAAAAAGTTTGATCGCAATTGGTTCAGTGAAATTGTGTGAAAGAGTAACCAACATCCATTTATCTATCCAAACTTTCACATTTATAATATTAATGAGATTCATTGGGGAAAGTTACAGGCTGAAGTAAATATTACATAGGCACCGCTTACGGTTTAGCCCTCAAGCAGACAGTGGACTTGTTTTCCAAGGTAGAAGTACTTTAAAAAATGATACCATGAATTGCCTAACGGGGGAAATAAATCAAAATAGACATTCCTATAATTATACATCTAAACGGTAATTAACGCGATCACGAAAAAGGTATTACATATCTCTGAATTGCCTGACGTTTCAACCAGATTGCACTGGCCGTGGTCACTGTCGCCGACTGGCTCATGGAAGGCGAAAGTTTAAGACCAAGTGATTAAACATTGCAATATTTATAATGCCCGGGCAATATTAATAATGAAATATCAAATCGGACTGCGTGATGAATACTTATACAAACCTCGTCTATCACATTGTCTGAATATTATGAATATTGCTAATCTAACCTAAACCCTACTAATGACTAATGATTTCGTAATGCATTTTGTAATATATTATATTACATTTCACAATTAAAATACGATAAGTACATGTAAAATAAATGTATAGTTATATTTTGATAGCAATAAAGACTAAAATATAAATATTTAGACTATTTTGAAGTCCCGTGCATATTCCCTATTGAATAAAAAACATATTTTATTACTCTGCCCACCTTTTTGGCAGAGTAATAAAATATGTTATGACCAATATTATACAGCGCGGTCAATTTACTTATTTCAATAATTTTTATTACATTAACTACTCATATTGAGCATTTTTTAAACTGCCTGGATACTATGAATAATTCTATATTAATCACTTGGTTATAAAAACCAAGGTTATAAATTCCATAAAAACAGGTCAAAATAATAAAAGCTTCTTAAAAAACTCATTTCGCATTGAATGGCTTTTATTTAAATTCATAAAACAGTTATTGCCCGACTTTAACACTTGTACTCCTTATCTCTTTGAAATAACAATTAAAATGTTGATAAGAAAAGCTACTTTAAAACAACATTACAAAGGGTTGTATTATCTACTTCATCTTATCAACAAAGTCAGTTGGCGCTGTAGAGAATCTTGAAATAAGAAAATTTATCTTTGAACATTCCCATTCGTCCAGAGCTCCGTCAAACATTGTTAAGAATTATTAAGATTTTTATTTTATGGATTAATTTTAAACTATACCTAGTTTTATTAACTTATTTACATATATTTTCAGAAGTGGCAGACATTTAGCCAGCTATTATCGTTGGTCCAATCTAAAGTTCGCAAAACTATTTCTGTTTACCAGGTTAGGCAAATTAAGTTCTCAATAACATTCTATTTAATTTGTACAATATTAATACGCACTTATTAATTTCAATTGTTACTAATTAAACAAATCTTGAAGTCAATTTTAAGCTACTTCTGATTGTCGTATCGAATGAAAGCTTTGTAGTTCAGATGACACTACTATAATTTGAAATCTTGGAGCTGATCTGATAACGAAGCTAGGAAGTTGATGATGTAAATGCAGATGGTTCGTTTTGACGAGTCCAACATATTGCGTTTAGTGACAATGGTCTGATGATGGAGCCAGGAGTGGGATAGTGGAACTCGTTTTACAAGCTTATTTATTTAACTTTTTTTAATGTTTGTATGTATGTATGTTTGTTCGGCATGAATCTTGGAAGCTAAATTAGAACCACTTCCCGATGTCTGATTTGGCTCAATTTTTGTGCCTGTTGGCCTAGTGGTTAGTGACCCTGACTGCTACGCCATAGGTCGTATATTCGATTTCCACCCGAGTCTGGGTATTCTATGTGTCCGTTGTTTGTATGTTTGTAAAGTCCCCCGCGACACAGGAGTCATTACTAATGCCGGACTTGTCTTTTTTAAAAAAAAAATCTTTGGTGACAATACAATAATATGGTAACATGAAGATGTTTTGATGATGGAGTCGTTCGGACTCCGAGTCGTTTACTGTTTTAAAGACGATGGTTACTATCCATTATTATAACAACATGGATAAATAACTATCTGAACTTAAGAAAACATTTAAATAATTCAAGTCAAATAAAATGGCAAATGTATAGATATACAACGTATACATCGTGTTACCGAAAGCAGAGCTATAGTAATATTTTGGGATTGTAATGTACTTGTTTAATATATAAATAAGTGAGTCAGCAAAAGAATGTGGTTTTGCAAAAAAGGAAACAATTGAATTTTTCTTCACAAACAGTGTCTTATTCATTTTCATGACAATTAGAAATCCATTTGGTTTATTTATCTTCTTATACGCATATATCCAGTATGGCTCATCTTAAGGTTGTCTATGAGAGATCGAGTGTTACTTCATACTATATTTCTAGATAGTTTAATACTTTTTTGGTGTGCAATAAAAAGTACCTATCTATCTATATCTGGTCAAATTAATGTGGATATACGTACTTTCATTTATTACAACTCTTTCTTAAAAAATATTAACTTGGCATTAAATTTTCAAGTTCATATTTGATGTTTTAAAGTAACGTAATATGAATTCTCCTAGTATATAATTTTACTAACGAGGTTTATTATACGATCCTGAAATATCAGTATACCTTTCTGCAATACCTATAATTATATCGCTCATAAAAATGCTGAATACCGGTTACTTAGTTTACATTTGCACTAAACATGTACTATCGAACTGTTTATTCAGCCGGTAAATTGACTAATTAATATGTTTACGCTGTCAATAGGTATGTTAATTAGAATATATGCAAATAGATGGCGTTGTTGTTAATTAGCTTTGAAATTCTCTACGGAGATATATAATATTGAATAACTTTTTTATTTTATTTTAAAGTTTTTTTGACGAATTTATAGAATAAACGAAAACGATTTTCTTTGTAATCTAATAATAATTAAAGATGTGCATTCTGTTTTCCCAATATACTTTATTGAAGTGAAAACTGTACAGATCAGAGAATAAGCACTGATCTTGCGTCACTGTCACATTCAGATACATAGGCACGTTGGGAACTTTCTTATATTAGTATAGAAAAGCATGTCTACATATTTCCAAATGAATCTACACTTAAAATTGTCGATACACATCCTGTATGTTCTCCCAAGGGAATGAGAAGGAAAGCAAACTGCATTCTTGACAATTTTTTACTACTCACATGAAACAGAACAATGATAAATACTGGTGTTTCTGGCACGCTACTAAACTAGTGATACGATTGTGTTGTTAAATTTTTTGTAACAACTTGTTTAAAAAAAAAAATCGTTAAAATATATATATTCGCTTTCTTGTATTCTGCAGACACGTTTAAACAAACATTTTTAAGTGTTGAAAAGGGGTCGGGCTAGAAACTGTAAATCTTCTCGCATTAGGTGTTTCTAAACTATTTTGAGAAGCAGCAAATAGTCTAGAAAAGTACAGATGAAAATCTCAAGTCAATACAGTCCCTATTTAAGAAATTTAATTAACTTTATATATGAAAAAAGACATCTTCCTAATAACTTGACATACGGTAAAGGCTTTCAAATAATGCTGCCAAACAACTTTGAACCATAACTACCAAGAGAAGCGTATATTTTCGTCCCTTAAATTGTAGTCTAGCTAAGATTGATGCGCCATAAAGAGTTTCTTTTTTCTCCTTCTGGATAGTTGCCCAGTAATATCGCCCAAACAATATTGAGGCTGGATATTGTTTTATGACGGTAGAACTTAACGTAACATTCGATATATTGTTGTGTTCTAGTTTCTTGTGATCGCCTTCAGGCTATAAATTTTTATGTGTTCCATATAGTTGAGGTACGAATGTAACGGAATATTGGGATTCCATTTACTGGCATGTGCGGGCATCTGAATAAATTAGAATTTTACTTAAATATTCTTACATAGATATATTTTATTTTATTATTGTTTGTTATTTACCAATAGTGTACTTATTCTTCGAAATGTGAAATTTGGAATACATAAAGTGTTAAAGTTAAAGTTGTAATAACTGGCTGTAAAAATATGGCGCGCACGGAGGAATCTCCGTGCGCGCCATATTTGATTAAAAAGGGGTTCAAAGAATTTTCTATATGTATTAATTTATAGATTCTTTTGTTGTATTTTATATTAGTAGGGACTTTTTTGGTAGTATTAGTATTTAATGTAAAACTGTGGAATAAGCGAGAAGCTCCGCTGCTTTGCGATTTCAAGGAAAATAATTTTTCAGAAAGAACATTCTAGGAAATGTCGAGTTTATTTCAATGGGTTAATGTATAAAGAAAATGCTTTTCTTTCATTATAACTTGCCTACGTTCCCTGAGAAACGTTTATTACAGTTGCGCATATTTTATTTAATTAAAATAATATAATTATTTCTGACAAGTCACGTGAAGTTGTTACAAAGCTGGTAACATCGATTTGACGTTTATTTATTGACGTTATTTATTATCCAAGGGTTATGTACTCACTTACGTCTGTATACCCGAAGGGGTAGAAGCGTATCAAGCACCCACATTTTGACAACTATAATTTTGTATCACTTACGTAATAGCGGCAAAACAATTGCCATCGACCGGGCCCTTTGGGAATTAAAGACCAGACCTTTGCCTAGAAAGTAAGGCAATATAAGGAATTAGATATTGCTTATACGGATTGATTGATAAGTGTAAGCAATAACAACCTCTGGAACAAATTATTGCCTGCGGTATTTCCGGACCGATACGACCTTCAAACCTTCAAGAAAAGAGCGTACTCCTATCTCAATAGCCGGCAACGCACTTGTGACTCTTGAGTTGCAGGTGTCCATGGGCGACGGTAGTCACTTACCATCAGATGACCTGTCTGCTCGTTTGCCCCCTATAATATATAAAAAAAATGTAAGGAATCAAAAGAGTCAGAAACTCATAGATTTAATCTAACGGTGACGGTGTTAGGGTGAACTCAGGAACAAAGTCCGTACTGTAAAAGTCCTGTAGTGCTTTTGTGATATTCAGTGTTTGAGTATTATTGTAAGTTTGTGAAAGATGCCTACGCATTTAAAAAAAAAATGGATTTTTAAACGTCTTCTAAACGTCTCAAATGTATAAATAATACTTTCAGTAATTATTACCGTCATCTTTGTGACGTTTTCAAAGTTGTACTGGATCACTATGGATTTTTTTTTGTAATAGTGGGCAAACGAGCAGACGGCTCACCTGATGGTAAGTGACTGTGACTACCGCCCATGGGTACATCAACTCGAGAGTCACAAGTACATTACCTTCAAGGTGGGAGTAGGGGAAAGGAGGAAAAGGGGGAGAGGGAAAGGGCCTCCGGTAACCTCACTCACTCGGCGACATTGTGTTTCGCCTTCGAAGCATTGCTTACCTGCCAGTTTTCTGTAAGGCCGTGGTATAACTCCGGTCGAGCCGGCCCATGCGTGTCGAAGCATGGCTCTCCCACTTTAGCCTTTCTTAATAAAAATAAGAATTATTAAGATCTGCTCACATAACATATACACAAATAATACAGTCTAAATTAAGAATTTCTTTTTTTATAGTCAATTAAAAACCAGTAAAATGAAATGGCATTTGTATCATAACGGCTGGGGTTAATAAAATGCTTGTGCCAGGTGCATCTCATGCCATATAAAATTATGCGGCACATTTTCATTACAGGAACGAGTACAAGATATTTCAACTGTTGATATAAATGTATTTAATATATTTAACGCTTTCACGCCTTAACTAGTCCCTCTCTCTCTCTCTCTCTCTCTCGATTTTTGAAGTAAAAACTTCTTTGGCGGCGTTGTGCACTTTTTGGAATGAGTAAAAAATTTTAAACTCGCGTCAGGTCACGTTACCTGATCGAAAATTCGTAAGACGGAGCCGAGTTTCTTATATTTAAAAAAAATATATCATTCGAAATTCAAACATTTATGAGTGGCCAGCAGCACAGAACTTCCAGTGTACCCTATGTATACATTTAGATATATTATTATCTACTTTTTATACAGATGAGTTTGTGTGTGTGTATGTATTTTATTCAAAATAAATTTTTGAAATGAAAACTTCCTTAGGCACGTTTGTGCACTTTTCCTAGGGGGATAAAGCACTGAACTCCACTCCATAGAGCCACTAGAGGGCGCTAATCTAAACATCGAGTTCTATCAGCTCCTTATTAATTAATGTCACCAACCTGCTAATGTGGCGTTTTAAGTTCGTCGTTTCGTTTAGGGTTTCTGTCGGCAGTCCCATGACTTATTATTATCCGTATTTATACCCAACTCTTTACATTGTAGGAATGGTAGACTACAGAATGCTAGCAGTACGTCGTAATGTCACCCTCGTCACATACTTTTTCCGTCTACTCGCGGTATTACATATAACCCGAGTCTATTAGCACAAGTGAGGTGGCGCGTACCGCGGCGCGGAGGCTGCGCGGTGCGTGAGCGTCACCGGCAACTACTAGCGGCGCCGGCCGCGCGCACTAACCTCGCTCGGTTCGCGCCGCTGTCGCGTGCTGTTAGATACATCAACGAAATTTTGATTTTTGATCAGACCCTAGACATATTCATATGTTCTGAATATCTGTTTACGAAGGCAGCAGGGCGTTACCTCGAGACACTGACGATTCCTAGTTCTGTTACCTAGCTAATGTACCTATTTGCAACCCAGCTACACAACACATTGTTTCACAATGTACCTATTATTTTATTACCTACCAAAGTTGTTATAGACATTACTAAGTACTTATATACTATTGTGTAAGGATTATCTGTAAACAATATGTATTTTTCTGTAAATAAATAAATAAATAAATCAATAAAGCAATGACTGCCTATTTTTTTTTAATTTGTAACACTCTCTGCACTTTTATGTGCAAACGAAAAGTATTCAAAATTCACGTTCCAAATTCAAAATGCGTACAAAGAATTTTATTCTCTTCATATACATACATTAGGAGTCGGTTTACTTGGTTAACGTGAGTGATGTCCTAACCCACTACATCTTGTTCGCCTTGTTACAATCGCTGGAAGGGTTTCCTTGATTTGATTTTGTAACATACAACATTTCGAACTGTCTGTTTCGACTAGGTTATACAAACCGTAGTATTGATTCCCGTTATTGTGAACATATAAGTTTTACAATTATAAAAGTTATTACAAACGAAATATGTTTCGAACATATCAAATCGCTTTTATGAAAACAATGTACTCTTACATATTTTAGTTTTAAAACTTTACTAAAAGAATACTGTGTAAAAACTAAATTTAAATATGTATAAAATAAACCGCATTGCGTTTTAATAAAAGTGCAAAGTAAAATATAAAACGAAAAAGTAGCAACAAGCATGAAATGTTTCTCATTAAAACCGTCTATGTAACTTTAAGCCTGCATGCGAAATGCTAGAGTGTATTCTGTGGAGTGTCTATGGTCGCGAATGGTTTTAGAAAGAAAAATAAAAATATGCTCTATTTTAAATTGCTTTAGTACAAAACGTAATTATATTTTTGTAATCAAAACAAAACCTCTTTTGTTCCTAATACTTCGACTTAGATCTTGTAACTGTGATTGATTATCTCTTTACGTTGCAAGATCGACAATTTTAAGTGTTTTTTTTTATGGTATAGGGGGCAAACGTGTAGACGGGTCACCTGATGGTAAATGACTACCGCCGCCCATAGGCACCTGTAACTCAAGAGTCACAAGACTCACAAGTGCGTTGCCGCTCTTTAAGGTGGGAGTAGGGGAAGAGGGGGGAGACGGGAGGAGAAGGGAAGGACAGGAATAGGGGAGAGGGAAAGGTTAGGGCCTCCGGTAACCTCACTCACGCGGCGAAATGCAATGCAAGCATTGTTTCACTGTCGGTTTTCTGTGAGGCCGTGGTATCGAGCGGAGTCGAGCCGGCCCATACGTGCCGAAGCATGGCTCTCCCACGTAACTAAAAAAAGATTCACAGAAAGTTTGTATTATTTAAAAGATAAATAATGTATTTATCTTTTAATATTATTATATAAATTTTATTGCTACTTTTCTCCTTAACCCATTCAACCAAAAAAAGTATTTATGTAAGGAATAGCAGCAATAGAACAGCTTACGTCTGAAGATTATTAAATACGTTCAAACCAGCAACTAATTAATCGCAAGTCTGATGCTTAAGCTACTAGGCTGGGCTCATGTCAGTAGACTGTACTGACGCAAGTCCAATGCTTAAGGGAACTATGCTGGGCTCACGATAGTAGAGAATTAAATACGTTCAAACCAGCAACTAATTAATCGCAAGTCTGGTGCTTAAGCCACTACGCTGCGACCACATTTCTCATAGCTACTAATTCTTCATGCAACAAATTAACTATCTCACTCAGCCTTATTTCCTTTTTAAATGAGTATTTCAATTTAGATGTTTTTTTCTTTCCATTAGGCCCTTTGATTATATTTGTTCTTTTGTTTTTCACTGCACTAATATGCTAAGCTGGTTTAGTCAGTTTACTTATGTATTTAAACGGGAATTAACGCGATCATGAAAAGGTGTTACATACCTCTGAATTACCTGACATTGACGCACGGCCGGTGCAACCTGGTCGAAACGTCAGGCAATTCAGAGGTATGTAATACCTTTTCGTGATCGCGTTAATTCCCGTTTAAATACATAATGATATCATGGAAGTTTACTTCCAAATGACTTACCAAATGTGAAGTGCTTAGTAGATTGCACTTGAGATCAATATCAAACACCTAAAAAGCTATAGTGACAAGGATTTTTAAAGAAAAGAGCGTACTCCTACCTCAAAGGCCGGCAACGCACTTGTGACTCTTGAGTTGCAGGTGTCCATGGGCGACGGTAGTCACTTACCATCAGGTGACTCGTCTGCTCGTTTGCCCCCTATAATATTTAAAAAAGTAGGTGTAATAATTCGTTCAGATTTCGGAGGTTTATGGAACTTTAAGTTGGTTTTACATGTGAGTATATCGTAAGAGACACTATCGCCTCTTTTGCTGCGAGATCATACATCATACAGCTTGCTTGTTAACCACCTTAGTAAAAAAGAAATAAAGAAACAAATTTATTTTGAGCTCATACCACAGAATACATAATCATATAGGTACAGAAGTCTCACTCCACCAAATCATTTAAATAAATAGCGACTCTTTTTCCGACACAATAAAGTCGCAATTCAGGTCGCACAGTGCTAATTTTAATCACCTATAGTTATATTCATCTAGAAGTTGCGTCTCTTTCTATCGCGTAACTCTTATCTGTTATGAAGACGGCGCCGCGCCTCGACGTTACGGTTGTCTTTAGAATTGATTAATCTGAATATTTAATTATTAGTAGGCTATTTGCCTATTACCTACTCTATTTTTGTGAATAAATAAACCTAGGCTAGGTACCAATAACTGAAAAGTCTAGATACGGACGAATTACGCGACGCAGTTCGTGAGTGAGCATCGAAGTAACATACGATCCAGCCGGAGCGCGGCTGCCCACTGAACTTTGGCAAGTATAGTCGACCCCGCCGTGTACGTGTAGCTTTATACCTACACTGCGGAGTGGCTCGTGGCTAAGTGGTAATTGAGTAGATTAATATACATTACAAAGTTAAGTAATACTAGCCAGATCAGTCTAGGAAGGGTGACCAAGGGTTCTTAACAAATTGACACCTCTCCGTGCCTCGGAGAACACGTTAAACCGTCGGTCCCGGGTGCCATACAAACATCTGTGGCATTTCGTTACGGGTAGTCGGATCCCTAAAAAAGTTCGACAACCTGGTCTAACTACAGAATTTCGATAGCAGTCACATCACGTAAAATATCAAAGTTCGGCCGTATCGTAGTTAGATTGAAAGTCGACCCCAAATTAGTTGGGAAAAGGCGCGGAGGATGATGACCTACAGTGCGGAGTTGACCTGGCCTGTTCATACGCTTATTTACAACAGAGTTATAATTAAAGTAGGAACCAAATATACAACTATCAAAAAATACCCCGCGTTAGCTCAGCGTAATGTCAAGTCGGGGAAGTTGCGTTGGTGTTAGCAACTGGTAAAACAACTAACTTTGGTATTAACGCACATACAAATATTCCTAATAATCCTTCCCCTAAATTAGAACTCTTTATTGCAACCTGCTTTTAGTTCAATTAGTGTCGGTTAATTAATAGTGCTGACCTGAGACCACATTCACTAACCATACATTAACAGGGCCAGAGGCTAATTGAATTTTGCAATATTCAATCCACTAGTAAATTAGTTGATCACTGTGGAATATTTATTTTAAGTCAAGTATTGATGGATCTGTATTATGTACATACTATTCCTTAAATAGTTTTTTGTTTTTCATCTTTTCACGGAAAACTATCATAATTTTGTGATAAAAATAATAATAATTTTTAAATATATTTTTTTATAATCTGAATGTATTTAAAAATGTAATTTATATGTATATTTAAGTGAATAAAGAGAATATTAATTATAAACAACCTGTTCCATGCCTAATGAGGTAAATTGTGCTCAACTTTTAAGACCACATTTATTGTATTACCACAATATTAAAGCAATAAAGTTATGTGAATATTTTAATAAATCGATAATAAACAGTAGCAAAATACCAATAATGAAAGTTTCCAGTGATATTTCAAACCTCAAGGGTGTCAAAACAGCTAATGAAAATAGTTTCGATTAACAACATTTAGACGTACTGTCGTAATTTTAACGGGACACAATTAATTCTGCTGAAACAAGCACTATTTCAAACAGTCGCATAAGGAAGAAGAATATAATGTAGTAAGTATTTGCCACTAGACATGTCTGTTACTACAAGAAGTATTTACTTCTACTTATAGAAAACTACAACAGTTTAGTCCTTATAGTGACGAAACGCAAAATATAATATCGCACACCTAGATCTACAGGTATTAACTCAAAACTTTTTCTAGAAAAGGCGAAAAACTAATTATTGTTTTGTATAGATTTATGCTTTCTATATGCAGCTAGAAGTAAGATATTGTAGGAATCTTGTGTTTTAATCATGTTTTGGGGGCTGCAAATTGGATTTTCGTAGTTATTTCCCCATTGCTTAACAATGTATGTTATATTTGGTTTATTATTTTGAGTTGAGCCCGTGTTGGTGAATTTAGGGTCTAGCGGAGTGGTATTATGTTTAAATCTGGTTTAGTGATCTGTAGGTATTGAGATAAGAATAAGGATTCGATGGTGTCCATAACTCAAAATTTTTTTGTGTTAGCTGCATTTAGATCTTAGTGTGCGATATTACACGTTGTAACATGACATCTGCTAATAATACACACGTTTTTGGTAAGGTACCTCGGTAGCTCAATGTGTTGGTTTTGGTTCAATTTCCACGTCAGACAGCAAACGATTTTCCTTGTTTAGGAATACTCAACTGCAATCTAAATAGCTATAAAATGGGGCCTACCATGACCCATAAGCCGCAGAAACACGAGTCTCATACAATTCTGCCTACCTACTTGCAAGAAGGTATGACGCTTATTCTATCTTTCCGTAAATTACAACACTCACAAAAGTTAGTCTTAAAGTAAATAATTAATCCACACCTAAACTAATTACAGTGTAAACAAGGCAAGAATAGAAAACATCTACATTAAAACTGCTTCTCATCACCAAACATCTTGTTAAAATCTAATGGCAATGGCAGTCTTCTCTTTCTATTTACAATTGACTTGGGAAATATACGTAACCAATAGAAAAATAGAGCTTAATACAAGCGCGGCTACTATAATATTGAGTCCTGTTAGACTATTAGTGTGTAGTACATGTTAAAATATTGGAGTGTCCTGTTATGCTCCGTTATTGGTCGTAACGTGATGTTATATAGCCTATAGCCTTCCTCGTTAAATAGGCTCTCCAACACTAAAAGGTTTTTGACCCTTGACATTTTTTTCTTTGAGTTAAAAAAAAGCGTTACTGTCGACAAAAAAACTATCCTTTGTTTGTTTCTTGCGCTCTAAGTTAAGTACCTATCTAACTCTTTCAATAACTAACTACAATTTATACGTCTGGTCTGAGCATTACTTCCGCCCGGGAGCATAACCGTTTTAAAAAATATGTCTGATACTGTACGTCTACTGGCATTCTAAAGTATTTATTTTTCATTGCCATTGGCACAATATACAAAAATTCTTTTCCATTTCTTTCTTGCTCTAACATTACTTTGAGGCTTTGAACATTGCTTTGATGACAAAATATGAGAATAACATTAGTCTCACTCATATACCAGTGTAAATTAAGAGATGGGAACCCCAAAACGGCTCGTACCACATGTTTTTACCATTCATTGAATTTGTTATTGCTATTCTCATCTCTATTACATACAAAACATCCAATTTGAATATTGAAGGGTAGCTTGTGTAACTGTGTACACCGAATTTTCATACCAATCCAATAATGGTATCGATTTTTATTTACCTATTGTGTGCGTGTATACAGGGTGTATTTGCAAATAGAACACTTACTTAAATCACTGAAAGAGGATGACTCTAGTATGCGTCTATCCGTTTCCCGTCGTGGAAAATCAAACGATCATAACTTTTGACCGTTTGAATTTCCAGGTATTTTTGCCTCCGTTTTAGACAACCTTCAATAGATTACACTATAAAGGTAATTGGGCGATTGTGGTGCACTACTACAAAGAGACTATGGATATTGTACTAGTAAACAATCACATTAATTACTAACTTAAATAGGAAAAAAAATACAAATTGTAATTTGGAAAAACTGTCTGTGCCTATCTAAGAGCAATAATTACTAGTGCCTACACTTATTGACATTCTGTCAAAAAAGTATTGGAATTTGATAAATTAATTCTAATTCCAAATTCAATTCAAATAATTCTTTTTGTGGATATGGCACAACTGTTTTATATATTGGCGCGAAGTTTGAGCAATATCTGTCATTTAGTTTGTTTTCAGTAGTCTATTTTGTAAGCTCACTTCAAGAGTGTTTCGCTATTTTTATAATGGATAAAAATATCGAACAAAGAGTTTTGCATTGAAAATGGAATAACATATTCAGAGTCGCTGAAAATATTACAGAAAGCATACAGTGAATCGACTTTATCAAAAACTCGTGAATATGAGTGGTACAGTGCATTCAAAAGCGCTTGAGATTTGTTTGAAAATTTACCTCGCTCTGGTCGGCCATCAACGTTTTCAACTGAAGTTAAGATCGCGAAAGTGAAGGAAATTGTGACTGAAATTCATTCAAGTTTGAGAGAGATAGCCGCTAAACTTTCTGTGTCCCACGAATCGATTCGTACCATTTTAAATGATCGCTTGGGCATGTAACACGTTGCCGCTCGACTAGTCCCGAAAGATCTGAATTTTCTTGAAAAACTCAATTGCGTAAAAGTCACTGAAGATATGCTAGAACGAGTCAATTCCGACCCTACATCCTACCTTCGTGAAACGCATTGTTACTGGTAATGAGAGGTTTACGAGTTTGACATGCAAACTAGTCAACAAGCTTCGGAATGGCGACTTCCAACGTAACCGAAACTGAAAAAACCACGACAAAGTTGATCAAAAGTCAAGGTCAGGTTGATGCAAATTCGTCAAAAAAGCAAATTTTTTATTGACCTTCTCCTGGTACTTTCTTGACAGAGTAGTATACACATATCTGTATATATTATACACATACATGCATCTCCAGTTAAGTATAAATAGCTACATAGCATATTGAATAAAATAAATATTCCCAAGTACGTACACAAACGTACGTTCATATACACATACATACACATAAAAACGTAAATACCTAAAAATAAATATTTATCACAGAGATAGAAGAGTTTTTAGAAACTTGGTAGAGACTGTGCTGGTCTGATAGCCTCGGGCAGTGCGTTCCACAAGCGTGCGGCCAAAAAGGACCTGTCGTAAAAGACTGTAGTGAAGTGGAATTTCCAAAGTCAACCTTTCCAATAACCTCAAGTATCTCGTGTGTGTGTGTGTACAGTATGAATGCGAAATGTTGTTTAAGATAAAGTGGAGTGACAGGATTAAACAAGAAGTTATATGAAAGAGAAAGGATATGAGTTTTTAATTATTTTTTTCCGGCGAAAGCGAATAGGCATCCACTTGAGCTTAGTTCAAAATTCTTTGTGAGTGTACTTTGTGGTCGAGTTCGTGTGTTATTTATATGTTTGTGGTTTGGAATGCGAATATAGTCTTTTTTCTGCGAACATTTGTAAAACTGGATAACTGGTATTCCACTGATGACTTATTGGAATAGAATGTGCACTTATAACATCTTCGATTTACCATAGATAGGGCCAACTGGGGACGCACCTCTACTAGGTACTAACGCAATGTTGTACTTCTGCTACTGATGAAGTGAGTACGTAATTTTTGGATGAGCATTGTAACTGGTAACTTTTAAAGTAAGTGAAGTCGAGTTGCTATTAGTAGATACTAGTGCATTTGCAAATTAGTATATGGTTATCTGATTTCATTGCTAGCTAACTGAATACTGAACGCTTGTAACCTCCTTCGATTGGAGGAGGACTCGGCTGGCGGCACCGCACTCAAAATCAGAAAGATTCGAAATAGCTTTGAGAAGATTTGAAATAGAAGAAGAAAGGACTATCGTTTTGGAGGACTGATGTAACAGACGTCGTGCTGGATGCACGAATTGCTCAAGAAATATTAATTTATGTGATGTATTGTAATTTGTTGTTATATAATCATCCTGAGCCTGATTACAGTGTCAGTTGTGCCTACCTAATCTTGTAATTAGTCTTCTCTCAATATAGATACTATCGACCCGGAAACCGAGGTTCCCCGATCGCTGCAATATGTAGTCTTTAAGATACACTTTAATTATACCAATAGCAATAACTGTCTTAGATATCGCCTCAAATTCGAAAATTAGAAGAAACGTGGATAGCATTTTGTGTCTAGAAAATCCTCTTGTACTATGTACTTCGAAGTAGTTAACCCTCGGTTTTATTCTGTATTACTGCATCCGTAAAAATAAATACATAGGTATTTCTACCAACAAAATTGCATATAGACGTACTATAGTATACTTTGAACGACATCTACAGTTAATACTTAAATGGCCAGGCCAAGTCCCGGTAGAGACTATTGTTTATTTGTATCATTCTTGCTGCATTGCGGTCGTGTTAAATGATAGCTTGATCTATGCTAATTTTTTAAGAAATAATTTTTCTTTTAAAATGTATGTATTTTAGTTTGAAAAAAAACTTGTGTAATAATTTTCGAAGGGGATATTTACACAGGCACCTTTTATTTTTTGTTTATTTTTTGGCTCTAAGTTTTAAAATTATTAAATACTTTGCAATTCATTTCTGAAAAAATGTGGTGTTGGAACTTGTTAATCAGTTGTTGGAACAAATCCTACTCCGTCATAGCGTGATCTTATTACCCAAAATAAGAAATAAATTACTTGGAATTTTGGAGAGAATTGTGTTTGGAACACGTTTCAAACCACCACTTTAGTGTACATAAACTCTTTGTAAAACGAGGCATTTGGAGTGCCCTGTACTCTAGCTCCGAACCGTGGACATAGCTGTGGTCGTCAGTGAGAATCTTTTTACACCTAAAACCATGGTCTACGAGTAAGTGCTGCTGCGTTCATTGTGTGCACTCCACTCGAATGTCAGGACCAGTGTTCTCTTGATATGTGATGTGTCTGAAAGTACCTACGTACTTTTGAAAGTGATTGTTGTGTGTTGGTTGGGTACCTGAATCAGTAAGTACACTTCAAACAATTCTTCCATAAAGGGTCGCCCTTTTGTATTTTGTAGAAATGAAATAAAACTTTATTTGCAGGTACAGGGTAACGAAAGGTCTTATGTCATAAAGTAATAAGTTCATTTCCGCCTTGGTTTAGGGCATGCAAATATTGAAAAAAACATATTTTTGGTTTCAATTACATTACTTAAACATTTAACATTATTTAAAAGATATCATTTTAGGCAAGATACCATTACATTTGAATGTAATAATAAAATATTTTATGATATACACATGATACACACACACATGACATACTATTATTACAAAATCTTGAGGCTTACGGTATTCGAGGAAATATTCTAAAACTCGTATAAATCTTACTTACGTGATATAAAACAAGTAACGGAAATCAGTAGGATAAATGGTGATACTAAACGAGAGGAAACATTCTTATCTGAAGAACGTACTGTTGTCTGTGGTGTACCTCAAGGAAGTCTACTAGGACCGTCTCTTTTTACGCTTTATATCAATGATTTTCCGAGATCTATTAATCATCCTATGACACTATTCGCAGACGCCAGTACAATCACTGTACCCTGTGGCCATCGTGATTTGTATGAAGAAAATGTAAACAATACGTTTAATAAAACTTTTTTTTAACTTGACATATCGCACACACGGCCGTCTAATCCCAAACTAGGCAGAACCTGTACGATGGTAACCAGACAGCTGATAAACATACTTATTTATTACTAAATGCACACGTATTATCGATAAATTACACCCACACTCAGAACAAATGATCATGCTCATCACACAATTATTTATCCTGGGTGGGAATCGAACCCCACGACCTCTGGCTCAGCAGTTAGGATCATTAACCATTAAACCAATAGACACGCAATTGAATGGCTGGATAGCAATAATTTGAAAATAAATATTAATAAAACAGTAATTATGGTCATACATTTTGGTCCACGTGCGCTGACATTTCCTAAATTTGACATTAAATATAATAATAAAAATACTATTGACCCAAAAGCGATGTTTAAGATCAATATTTAGATTGGACACCAGAGATTCTTGTAAGCCGCCATAAGACTCTAACACTATCGTCCCTTCACATATTAGAAACGGCTTTATTTGTTAAAAGCAATCCAAATCTATTTCCGCGTATGGCAGATATTATTCCCCGAAATCGACGCGATAAAAATAAACTTTGTCTGAAATACGTCTAAGACTGCACTTATGCAAAAAAGCGTTATTTTCATGGCTCCAAATGTTTATTATAGATTTCCCAAAAGTTGAAAAGACCTAAGTAGCAAAGCATTTAAGCAAAAAGTAAAATCATTTCTTGTTGAAAAATCCTATTATAATGTTAGTGACCTTTAAAACGATAAATTTGATGTGACATAATTAAGTACCTCATTAGATACATTTGACGTAATATTAAGACTTAATATAAGTATTACTTTGACATTGTATACATTAATTATAGACTGATAATTATTACTTCATTAATATATACATATGTATATAATCATAACTGTTGATATCAGGTCAAGTGATAGAAATAGATCGCTGATGGGAATTTATATATTTATTATTAGTACATGAAAAACATGTCTCGAACTTTCTCCAACTTTATATCTTGCACGCAATTGTTTATTGCATGTACACACGTGTTTAAGCGAATAAATAAATAATCTTATGTTATGTTATCCACGTGCCTACACAAATGTGAAAATAATTAAAGCTATAAGTATGGAACTTTAAAATTTAAGGAATTATTGTATCAATATGGTTTCTCCTCTCTTCACATAACAAAACCACGCAATAATAAAGCACATTAATTTACCTAGTACTCAATAAAACACCACGGCCACGCAATACCGCAGCAGTATTTGTAATCTTGTAATAACACCAAAGCGTAAATATTTGCTTCCCCCGTTCTCACATGTTTGTCTAAAAGTATCTGGGTTTGTTTTATGGAGTAGCTCTTTTTTTTTCCTTAGTGTAGTCGCATGGCCATGTGGTTTTCTGAGGAAACAAATCTCATTTGTGGTTTTATCATCTTACATTTTGTTTTAGCAAAATTAGTACATGTCCTAGAAATTTGACTGGCCTGTTGGTCTAGTGGTTAGTGACCCTGACCGCTATGCTTATAGGTCGTGGGTTCGATTCCCACCTTAGTCTGGGTGTTCTTTGTGACCGTTGTTTGTATGTTTGTAAAGTCCCCCGCGACACAGGAGTAATTCCTAATGCGGGAATTGTCTTTTTATAAAAAAAAAAAAAAGACAAGCTCTATGAATAATTTATAAGCGTTAAAGTACCTATGTACATATATATATGTATATGTCAGTAAATATATACAGATATGGTATTTCGCCATATAATTTGGCATCTAGAAGCGGATCTGATGATAGAGCCAGGGATGAATATTGGAACTTTTCAGTGGCTACTAGTAAACCAATCGAGTTTGGGCTTAAATGATTCGTTTTGTTTGGTTTTCGTTTGGCCAACGGACTGATCTTGATAACGAGGTGGACAGTGGTACTCTTTTTACTTTTTAATTGGGTTTGCTATTGAAGCGTGTTTTTTAAATTTTTCTAAGTGTTAGCATATTCCATAATTAGTATGATGATGATGAAGCATGATCTTGAAGCAAGCTCTGTGAATAATAATCAATTTTGAAGTACCTATGTACATCTATGTCAGTAAATATGTACACATTATGACATTGTATTTCTTTAAAAAAACTCAATTCATTTTCTTCTTTTTATTATAATAAGTTTTTTTAAAGGTTAATTTATTTGGTGCCTGTTATTTACTGTCATTTACTTTTTAAGATATAGACTCCTCAGTCCGTAAAAAGACCACTTTCAATTAGAAATGCTATTGCATTGTTATCTAAATTCATATGTTTTAGAAATTTCAGATCAATCGGTTCAGGGAAGTGGTAAAAAATTAGTTGCTAGAATTGACAAGTAAATCAAGTTATGTAAAAACATTTCTGCAAGTTTTTTTCGCAGAGGAAAGAAAGAAAGAAAGAAGAGAAAGAAGAAAAAAGCAAAGGCTTTTGGCTCTCTTGTAATTTACCTTTCAATTTTGAAAATCAAATACACCAGTGTTCTGTCTCACTTTATTAAGTACATATACGTCACCATTACTGCAATAATTAGAGAAGATTACAGATATATGTCTGATAACTCAATAAGACAGTTTCTCGCAACTAACTAGCTACGGGAACGAGTTGATCACGCAAAGTATTTCACATGTCAAAACTTAATCATTAATTCATCATTAAGGTGAGTTTATAGAAACATACCGTCCATAATCCTTACTAATATCCTTACTAATCCTTACTATAATATTATAAATGCGAAAGTAGCTCTGTCTGTCTGTCTGTCGCCCTTTCACGCCAAAACTACTGAACCGATTTAAATGGAATTTGGTACACAGATAGTCTAGAGCCTGAGAAAGGACATAGGCGTTTTTAATGCGAAAAAAAGGGGTATGAAGGTGGGGATGAAAAGTTGTATGGAAATATCTTCATATTTAGAGCTAGAAGCTTGAAAATACACTATTCCACGCGGACGAAGTCGCGGGCACAGTTATCTTATATATAATACAAAGCTACAGCTACAAATGTTTTATTGACAGATACGCAATCCCATGAAAAAAGCAACACAAAATTAGGTCAGTCTATCAGCAGCCTTCATAGAACTGAAGTAGTAGATATTTAGATAAACTGTCGGAAGCAGTACGTTTTTGTTTATCTAAATGTATTTAATCAAAGCCAATGCTACATCGAACATACTTCGGTATTTTATGTTACGGTTTTAGGCACATTTACATTTGAATACAGACATCCTAATCCTAACTAATATTATAAATGCGAATTAATGTTTTTTTTATGGTATAGGGCCAAACGAGCACCCGGGTCACCTGATGGTAAGTGACCCGTCTGTAGTCTGCAAGTCGAGAGTTATAAGTGCGTGTGTGGTCTTTAAGGTGGGAGTAGGGGAAGGGGGGAAGAGGGAGTGTGCGGCTAGGGGGAGAAGAGGGGGAAAGAGAAGGGTTAAGGCATCCGGTAACCTCACTCACTCGGCGAAATACGATATAGCCGTTGCTTAACTGCCGGTTTTCTGTGAGGCCGTGGTATCACACCGGTCAAGCCGGCCCATACGTGCCGAAGCACGGATGCTAGGTTTTTAAACAGTTTTAAGAACATATTTATAAATATGACGCAAGTTAAATACCTTAATATTAATTTGTTACTTACTCAATAATTGTTATCAATGAACAAATTATTCTATAGTGAACGAGTTTTAAGATGTACTACACACTTTGTTGCAATTTAAAATATTGACAATTGTAGCCGATTCTATAACGCATATTTTGATCCAACACCCATAACTCTAATTTCCGCAAGCCGCAGCTCTAATGGGACAATATTGCCAAATGTTAAAATAAATTGACTAAATAGAGCTCATGAATTTACAAAATTATTTAATAACTGGTATTTTTATTATTGATATTTAGATATTGAAAAATAAGATTATTTATGAGTTTCAGGTTTGTTAAATGCATTTAACTGATCTGTGTTAGTATTTTAGTAATTGGTTTGTTTTTACTCGTAAATGTAACAGCAAAAATAAACGATTCGATAGTAGCAAAATATGTAAACTTATTTGACTTCGAGTTAAAAGAAGACGATTCCAAGCAATTATTAAGTTATTTTATTAAATAAAGATTTGACTTTGATTTGAAAGTCGACTACCGCATTGGTCAGACAATAAATTGGGAGCATAATTGACAATCAACACTGTAGAAAATTAACTAAACAAAACTTCACTGTAAAATAAAATAATTAACTTAAGAGAACAAGTTTGTGCGTGCAAACTGATCAATTTATTAAGAAACCGCAACAATATACATCTTTCATGTATAGGTACATTAATTAGACCATTTAAATAACAATGAATAAAACTTTATACTAAGCACTCAAACATAAACGACAAAATTTTAAGAATAAATCCTAATATAAGATCAGATTATGACACATCACTTTGACTCTGCACAAACTTACACCTAAACCTGCCAAGTGGAAGTGGATCATGGAAAATATTAAAGTCGCAGTCCCCTGAGTCCCCACATAGAGAGTAAGTTGTAGTCTGAACAGATTCGCACCAGGGGAGAATTTTTGATAACTTTTTTCATGCAAAGTGGTATACTAAGAAGTTTAGTAATGGGATATCATGGCATTCTTTTGGGTACTAAAAGTTTTACGCTATTAAGTAATTGGCTGTACTCAATGCCGCTATTATGAAGCTCGTGCAAGAAAATAATTTGAACACGAATGCTCCTGTTAAATGTAAAAGAGAGTGGTCTTAGTCACGTTAATCGAATTAACACGACATTTTGTTACAGGTAATATTGTTAGTATGACATGATTTTAACAGAACAATTATCTACCCAACCATAAAGAACATAACACATTATGATGGCAGAGCTTGTAAGGTGTGAACTACACAACCGCTCCTTATCAGCTTATTATATTAATACGTAAAGAGAATTTGTTGTACTTCATTTAAGCAAATATCGAGAATGGAGAAATATCATATTTGGAATATTAAAGGTTTACATGTAGAAGAAGTGGGATGCTAACCATAATTTTTGGCAAATTAACGTTAATTTAGATAAGATTAAGATATAGGCGTCAGTGTATGTATGTTTACTAGAATTATAATGGAACATGTTCCAGACATGTCTTATAGATACACGTGCTGACAACAAACAAAATATACCCAACGACTAAGTAACCCTGGCGTGTTTGCGGAAACACACTCCACCCACGTATAGAACAGATAAAGTAGAATTATTTGTACATAAAGTAACTGTAAGTTGAATTGAATAAATATTGTTAGACTTATATAACCTTTGTTATTGGTATTATTCATGTATATTTAAAGGATAAATATATTATTTCAATTTAGTCTTTGTCCGATCAACTTAATTGTGAGTTAAATGTTCGTTGGACTGACGTAGTGCATAAACTAAATTGAAATAATTGTATATATTCTTAATTTATTACTTACGTAGATATACTCTGAAGTTATGCACACCTGCTAACGTAGACGTAGGCGTAAATAACAGCATACGGAAATAGTCTGGCAATATTGATAATCCGCACTCGGAATTTTAGTTAAGTCACAAAATACATAATAAATAGTACAGGTACAAAAGTATCATAATCATTTAAATAAATACTTTCTTCTTCCGACGCAATGTAGTCGCAATTCGGTCGCACGGCGCTGATTACCGATAGTTATATTTACCTAGAAGTCGCCTCTTTTTCTGGCGTGTAGCTCTTATTTGTTCTGATGACACTACGATGTTAGGGTTGTCTTTTTTTAATAATTAATTAATCTGAATATTTGAAAACTACCAGTAAGTTTTCAGTGATTGATTGATTGATTACTATATTTTTGTGAACAAATAAACCTAGGCTAGGTACTAATAACTCGATAGTCTAAATGCAAACAGATGACGTGACGTAGCGCGTAAGTGAGCATCGAATCAACGTGCGCGCGGCAGCCCACTGAGTTGTGGCACGATTAGACGATCCTACCGTGTACTTGTAGCTTTATGCCTACACTGCGGAGTGGACTGGGCCACTGGGCTGAAATATGATGGTGATATTCGGAGATGTCTCTGCTACCCGTGCGAAGCTGGGGCGGGTTGCTAGTTTAAATAATATAATGTCGCCTTGTATCTTATTAGCTGTTTATTGCTTAAATCTGTATTAATTATCTTGCTTCGAGACTTCCAATAGCTTACTTAATCGTGGAAAAGTCAGACCCAGGCATCAGAGATTGACCCAATTGATCTGAAACTTATATTCACACACCATTCTATATCATAAGGCTAAAGAGTTTATTTCTTCCTTTATTTGAATGCTCTAATTTCATCGTCTAGCAGTTTGAAATAAATAATTATAATTTAGGCAAACTAAAAAACGCACCTTAATGGTGAACCCAATTAAAAAGTGAAAAAAAGTTCTGTTGTGCACCGCCTGGCTTCATCATCAGACTGTTGTTCCTAAGCCCAATCTATAGGACTCGTCAAAACGAAGCATATGAGCCGAAACTCG